>JAEIGF010000591.1:0-50000 GCA_018903485.1 Drosophila littoralis
CTGGAATTTGTAAACGTCTATCCTAAATAAATCCGGACAAAGCTTGGCTGCCTACATATGGATGTGGAGCGTGTATGTTTGGAATGTTTTGCTGCACCATGGCTAAGTGGCAACCAGTTCCTCCTGTGTGTTCACTAATAGTCTCAGCAACAGCTGCAACTCCCCACTTCGCTCTGCAAAAGGCACTCTGCGGAACCAGCTCTCTCAACTGCTGGCGCCAGAAGCTCATGCAACAGAAACAACGGCAAGCATGCCTGCGAAGAACACGGCTTGGTAGATGGCAGCTGCAAATGCCCCACAGGCTGGGAATGTGACTTCTGCTTTCCTGCTTTGGCATGCAAACACGCCAGCAGACGCACCAGATGCTTGAGCGAGCACATTCAGCGGTGTATAGTCAATCCTCGACAAATGGCATGCATCTTCAAAACACCAGAAGGCGCCTGGGCACACCTGGCCGCGGCTCCAACGTCGATGGTCCGATAGAGGGAGACAAATACACTGAAAATCTAAGCCGAATAACATATTACTCTATGCAACCTGGCAGCGGCTCCAACGTCGATGATCCGATAAAGGGAAGCAAATACACCGAAAAGCTAAGCCGTATAACATATTACTCCATGCAACCTGGGAATATATAAATAATAAGTTAATTTTCACCATTTAAAATTTTAAATTTCAACAAATCCTGTAAATTCGCCCTTCTCGCAATGTTTTTAATTGCATTATCACAAATTCAACAGCTGATTATTTTACTCAACTGTTCTGAACGTTATCCAAATCAGCCCTGATAATGTTAACAGAGGCACGTTAATAACAGAAATAGTACCGCCAACTGTTAAAAAATTCAAATAAGCCTGCTAGCCATAAAACTAAGTAATGTTAAATGTTAAAAATAATCGTAAAATATTTATTTATTGTAATTTCTCACACTTATGTTCTATGTTGTGATATGCATGTAATTTTTAATAATGTTTTGGACGTGCCAGTAATTTTCAGCTATTCCGTTTCACAAATAGACCTTTTTTGTACCAATTCTGTCTCATATATTGTATTGTGAACTAAATGTAAGCAATGAAAGGAAAACGACCGATTCCGCGTTCTCCGCTCAGCGGCGCAGTGCGGTAAACTTGTCCAGATCCTAGCCATTACACGGATTTTGGCTACCAGCCGTATGCACTGAGTAAGAAACCAGTGTATACTACAAAAAAAGAAGATATATCCATCCGAAGCGGTGAATCATCCAGCAGAAGTAGCAGCGGCTATCACGCAATGCAAATTGCAATATTTTGTACCAATATGCCGGCCATGCACCCGGTGGAAGCTAATTGTCCACCGTAAGGCCAGAGGCAGACGACCAGTGCGTCCTAAGGCGGTATTTTAGTCAAAAAATTGTTAAATTATGTAGTTTCAATTACTTACTTGTACTCAGCGTGCCCATTAGTGTTTATGTATACTTACCATTCACAAGACAGCATTGCCAGCCGATCGTACAGAAATTTCCCCAGCTAACTGACCCAGCACAATATGTTAAATGTACAGAATACGTTATGTTGTTATATTTAAAAGTAGGTTAGTTGAGATTTAATGTTAAATGTATCTCTTGTCATGTTTCTCTCCCCCTTGCAAACTGGAGAATGTTGCATAATATTAAGTGCCCACTCTGCTTCCAAAATTTCTGTTTGCATATCCAAAAGTAGAAATGAGTAACAATAAAACTATATCCGTGGTTTTCCGGACCAGCGCCCGGCCCAGCCAACAGTCGAACAGCGAAAAAATAAGCAGTGCATTACTCACATTCGCTTATACAGCTCAATTGATGGCCTGTGTGTGCGAGAGATCTTAAATTGCATACACGCATTTTGACTGGAGACTGGAGGTAACGAGAACGTAAGCTTACAGGCACCCTTAATGCTGCCTCGCTATGCCTCACCGCCCTTTTCATTAAATCTGCGACCATGCACAGTTCTCTCTCACATGCACGCTCTCACTCACTGTGCGATCGGTTGTGTCCTGTTCGTGTCCGTCCCGTTTTCCATCTCGTCCCATCCATGACCCAGCCTCCCACTCAACACTTGTTACCAGAAACAAATTATTGAAATCTAATATTGTAATAGTAGAACTTCGAAATTGAATCTACTAATTTAAACCAAAATTTGTCAATTTGCACTTCTGGCAAACAATGTTTACTTCCAACTGTTGAATTTTCGCACTCAACGGCTGGAAATGTAAATTACAGCAGCTTTTTTGCAATACGAACGCAGAAAAGAGGCTCTGTTAGAACGCACTTGGGAGTCTGTTAACACGATCAGACGCACTGTTAAACGTATCAAATGTGCTGTTAGTGCCTATTTAAAAGCTGTTAATATATAAATAAGCACTGTCAAAAAATTTCAAATCCCGCAATGCACAAATAATTAAGTTAAATTTAAAATGTTCATGTTTTTGTAAATTCTCACATATTTGTTCAATGTTGTGAAATCCATGTAATTTTAAAATTTGTTTTGTACATGTCAGAAATTTGTCGGTTAGTCCGTTTGCTTTAAATGACTGTTTAATATGCTTCTTTAAATAAAGGCAATTACATATTTTGTAGTTCCTCCCCTGCATACAGCTTAACACAAGTATTTTATAAGAAAATCTGGTAGTATCTACAAAGTCTTTTACGCAGATAATCTAATAATAGCCAAATTGTAGATTCAATGCGGCAGTGTTCTTGCGTCGACCGACTATTTACGCAATAATAGAAAAATGTTTGCTGCAATTTTTAAATAATAATTTTAGTGGCTTAACAAATATGTATTTGTGTGTGTCAAACTGAAAAGTTTGGCTTCATAGCCAATACCTTTATCTTTTATAAAAAAAATGGGTAAGATGCAGAAATTTAAAAAAAATCACAATTTACATATTCAAAATATTCACTCAACAACTATTTAGATGAACTTTAAACTATTGCTGACTTAAGCTAATCAAATCAGCTGCCAATCTTCATCACTCGTTTAATCTATTTAAATCAAACAAAAAAAAAGAAATAAGACAAGCTTTAAGCTGTTGTACGAAATATTGTATTGTGTTGTATTCACATACTCGCCTAATCTTAACCTCTCGTATAATCTTTTTGTTTTTAATATAGTACGAATGGACTTTACCAATAAATAAATAAGAAAGCGATTATCATTATCAGCTCTATATATTAAACCTTGTTTACTCTGTCAGTTGTTGGGTTCGTCTTTTCGCTCGACCGACATAACGAAACAAAGCTAAAAATAATGTTGATGATATTGCTTGAAACTGCATTACTATTGGTAGCAGTATGGCTGCTTCTTAAGCATATTAATCGAAAATACTTTATACTGTCCTTAGTGAAGCGTATACATACACAGGATGGTAGTCCTTTAAACAGCAAGGTATCTGTGTTGCCAGGCAAAACAAGATTTGGTAATAATTTTGATATACTGAGGATGACGCCGTGTAAGTATGGTCAACGGTAGGAGACAATTGGTTATAATCGAAATTTTTCCAAATAGCGATGATGTTTCGATTTGTCCGTGATGCATATGATAAGGCCGACGGACGCAGTTATATTTGGTATTTTTTATTTGCGCCGATGTATAATATAGTACGCGCTGAGGATACCGAGGAAATATTTCAGAGCACTCAGTTAATAACAAAAAACGTTGTGTATGAGCTGCTGAGGCCCTTTTTGGGTGACGGTTTACTAATAAGTACAGGTAAGAAATGTGCCAATTTAGATTCTAATTTCTTTAAGTTCATCCAGTTTATTTTTTTTAGATCAAAAGTGGCACTTTAGGCGGAAGATGTTAACACCGGCTTTCCATTTCAACGTGCTGCAACACTTTTTAGATATTTTTAAGTATGAGCATATATTTATTTAAGGTATACCACTAGGTAATGTCTAAATGCTTGAATTTTGCAGAGAAGAGTGCAATAAACTAGTCGATGTGTTACTTCAAAATGTGGACGACGAATTGGATCTGCATCAGGTTATTCCACAGTTCGCCCTGAACAATGTTTGCGGTAAGATTTAGATTTAGAAACATTTGCCCTCAAGAAGTTGCACAAATTTAGCAATAAGCAGCACGAGTCATATATCCACAACAGATGACGGTGTGCAGTAGGACAGTAAAACATCTTTCTATTTATACCCTGAACCCATTAAAAATGGGTAAAAGGGGTATAATGTTTTTGTGCAAAATGTAAATGTATATAACAGGCAGAAGGAAGCATCTCCGACCCCATAAAGTATATATATTCTTGATCAGCATTAATAGCCGAGTCGTTCTAGCCATGTTCGTCTATCTGTCCGTCATTTCATTTCATTAATTTCACATAAAAAAATATAGGCGCATTAACCTCTCTGTTCTCTTATTCTACCCTTGTAGAGGGTATTCTAATTTTGTCATGTAACGCATAGAAGGAGACGTCATCGAACCAGTAATATACATATATGTGTTCCAGATAAGCATTAACAGTCGAGTTGATATTAGAGAGCTGCATGAATGTCAAAAAAACCACCTTCAAATGAACAATGCCAAAAATGAATTAAGTGAAATTGAATGATCGAATAGTAGGTTCTTGTATGAAATTTTGTTTTGCTTTTTAAGATGTCTGAACCAAGCTCAAAATTTATTAGTTTCACTATGCTACTAACATATGTAAAAAATCCTATCCATACAGAACAATTTGTACCACTCTATTATATAACTGCTATAGAAGCGTTCGGTTGAAAAGTAGCTTTTTCTACAACAATTTTTAAGCTTATCTAGATGTAACCCAAGCTCAGCACGAGCTGCATTTGGTGGTTCACGGTATCCCCTAGTCGGGGTAACGTAAAATATATGGCTCTTTTGTTTGATTTTGATGATTTACCTAGTCTCTTTTTTATCCAGAAACTGCTCTGGGTGTGAAACTTGATGATATGGCGGAAGGCGCCCAATATCGAGAAGCCATACACGCTTTGGAGATTGTCATGGTAGAACGCGTTTGCAATCCATTGATGTATATTTGGCCATACTTTTACATTTGGGGCAGTTATAAAGATCATATAAGGAATCTCAAAATAGCGCATGACTTTTCCAGCCGCATCATTGAACGAAAGCGAGCGCAAATCAAACGGCGAACCGTACTTGATCACGAAATTGGGCGGAAGCAGCGCTATGCGATGCTGGACACACTACTGGAAGCGGAAAATGAGGGTCTTATCAATCATCAGGGCATTTGTGACGAGGTCAACACCTTCATGTTCGAGGGATACGACACAACGTCCACCTGTTTAATTTTTACCCTGCTCATGTTAGCCTTGCATGAAAATATTCAAGATCGGTGTTTCGAGGAGCTGCAGGACTTATTTGCAAACAATATGGAACTTACCGTCTTTAATTATAACGAGCTTGTATACTTGGAATGTGTTATTAGGGAGTCACTACGTCTTTTCCCTCCAGTTCCTTTCCTAGGACGCGTGTGCACAGAGGAGTGTGTCATAAATGGATTGATTATGCCAAAGAACACCCAAATTAATGTACATGTTTATGATATAATGAGAGATCCGCGCTATTTTTCGAATCCTTCGAAATTTCAACCAGAACGTTTCCTACAAGAAAGCACTTTGGATCGTCATCCTTTTTCATTTATTCCTTTTAGTGCTGGACAACGCAATTGCATCGGGCAAAAGTTTGCCATTTTAGAGATAAAAGTTCTGCTAGTCTCCATATTGCGAAATTTTAAACTGATACCTATGACCCGACTAGAGGACATTATTTTTGAATATGGTATCGTGCTTCGTTCACAAAAAAGCGTAAGCATCAAACTGACGAGACGTCGGGTCTAAAATTTAACAATGACAACTTAGTGATGGTGCTGTCATAGCCTCTACCTGCGATGGGAAACACAAATATTATATGGATAATATGCTTGAGTATGGTTTATATGTATAGTATACACTTGCCGTTGCCGATAGTGTTGTGCTTGCCCACAAGGCAAGATAATAGCCATGCGCGCAGTTGCGGACGTGAGGTAATAAAATGGTCGCTTGAGTTGTTACCAGTAATTTCGTGTTTTGTTTTGGTTGTGCCAGCAAACGCAAACTAGAAACAACAGTCGCAAGTGGTTTGAAAAGTTTTGCAACTGCCCAGCAATCATAAGAAAATTATAGTTAATTGTTTTAAAATGAAATAAAGGTCACCTTCTTCAGCCAAGGAACTGGCTAAGTGAGTATGAGAAGAGTCGCTCGTGGGTCACCTGCAGAGATACGAACTAAATCTTTAGAGATAGAGCATCAAAGTTAAATGATGCTCAGAGATCAAGTTATAATGGTTTTCCACAGCCTGATAGTAGGTGGGCAGTAACAACGGGCACCACTACAGATGCAACTAGCATTATCACGCTATCAAGGCCAAGTAGTGGACGTATCTACTATGTAGCAACATCTGCCCGTAGTGTCTACTCTGCTCAAGAGAATCCAGTCACATGTCTGTTCAAAGTAAACAGATAGGAAAGTGTTAGGTATCCAGAAATGTCAAACACTCTTTAAATGAATTCGAACAAAGATCTTTGAAAAAGATTTTGACGCCGATCGGACGGTAAACAAAAAAGTTTTTAAACGGTTTTTTGCGATTTTTGCACATTTACGTGTGGACCTTCCCGAGAGCCCATCTTAGCGTGCATCTCCATTAAGCATCAAGTATCTTACATTTTAAGGCTAAAATATGTGTTAATACTCTCTTAAAATGTGGTTTTAATTTCTTTGGTGCGTCAAATCCTGTGCTGGCAGTTATCCAGTTACCCCGCGCAAAGCGCGCGTACAAATTACCGATAGTGTGGCGTCACAATTCGAAGAGACCAACATTCTGGGCACTCGCAAAAAATGTAGCACATGCAATCACGGTTGTCAAATGTAGTGCAAATGTACTAAGGGTGGTGCTTTAATGTTAAAATGGCTCACTTACCTTTTTTGTGGCATATGCATTATCAATACCTCTTAATACATTGGTCGGGTAGCCTCATATGCTGTTTCTGGACTGTCATCGAATATTACGCAGTCGTTTACGTTCGACTGCAGAATTTTCCTTGCTTTAACTAAAAACTACATATATAACAAATCTTTAATCATATACTTATTAAGCTATAACAATTCGTTATTTGTTCCATTTTCTGCAATCTGGCATCCCTGCTTACAGACGGTAACACACAATATTTCTCGCTGTTATGACACTAGCTAGGACAATTTCACCATGGCTCGCAAAACTGCATTTTATATAATTTCACCACGTTATAAAGTTTAAGCAAAGAAATATGTTACTTCGTGCGCACTCACAGCGAGCACGTCATATTCTGAAATCATGTATCAGGCGTTGTGTACAGTCTAAGAGACTAATATTCTATAAGAACGAGAAAGAAAGGCTATTTCCGGCACGCCGATGTTTTAATTCCCTTGCAGACCCAACTTTTGCATAATGCTCATAGTGCTTTGCCCGTATCGAAGAAGCATAGGGAAAATAGTTAATGCCGAGTTTAGTCAAGATATCTTCATAAACAAAAATGGTGTTTCATAGAAAAACTCATTTTTCTACCGATCGCTCCTATGGCAGCTATATGATATAGGGGTCCGATCCAGTTGGCTCCGACATATGTTCTGCGTGCAACAGAAAGAGAACTTCTGCAGAGCTTCATAAAGATAGCTTTAAAATTGAGACTAGTTCGCATAGAAACAGACACACGGACAGACGGACATGGCTATATCGACTCGGCTGTTGATACTGATCAAAAATATATATACACTATGGGGTCGGAGATGTCTCCTTCTTTGCGTTACACATTTCACGACAAAATTATAATACCCTCTGCAAGGGTATAAAACTGATATTTTAATAATGTGACGATATAGACAAAAACTTAAAAACTATGGTATAAGAGATGGGTATTTAAACTTTCCGAGATCGAGGCACTTTTAGGCACGGATATGGCTTACTCAGCTCGTCGGACAATGAAGAGTATATATATATACATATAGATGTGTATAAAGAGTAGCAGATAATGAAATGGGCGCATATTCGAGCATGCATATGTATGTATGTACATACGGATTTAAACATGTTTCAGAAAAAGCAGCAGTAAGTACATATACGTACATACAATGGTGGCCAAAAGTATTTTGACATTAAAAAAATCGCACATATTGTGATCATTCAGGACACGTAAATATTCGTTCTTGTTCGTTGCGTCATCAATTGGTATTTAATTGCCCAAGCCATTGAAGCACACGAAGCCCTAGAACATTACCGATTCTCCACCATGTGGTACTCGTCCGCATACATGCTTTTTTTGCAGGCATTTTTTGGCAACCTGGCAATAAATCTTTTTCTTTGATCCACAATATTCAAAAGACCTTTCATCTGACCATAATACTTGCTCCTAAAACGATTGTTTGTTTGTCTAGGTACACTGTGTGATTTACTAAGGTATTTTACAGAAATACCTGCATTATACTTAGTGACCATTTCATTTCTAATAAGTTCGCTTATTTCTCGTGTTTCGCCCATAATTTAACAAAAAAATGCGATCAACCATTAAGTATTATTAATAAAGATAAGAAAAATCACTTAAAAATGTATTGCACGTGCTTTGTACCGCAAGCAAATTATTGAAAATAAATATGAAAAGCAATGTCAAAATACTTTTGTCCATCCAAAAAATCATTATCTGCCACGCAGATAATCATAGGAAAGATATGTGTTACGCTATCGGTCCAATCTTTTGCTCTCTTAAAGCTTCTAACATAATCTCTCTATTAAAAATTGAATGGATACCATTACTTTTCTCAGTTTGAAGAAATAAGCTGTTTTAGATTTTAAAACGTGTTGTCATAGGTGCATATGCATTGAAGATCACAACTCTTGATATGGTTTCAGAATTGAATTTAATGGTTTCCTAAAATATATACTTTAAATAAGTAAAGTACACACACTTTGTCATTTATAACAATAAAATATTTTGTAAATGTAATGTGCACCGGCGTTTAAGATTGTGTATGTGTGTATTTATATATCGACGAGTGTTACAGCATGAACATAACTATCGATAAGATTGTGTATGTGTGTATTTATATATCGACGAGTGTTACAGCATGAACATAACTATCGATAACACTTTAAAATACAGCCCACTCAATCAAAAAGAGAAATATCGATTCATACGATATTTTTTTACATCGCAGACATCCCTGCTTGTGTTTTATAAAACTAAAACAAAAAGTCTTGATTAACTTAAGTCGGTCTTGTTCTTTGTGGGTTATCAGGCGGTTACGTTACGAAAAAACATTAACTGTGTGAGATTTGCTTTATAATATAAATCGTTGAACTACGCGGCAAATACCGCCGAGTTACGCTGCTTGTGGTTAAGGTGTGTGAGATTTTTTTCATTCATTTGCGGAGTGCGTTTTCAATAAAATGGGAAAGCAAATCAAAAAAGTGACGTAAAAATCAATAATTACAGCTCCTACAAAATACATGTAAGGTAGGCAGTAGCAACACAAAAAAAATCAACCAGATCAAGTACACTCATACATGCATATGTGTATACAGCACATGTATAGTTCCATACATATGTATGTATGCATATGTGTGACTGCGAAAAAAGCATCAACAAAAGCATATATGTATATCTATAAGGGAAGGTTCACACTGCGTGCGCACATATATACATATGTACGGATTCTAGTGAATATGGCAATTAAATTTGAGTTAGTTTGCCATCGAAAACATAAATTTGTGTAAAATATTTATAAGCAATGTGTGTCTTTTTAAGAGGATTTTTGTTCGTGTTCTTAGTATTTGCTCTCATCATTGTTTATTAACATTGTTTCTTGTATACTACATTAGTTGAACAGTTAGTATGTTACAGTGTAGAAATATCAGAAATATCAGTAATTTCATTTTATTGGTGGCCTGAATGCGGCATTTTGGTTACAATATTTAGAAAATGCAGAAAACGTTTAATTAGAATAGATATGTCAATAATTTTTAAAGTTTTTACCAACAGTAGGTATTGAAAATGGAACAGTTTACATACTATGAGTCGGACCCTAGAACCAAACATTGATGTATACATATGTATATAAATGTGCACATATCCCCCTACTTGCTTGAGTCGACGTAAACTTTTATAAGTAAAGACTTTCGTATAATGGTGCTCTTGCTTAGCTATTTTCTAGCTAAATTCGGCTACAGTTGAAATTTTAAACAAAAAAAAAATTTTTTTTGTAAGTAATTGAAATGAATTCAGCTATTCTAACATATTCTTAAAAGTGGATCCACCTACCGTTTTTGAAGCGGCAGTTCTCAGCACCGAATGGAGCTGTTCTCAGTGTGTCGTCTTTCCACGTGAGAATGTGAGAAGCAAGAGCCCACTCTCTTGTGCTACCCTTCAGATTTTTCGCTGTTTTTTACACATTGGAGTTACGTATGAATACAGGTACATACATATATATGTACATTTGCGTATATAAGTGTGTGTTCATATGTACACGCTGCATTTAACTGTCATGTTATTCAATTTGCTAAAAACCCTAAATAAGTTTAACAAAGTGTTACTAAGTGAAAGGTTTTAATAAATACATACATATGTGTATGCATTCAATGCACCGTGATTATTACCAACAATTAATGTAATCACAGCAAAGCAATCATTTATATATACAAT
This sequence comes from Drosophila littoralis, assembly GCA_018903485.1. Classification (NCBI taxonomy): domain Eukaryota; kingdom Metazoa; phylum Arthropoda; class Insecta; order Diptera; family Drosophilidae; genus Drosophila; species Drosophila littoralis. The sequence continues at coordinate 10,714 of JAEIGF010000591.1, forward strand.
TTATGCACCATTAAAAAATATAAATAGCCTAGATACAGAAATGTACTTGAGTTTGCCTTATAAAAGATACACACATATTTTTATTTTCAAACGTTTTAAAATTCTGTACTTCGTTTTAGATTCACATATATTTCCTTAATTTTATAATGAGTAGAATTTAAACAATTGCGCCTTACTCATGACAAGTAAAAAGATGAGTTCATATATAGTAAATTCATGCTAGAAAAAAATAAATACATTAATAGGAAACGAACAAGTCAAAAGAGGACTATTTCCTCCCTAATCCTGCAGTTTAACAAGAACAAAAAAAAAAAATAAATATAAAACAAATTATAGAAATCGATTAAAGAACGAGAAATTTGAATTGGAAAAAAATTATGCTAAACAGCGTCAATAACAATTTTGTGCAGCATGTAAGTAGACACAAAACTTTTATGTAACTCTTACTACGCTTATGCTATTCCTATTTCACAAAATTGTTTCATTGATATAGCACTATGATTTCGATCTGAATACACAGAAAAATGTAGTGAATTCAAACTAAGTTGCTAATTTTCGGATTAAAAAAGCCAAATCAGACGCGATATAAATATTAAACAATAAAATAAATCATTGCGAATTTCCTAGCATAAACGTAGTAAGCATATGTACAAACGCAATATGTATTTATATTATTTTGGAATGCCAATGTTGCATGCACATGTAACCTTAAAATTTTGTTGTTATGTGAGCTATGTGTAATTTAATAAAACTTTGTTTCGTATTTTATATTTTTGCGAAAATGCTTCTTGTTTTTGAGCACAATTTACCAGATGTTTTCCATGTTTACTCAGACTGCTCTATCTAGAATTATTCTATATTTATTATTACAATTATTATTATTATTTATGCATATTGGAATGAAAAAAAAAAAAAAAACAGTTTGCACATGCAACTAAAGAAAGTTGCATAAATTTCAAATATATAACATTATTTTTAAAAGGTAACTCTTCGTAGTGTTCACTATTTGCCATTTTAATGCCAATGACGTTCCATCAGCAATTGCAGCACTTAGAAAGAAGCCACAACAGACTGTCTTACTCCTTACGCATTGACACCTCCATTTTTGTCAATTAAGCTATATCTTCGATTTATTTAGCAGTTTCTAAGATCGTCAGTCGAAAATAGTTTAAATTTGAAACGAATTTATTTATACATTGACATCTCAATGACCAGTAGTAGCAAAGCTGCTTATTGCAAATTTGTGCTCTGCTAGTTTAGCTATTTTTAACATTCGATTTAGCTTCTTTTTTGAAGCGGCATTAGACAACACTAGGCACTTCACTGTTCGTTGGGAAGCATTACAAGAGCACTATTGATTTAGGCATCATGCCAAATTGTAGATGGCTGCCTACAGACGAGCACTAGTATACCACGAAAATAACCAAAAGGTTTATTTAGCTTACCAAGCGCATTGACAATTTTTAAAGTTGTCTAATGAAGCAGAGACTAAAGTCTTTTTATGCCATATCACTTTAGGTACAAATTATTTTCAAAACACTATTCTTTATTGTAGGCTTTGTGATTTTGGAATTAAAAACTATTCATTTTAGACATAATTATAATCAATAATTTTATAATTTTAAAGAAATATAGTACACCTATTTAAAACCACATATTTGCATATTTATTTTAATTTTGCTTCCAAATTTATTTTACTTAAGGAATCTAAAACTAATTAAATTATATGTTAGAGGGTGGGATGGATAATAAGAAACCATATCTGCATGAATACTGAATCTTTTCTGATTAACCTTTTATTAATCACAAATTTAAATACATCAGCTTATAGTTTCTTACCAAGTTACACTTTTTCTTTAATATAATCATTCGAGTTGTTTTCATAAGATTTCATAAAATGTATTTTCATCTGACTCTTGAACGATGTATATTTTTGTTATAAAAGCCAATTATATAGACAAAAACTCCATCATTGTGGCACAATAAAAGGGGATATATAGAAATCGAGTATATATTCAATTGTTTTCATAAGATTTCATAAATTGTATTTTCATCTGACTCTTGAACGATGTATATTTTTGTTATAAAAGCCAATTATATAGACAAAAACTAAATCATCATGGCACAATAAAATGGGATATATAGAAATCGAGTATATATTCAATTCCGATTGGATATATACTCTATCTTGTATTAAAAAGAAATAGGCAAAAAGGCAATAGCATAGTCAATTTTATTTCATTTTGATGGGGAAATAATATATACGATGCATTTCATTATCATTTTCAAAATAAAATAATATATATGCAGCGTCAAATCGTATAGATTCCAAATTGTATATCCTATTTCCATATATTGTACTTCGCGGCCCGATGCATTTTATGTCAAGTACTATACATTGCTGTATATTATATATTATTCATTATCAAGTAAAAAAAAATTACTTACCTTTGCAGCTTAGTAGTTTTTAGGTATAATACAAGATCTGTTTTTAATTTAGTCACGGTAGCATATGTTGTACTTACGTAACTAACCAACACTGCAGGTCAATTTTTGTGCAAGGCTCGTGATTTAGTCAATATGTTTGTCCCATTGTTGGGGCGCATGCTCTGTGCACAACATGTACAAATCCTATTTGCAAAAGATGCAAAAACAGGTGCTACTGCATTTGTTGTCTAATTTAGTATAAACTTATTGTTAATTCGTTTAGACAAACAGACGACTGTCGCTCGGTTGGCAGCTGACACTTGGCGTACAGGTGCATCGACGTGCAGTTGGAAAGCATCGCACCATAACGACAAATTTTTGCGAATTCTCTGTTGCCTTCATTACGCTACAGCCCTTTACTATTTGGCGAGGCGTTCAGATGTTTTTTTTTTCGATTGTCTAAGTAGAAAATAGTTGTGTGCAATATTTGTGTATCGCATTTTTTTTTTTTTGGATTTTAGGTACGGGATTGACGGGATTGGAGTGACGCAAATTGCAACATAAATTTATTGTTTGAATTTAAAATGTGTTGATAAAATTAATTTTAGGAAGAAATTTGCGGAGTTAATTCTTGAAAAATCTCGAACTAATCTTTAATTAATTTTCAGAAGACTGTAGGAGGGTTATTCCATATTAATATTTAATTTTTCCAATATATAAGTCCATGTAAAAAATGTTTTACTGAAAATGCACACAGGATTTTTTTCTTAGGTACACTATAAAATTATTTTCATATATTTTTTGTTGGCACTTTCAATGGTTTTATCAACCGCAAACCATCAGCATTTACGATAGGGTTTATGCTAAAGTGCAGTTGACAGCAGTGCGCTTTATAAGTTCTTTATACATATGATATATATATACATACTTCTCAAAAATGTTTGCTGGGCTTCAATGGGCTTTGTAGTGCAATTTGAATTAATTGTAGTCAGTTGAATTCTTACGCTCAACCGATTAACACGCGTTTTTTGCCTCGTCGTTATATATATTTTCCTTAAATTCAACATATCGCTATTGTACTTTTTACATTTGTAAAATAATGTATTTTGCATGCTATGATGCAAGGCGTATATGCTATAAATCACATTACCGTGCAATGGATCTTCCAAGATCTGCAATTTCCTATCAACACCACCCGATGTTCGCAGATTCTTGCTGTTTTACTAAAAAACGTTATTTTCTAAAGCGGGGTCGCATTCTGCCCCCACTTTCCCATTACAAAGTGAGTAGTCATTCCATGTATATGTATATGTATATGTATATGTATATGTATATGTATATTTATATGTATATGTATATGTATATGTATATGTATATGTATATGTATATGTATATGTATATGTATATGTATATGTATATGTATATGTATATGTATATGTATATGTATATGTATATGTATATGTATATGTATATGTATATGTATATGTATATGTATATGTATATGTATATGTATATGTATATGTATATGTATATGTATATGTATATGTATATGTATATGTATATGTATATGTATATGTATATGTATATGTATATGTATATGTATATGTATATGTATATGTATATGTATATGTATATGTATATGTATATGTATATGTATATGTATATGTATATGTATATGTATATGTATATGTATATGTATATGTATATGTATATGTATATGTATATGTATATGTATATGTATATGTATATGTATATGTATATGTATATGTATATGTATATGTATATGTATATGAATATGTATATGTATATACGAATATCATTATCATAGCAGTGTATGTGTGCAGGATATAAAATGCAATGATTAAATTCTGATCATTTAAATATAGGTTTATGATACTTTACATTTAGCTACACGATTTCACAGTCGAGTAATCTCTCTATAGCACTAATGTATTATATGTATGTATGTGCGTAGAGTATTTAATGCAAAGGCGAAAGTCTATATATGTCTGTCTGAATGTCAATGTTGTACTGTTATGCTTTCTGTTTTTCTACATTAAGAAGTAGTTCTAATAGCTTCGTTCGAAAATAACTAAATCATTTCATTTTAACTTCATATTTATAAAGGCACAGGTTGTAACTGCATCAACAGAAGGAAATATGAACGGCTATAATCGAAAATCGCCTCAAAAGCGACGCTATGATATGCCCAAATATGCCGGTAAGTCGAAAAGTACAATAAACTTAATAAAAATAAAGTTTATGAAAGAACATAGTTTGAACGGTAACCTAAAATCTAAAATTTGTAAGTAATATATAAAAATGTTCTGTTTTTAGTGCCACCAAAAAAGAAATCAGGCAAGGAACGTGTACCGCAGCCGAAAAATACTGTTGCAATGCTTAACGAATTACGGCATGGACTGATATACAAATTAGAGTCACAGACTGGTCCAGTGCATGCACCGTTATTTACGATCTCCGTTGAGGTTAGTGCAAGTTTTTAAATACTTAACACACATACACAGATGGCATTGCATTCAAGCAATCAGTAGTTTCTTTAAAACTTGTTACACAGGTTTGGTATATCTAGCTCTTAAGAGTTTCTTGAGAGAGGTTTCAACTCTTAATAGTTTTTGAATAAATTTAAATATAAATTCTTGATCAGCATTAATAGCCGAGTCAATTTAGCCATGTCCGTCTGATCTATTGCTACAAATTTCATCAAAATGGTAAAGAAACACAGAAGTTATGAAAGAACACGTGTGCTTATATTGACACAATTGCGATTGTATTGTATTCTGTGCTGTCTGCATGTGCTGCTTTTTTAATTGTTTTTTTTTTTTTGCTTAGAATGGATTGTTGGTATGTCTGTCGTGTCGCGGTAGCAAGTAGTGCGGTCTTGTATGAGTGCGAGTCCATTTTACACCGTGAATCCATTGAAAATGGTTAAAAAGGGTATATTGTATTTGTGTAAATTGTAAATGTATGTAACAGGCAGAAGGAAGCATCTCCGACCCCATAAAGTATGTATATTCTTGATCAGCATCAATAGCCGAGTCGATCCATGTCCGTCTGTCTGTCTGTCCGACCTTCCGTGCGTCTGTCCGGCCTGCCGTCCGACCGTGTGTATGAACGCAAGGATATCAGAAACTATAAGAGCTACAGACTAGATTTTAGCTGTAGGTCCTCCTGGTGCCTGCGCAGATCGAGTTTATTTCCGATATTCGATAACTTACTCCGTTTCCAAGTAATCGATAAATATCTATATCGAAATCCTGTTTTTTGAGTCACTTTGGTAAATAATAAGAGCTATTATGTAGCTTTATTTTAAAGAACATAGACTGATAAACATACATATTATGAATATCATATATGTGTATTATGTAAAGCCTTTAAAGTATGATTAATGTAGTGCACAATTATATGACATTCATGGCAAGTTTTGTGCGGATCATTTAAATATCCTGAATCCATATATTTATATATATATGTTGATGTACATTGGAGGGTAAGATCATACATCAAGATCGGATTACTATATTATACAGTACAAATTGGTCGGAATATGAATTTTTGAATGACAAAATATTATGTTTTCCAAGATATTTTCAGCTCACCAAACTAAAACTAATAATTATGAAAAAAGATTAATTTTTTACCTCTGATTTATTACAGGTTGATGGGCAAAAGTATATGGGACAAGGCCGCAGTAAAAAGGTAGCGCGTATCGAGGCTGCAGCCACAGCGTTGCGCAGTTTTATACAATTTAAAGACGGTGCAGTCCTATCTCCCCTGAAGCCTGCAGGCAATTTGGACTTCACGAGTGACGAACATCTTGAAAATGGTATTGAAAACGTGTCCAAAGCAAAATTAGTCGAACTGATATACACGTTGATGTTGCCTGCAAAGAAATCCAACCTTACCTCGCTTGAACAACCCACGTTGCGTCCACAAATCTTTTGCATGAGCCACAGCAAGTATTAGTATTTTATGTTTGTTTTTATTTTATTTTTTACTTGTGCCTTAATTTATTTTATTTATTTCGTAATTTTAACTTATTTTGTAGTTGTATAGTTCTATTTGCGGTTTAATGCACAGTGCCTATTATTACATGTTATGTATGTTTGCGCTATTTTCATTGGTGTTAAAATGTTACTTTTTATTAAAGTCCAAAAAGGAAAAAGTGTTTTCCTGTTTCCTTATTTGTACAAATTGAGAGAAATCTTATTTGGAAAACTTCTTATTTTTAATGCTTATGTTTTTGTGATCTACTCGAACATCTCACGCTTGATATTTTTTCGTAGGCAATAAGACTGTTTGAATACAAATCGCGATCCGCATTTTTGGATGATCATTCACAAAGCAGGATTTGTTTTTTTTTTTTTTTGATTTTATACAAATTTATAATTATGTATATATAATTATAAATAATGTTTATGTAATCAAAAAGCTATATTCAGAGTATAGATCTTTAAAATATTCAAGAATATTCTAATTTCAAAGTGATATTACCTTTTTGGTTTTTTTTTTTTAATAGACAATGTCCAATTATATATTTCTACATTGTTATATTAGATTAAATGCCTAAGTGAGATGCTCTGAGTCAAAAGTGCTCAATATAAAGCGAATAATTTATTTTCCAATCATTAGATGCCACAAAGAACACGATTGCTGTAGACGGACAAAAAAAAGTACCAGATAAAGGCCCTGTAATGTTGTTGTACGAACTATTTAATGACGTTAATTTTGAATGCATGAATATTGACGGTGCTCAAAACAACTGTCGCTTTAAAATGACAGTCACTATCAATGATAAAAAGTTTGACGGCACAGGTGGGTATCGCTCATTAATTATTTAGGATTATTAGATTACAGATTACCGCTATTTAGGTCCCTCCAAGAAACTGGCTAAGAATGCAGCCGCTAAAGCCGCGCTTGCATCGCTGTGCAATATTTCCTATAGTCCGATGATGGCGCCACAGAAAAATGCGCCATTACCAATAGATGACAAATCATCATCCATGGAATTACCGCAAATACACGCCGATACTATCGGACGGTTAGTGTTGGAAAAGTTCATGGAAGTTATCAAGGGCCAGGAGGCGTACTCGCGGCGAAAAGTACTGGCAGGCATAGTTATGACAGAAAACATGAATTTTTGCGAAGCAAAAGTAAGTGCGAAAATATTAGCTTTGACAACTAATTTTGATTTGATATATTTACAGGTCATTTCAGTTTCAACGGGCACAAAGTGTGTAAGCGGTGAGCACATGAGCGTTAATGGGGCTGTTCTTAATGACTCACATGCTGAAATAGTATCCAGGCGTTGTCTTCTAAAATACTTGTATGCCCAACTTGATCTCCAGTGTAATCAGGGTATGCTTTTATAATTAGCTATATCTGAAACATTTGTTAAGCTTTATGCCACTATAATATATTTACTTACCAAAGTGCCTAAGTTTGTAAATAACTTGTACAGCTAGCTAACTTTTTTATACGGTTTTCATAGCATGCGTCTTAGTAGTTGCTCCTTACCTAATTACTTTTTGGAAATATGCCTGCAGTGCTAAATACACATAAGCTATTAACAAAGAATAAATGATTTACTATGTGATATTACATATATTCATATTTTTAGGCATACAAGAAAAAAACAAAGAATGTAAAATGGCCTAAAGTGGCACTAATTATATCGTAAGCAAAAAAAATAAATGGCTCGTAAAAATAAGAATATTTTCATAAACCGAACCATTTATATAAACATAGACAATCGGTTATGTTTAAATAGAAAAGAATTTAATGAGAATTCTGGCAATTTCAGCAAATTCTTATTCTAAATGTAGTATTTGTATTTGGAGAACTTAACGATATCAAATAAATGGTATATACAAATAACGCTAATATCAAAATCAAATATTTTTCCGCATAATAATGTATCTTATGCAAGAATTCAGCCTTTCTACAAAAATTTACTAGTCACACTATTTGTGTTCCTTTAACTTATGTATATTTTTTTTAAACACAGTTAAAGTCGCGTTTAACTAAACCTAACTATTGTCATTTGGCCTGGTAAAGTACTGGCTATACGAATTGGGTTTCTTAATTTCTGTAAAAGTGTACTCATTGACCAACAATGGTGACTGTAGACAAACAGATGTACCTGCGCATTAGTATTTTTTGAAACTTTGGGTGGATCTCTTTTTTTTACCTAATGTTCCATTGCATGAGTTAAAAAGCAACACAAATAAGGTATGACTCAGTCGGGAACTCTCGAGTTGAGCACTATACGTTATGATTTTTGAGTGTAAGGTGGCTAGTAACATAGAAATATTATCAAGCATAAACAAATTTTTATTTTTATCTGATTGCAGTAAAAAAGAAAAGAAACATTTTATAAAATGCTTAATTTCAGTGACTTGTACCCAGTTGATTTACCGATATACAGAAACTTAACTCTGGGTATTGATAAGCTAAATAACTAATATTGGTCACTTTTAAATTATTAATTACATATTACATAGACCCTTTTATTATCAGCATTCAAATGGTATACTGTTTATGTAGCATTAGTGTTTGCCTGATATATAATATAAATTATCAATTCAAATTTTTTTTATGTTATATACTTTTATCTCTATCTATTAAATTTTAAGAATAATGTTGGGGCGGATGCGGCTTTTAAGCTTCGCAGCTGTAAAGTAAGCAACTTCCTTAAAAATGAGTTGTATATGTACGAATATTATTGTTAAATTGTTTTATATAATTTTTGGCATTTTATTTAAAGTGCTTTTTAAAGTTTATCTAAATTTTCTTCAGATGTAAAGTCCGCATCCGCATTTGTGCTCCCAACCGTATCTTATAAGAATAAGCATAAATTACCACCGAAAACCAAGTACATATATATATATATATATATATATATATATATATATATATATATATATATATATATATATATATATATATATAAATATATATATATGCATTTATATATGTATTCTTAATTAAGAACAGCATCAAAATATTCCTACAAAAAAAAACCTAACTTTGATTTATATACATTTGATTATTCTTGTTTACTTTTTCCTGATATATAGCAACAGCATATCAGTCGATTTTCGTGAGGAATACAGACGGGCAATACCCTTATAAACTAAAATCCGGGGTACATTTCCATTTGTATATAAATACAGCACCATGTGGGGATGCACGGATATTTAGTCCTCACGAAAACGACACTGGTGTTGATAAGCATCCAAATAGGTTGGTACAACACTTATTTAAATACTACTACTAAAAATATAGAAAAATAATTAGAAAATCTTTTGAAACCCATTCAAATAAGGGTTTTGTTAACTTAACTAAACTGTGCCAAAGTGCATATGCCCACAATAGAGTTAAAATGAATGTCTAGAAAAAACGTTTAGTATACGTGTACCGTATTGAAACCAATTATTTTACTCTCTTCACAAAGGGAACATAGTGTTCAAATGAGGGTTATGCTATCTTAACTACGATAGAGTTAAAAAATGAGTGTCTAGAAAAAGGTTTAGTAGAGGTGTACCGTATCGAAACCAATTATTTTACTTTCTTCAAAAAGGGAACATAGTATATTGGTTTTGCGAATTTCTCTGGTCTTACACTCTCTATATTCAAAGTTTTCGAGTTTTTAGTTTTTGGGTCACAAGCCCCATTGTCAAGAAGACTTCTCACTTGTCTGTTATTACACTGTGCACATACTATTAGGCATTTTGTCGCAATAAACATGTTTATTGTATTTTGTGCCCTACTGAAAATTATATGCTTGTATTTTTGCCTTAAAAAGCTGGGTACATTTTAAAATAATTAAAAATGTATTGTGTTGCAACCGAATCTTAACTTTTTAATAAGACAAACATTGCAAAAATGATATTTCAATTACTTTACATTGTACTGTCTTGTTTTTAAGTATAAAAGTTGTAAATATTTTTAGTTTTCGACATACATATCTATGTGGCTTATCGTCCGTTTGTTGCCGAAACGATTTTTTTTCGATGTTATTGCAACTATAAAATATTAAAGCATCGGATACATACAGGTGTACACGGGCCGTAGATCAAGGGATTAAGAATGTTAAATTGTAGTATTTGAACGCTTGGTTGTCAGAAGTCTAATTACTTCTTTCTAAGATAAAGCACTTGGAACGCAATCTGTTAATGAAAAACTGGGGAGAGAAACAAGTAATTGTAGGTGTATGGGTTAACACATACTGATTAGATGAAATGCAGTTTCGCTTTCGGGTTTTTACTCGCAATATTTAACAACTCACATGCGGTCCTGCTATGTCTGTGGTTGCAGTTACAAACTGCTGTATTTTGGACATCAATTTCAACTTCGCAATTTAAACAGGCCGACCGACATTTACTTTTTATTTGTTAATGAACGTGAGCAAAAAATTCAATTTTTGTCAATAACCAAGCAACTATCGGCACTCTTATTCAAATCTATTTTCCTAAAAACTGTTGTTATGTGGAACATTGCGACGATCCAAATTCTTAACGCTTAATATTATGCATCTTCGCAACAAATTTGAACGTATAAAAATGTGAAAATCTTCATAGAGGATGTTTAATTTTTCTTTTCTTCTACCCTGAATGTATGGAAAATGGGTTATAATGGTATACTGGTTTTAAGGGCGAAGGATAATTCTTCTCCGACTCCATATAGACCCCAATCGAAGAGCTGAGCCGGTCTAGCTATGCTTGTTTTTTTGTCCGTGTGAACGCATCAATTTGGGAAAAGACATAAGCTTGACGCTTGAAACTTAATATATATCTTCTCTTATATCAGGACGAGTATCTTATTTATTTGTTATCTCTTCGCATTCCGTTAAATGTCAATTTTCGGGCTTATATTTTTTAAGCATTAGAACAAAAATGTAAAGAACTACTCCTAACTTGGTAGGTTGGTAGGTTCTCGTATAGAATACATTGATTAAGAATAGTCTTCTTATTTTTGGAGGCCTCGGGTATTGGTATATACTTAAGCGCTCATAGTCTTATAAAAATTAGCTCGGACTCTATTTAAGATCGCAAAGGGATAAAGCTCTCTGAAAGTAGCAACGGAAGCATGCGCTTGCGATCTTTTGTGTATACTTCATGCTATCTAGTAATGTGGCAACCCCGACTGGAACACTATTTTTTTCTTTTTTAAATGTTATCTTAATTTTTTTTTTTGTCGGAAGAAAATTGTATGTAGTTAAATCCTGGATTTGAATACATAAGTCTAAACTACGGACTGTTTAACCTAGAAAAAAACATTAAAACGGCAACCTTCTCCACATGACCACATGACGAGACGTCAATCACGTCAAAAACAGAAAAATATTGATAATATTGATATTGAGAAATGACGGCAATATTATATTGTTCCGATGTTTTGGGTTATATGAAAAGAGCTTATCGAAACTGAAAATGGTAAAGATATAGTCATAAATAAAGGATTGTTCAAACATAAACTAAATTTCTGACGTAATATATGCAACAAAAATACTTAGAGACTAGTTTGTTGGAAACAGAAAAACGAACATGAATATGAACACAGACGAACATGAATATGAATAGCTCCACGTCTGTTATCATATTATGTAAATAGCGACGTATTGTTTCTATTGCTTCTGTCTAAGAAGTCCGATATTATTCACTGCGATAAATGTTTATCATGCAGCAAAAAATACGGAGCTGTATTAATCGGAGATGTTTTTCAAAAAGTCTACTGCTGTTAGCAAAAATTGGTGTTCCTTTAGTTGGTATTTGCATTTATGAATATATATAAGTGTTTAAGAGGTTTGTTTTTTTGAATGTAGTTATATTTCTATAGGCGTTCAAAGGATGATTTGATTATTTTGAAGTTTTTAAAAAAATTAATGATTGTGAATAATGCGACAAAGCTGTGTATATGTCTTTTCTGAAGAAGGTAGATGCATATAAAATTGTATGTAATGCTTAGAAAATTAGGTTCACTTTTTAATTATAACTTAATTTTTTTGTCTGTTCTTGGCTTGCCAATAATTACATGCAACTAACTGCTTTTGGATTTTCAAATAATTTTTGGCTCCCGTGGTTTAAACCAAATCCTGGCAATATAAACATTAATTACTACTAACGTATAGAAAAGCACGCGGACAGTTGCGTACGAAAATCGAATCAGGAGAAGGAACCATACCAGTTAAGAGCAGTGATGGAATACAAACATGGGATGGCGTACTGCAGGTAAGTGCTTACGTTTTAAATTTTCTATAAACCTGGTCTTAATCAAATTTCATGTACACAGGGCCAACGTTTGCTTACAATGTCATGTTCGGATAAAATTGCACGTTGGAACATTGTGGGTATTCAGGGCTCACTGTTGTCTGCTATTATTGAACCAGTGTACCTGCATTCCATTGTATTGGGCAGTTTGTTGCACCCAGAACATATGTATCGCGCTGTGTGTGGACGTATTGAAAAGTCAATACAGGGTCTGCCACCTCCGTATCATTTAAACAAGCCACGTCTTGCGCTGGTTACTTCTGCAGAACCACGAAATCAAGCAAAAGCTCCAAACTTCGGAATAAATTGGACCATTGGAGACACTGAACTAGAGGTGGTCAATTCGCTGACCGGGCGGACCATTGGCGGTCAAGTGTCAAGGATTACAAAACAAGCTTTCTTTGATAAATATGGGTTTTTAATGAAAAATTTGCCGGGCATACCAAATCGCAAGGTCACCAAAGATTACGGGGAAACCAAAGCAGACGTCAAGGATTACCAGGTAAATCAGATCGTTTATTTTTTTATAAGTCTCCACCACATACTCACTTTGCATTGCAGACGGCTAAGCAAGAGCTGTTTTCTGCATTCAAGCGAGAGGATCTTGGCAGTTGGCTTAAAAAACCAATTGAGCAAGACCAGTTCGGGCTTGTGGAATGACTGCGTTCAGCGTTACTATCAACTGGATACATTTGTACTACAGTACATTTTTTAAAAAAAGACAGCAACAACGGCAAGCAATTAATAGATTTAGATAATATAGCTTATAAAAAAACTTGCGATGTAGACTGCAATTTTAGTTCTGTCCAATCAAATCAAACCCAATTAAATTTGATTGATAACCTGCCGATAAACCATCGGAACAACAACGACAGACATATAGGTTCAAATAATGGAACAATGAGAATTTTCAGTAGAATATTTCTAGAATAGAGTGTAGTTTTTATGCTGGAACTAAGTAAAGAAGTATTATGGCGTTTTACTTAAAATTAACTGATTTTACTAATAACCATAGATATCGAAGATACATTTATAAGCTATCATGAACAATTTTCTAACATTTCTCTTGCTATTTCTCACTTTGATTAATTATGGTTTGGTTTAGCCTCTATTGTTGGTATATATAAAAGCATGCAGTTACATCTGATTTATACCACCCTCTGCAACAAATAGGTACATACCATGAACACTAATGAAGCTACTATGACACTATATTAGCGGTTTACTTTACTGATGCGTGCGAAAGGTGCAATATCTCATGTTTCTGCTTTTGGATTTCTATCCTGCATGCTACCGTCACAATTAATTTAAAATGTTGGCTAAGGTAAAACTAAGGTAAACGGGAAAGAACTGCTATCGACACGCCGAAGATTGTATACCCTGGTAGAAATTTAATTCGTATTGGCAGTTATACGATATCGCGGTCCGCTGTTGATAAGATTTTGCTTATATGTAGGGCACACTGAAACAAATAACTGCCGGTGCTTGGTGAAGATATCTTGATAAATATCTAACAGAGTTATTCATACAGTAATTAAATATTAATACATTTTTTAATCTCTAAAAAATATATCCAAAGAATTAGTTTCTGAATACGATTTTTTTGTACGATTCATTTCATTTATTGCCGCCGAAATACCTTTTTGGTTTACTTCCAATACTATATATAGGAAATTACTTAAGACGTACTCAAATCTCAATTAAAATCATAAAAGTGTTCCGCCGCTCACATTTATACAAAAACAGAGTGATCAGAAAATTTTGTCGGTAGTCATTGCTCTTACAAATTTTGACAGACAATAAAAAAAAATCGTTCCAATTATTAAAATCTCTATTTAACTATAATTTGTTATTATGTTTTGTTTGCTAAAATTCATTCAATTTTCTTTTACAACATTTTATTCAAATTGTACACCTATCTAAAATGTACAGGCGTAATATTTACTAAAAACATCGAAATATACATTAATCTTTCCTATTTTGTTTGTTTGTAAGTAAATCGCAATTTAAGATTTTTTTTATTGAACTAAAAAATGTAGGTTTCTTTGGCAAGAAAATACTTTGGTTAGGGTCAAGTGTTGTTGTACCCAACAATCTTCCGATTCAGTGCCATCCGCTTGTAAAACTTTTAGAGAAGGGTTGTTACATATAATCTCAGTTTATATGGTTAAACTCGAATTAATTGCGGTAATCTAAATACGAAATTTATTAAATTATAATCTTCCAAGAATAAAAAATTGTTCTCCAAAAACAGTAGAACACATTTAGGTCAGTTTGCATACCTTACAGGAAGATTCGCAGATTTTAAAGGTATCATAAAGAACTATTTAATAAATAATTGTCAAGATCACTTGTAGCTAAATATTCAATGCATGGGCCTTAGTCAATTGAAACCTTAAAGACTTTAATTGAATTAAGTAAAAAAAAAATATTGGAACATATTACTTTTGATGTTACCTAATAAAATACAATAATGTATTTAGTTGTATAATTTTGAATAAACCATAAAGTCAAGTATAAATTTTTGATTTGTATAATATTACATTCAACTTGCATTGAAAATATTTAGCTTTCACTTAAAAGGTTTTGCACAACATATTTTAATTGAATTATTAGCTACAAATATGACGGAGTTAAGTCGATGGAACTTGACAAGATACCACTTCCGCAATATTAGAATGCTGTTGACATTGTATGCGTGTGCCTCTAAATGAACTAATTATAATACTTATTTACTCGTGTATATGAAAATATACACACATTCGTGTACTCTTGCAAATATTAAGACGGACAAAAACAATGACTATTAATTTGGCAGTGGATGCGAATTAGAAATATATTCCTTTTTAATAGGTGATGTTTACATACCTAAATAATAATTAATTTTCTTAACCCTTTAAAGGCGCACATATGCTAATAATATATAATAATTTCGATCAATTTAATCTTAAATTGTCTATGAACCTATTTAATAGCGCATAAAAGTTTTGGGCAAAAGTATGTAACATGCAGAAGGAAGCATCTCCGACTTCATATAGTATATAAATTAAGAAAATTAAGATCTCGTAGGTACCGTATCGTATCATAGGTACTGGTTTATTGTCCAAAATTCAACTAACTCTAAAGATCACATTTTCTTATAATATATGATAGCCCTTCTTCCTAAAATCGCTGACATTGTGCTTCGTACATGGTGTCGTATATTGTGAATTTTGTCGTATCGACTGATTATGGCCGGAAGATAAAGCTTGTTCTTCATTTTAAGATCTTCGATTGATGGTATTGAAAATTGATTTGCTTCTTCGTAGTCGATTTCTGCGACATATGTTAGGTTATTGTTTAAATAAAATGAAAAATTTTGAAACATTTTATAAATTTCTGATTTTTATAACTTCACCTAATAGAGTTTTATTGTTCGATTATTTTTATAAGACGAGCTGTTTTCCCTTATTTTTATACCCTGAACCCATTAAAAATGGGTAAAAGGGGTATTATGTTTTTGTGCAAAATCCAAATGTATGTAACAGGCAGAAGGAAGCATCTCCGACCCCATAAAGTATATATATTCTTGATCATCCCCTAGTCGGGAGCTCCCGACTAGAACCTCTTACTTGTTTTTTATTTCATTTATTATATAATTATTACATTTAATGCTTTATTTTTGTACAGCTCGTGAGTTTTTTTATTTATTTATTTATTCTGTTTGAAACGCATCTTTATTATTCTTTATATAGATACATTTTTCATTACAGTTAATTTTTGTTTTTGCTTAAGTAAATTTTAACTAATGGTGAAAAATTATTTTTCATTTGGTTATTTTATACTCTAGGTTTTTAAATTAATAATTTTCTTCTTTGGGATTCGATAATTTATTAGTCTTGCGGATTAGTTGGAAATTATATAAGTGGCGGGTCTTTGTCTTTCTTTAGGCCTTGCCGGACTGCCTCTAGATGCTCGATCTCAGAAAACATTTCCACGGCTGTGTTCCAATTAGGGAACTTGAGATTATCATACGACAGCCTGACGGATTTTGATCATATTACGTGATTCGTATCGACATGCAGCGTTTTGCTTTCAACAAAAATTGTACACTCCAAGTCACCCGACTTACTCTTAGTTTCGTTCCGGGGTCCTTTTGATTCTGCTTTTATTATTATTGTTGTTTTTTCGGTTTCTGGTTCCCACATCTGGATCCATCGATCGATTGCTTGAATTCGTTTTCTTTTTACTGGCTTTGGGCTCAGAGATTATTTGTCAAATAATAACATGATTTTACGGCCACAACTGCCGGAGCAAGTATTACTTTATTTTTGTACAATCGAGTGTTCATACAAAACTGAATATTGTTGGCTCTGAAAACTAAAGTTAAAGCCAAAAGCTGCCGAAGTCAAAGCCAGCAATGCCGACTCAGCTTAAGACTCAGCATAACTGCTAAACAATTCAATTTGCAGCAAAGGCAAGTGTCATGTTACCAGCGACTACTTTGTAGCCCATGCGAGAGTAGCTTCAGATATAAGGAGCCTAACAAGCGAGTGTTAGTTGTTAACTTATATATTGTAACAAGGGAATTTTGTATTATAGTTTTGTTTTTATAGTTTTTATTAGGGATGTTAATAATTTCTAGCTCTTCGTTAATGTGTTCCGTCATATTTTTAAACCTTGAACCAAGGCCGTCTATAAGACCCTATTTGGATCTATTCTTTGGTAATACGGCATTTATTCTCATTTTTAATTGGAAGTTTTTACCGTGTGAACAATTTCGACAGAAAACGTTGCAAGGGTTTTGAAAATTTGCGATATAGTTATCTAGTTATGCTTGTAGTTGTAGTATGCATTATGCATAGAGCCCCAAGGCTGAGCATTTTCTAAGTATCTATTTGACTGTTTACATTGTTGGTCAGAATTACATTCTTTTGGCATGATAGGCGGGATATTGTTGTTTCTCATTTGTTTCCTTATCATAACTTTCTTTATGGCTAGTGGAGCTGTCCCACGGTGGCTCTTTGGAATGTGCTGAATTGGCACACGCGTCGATTATTGGTCATGCACCTTCGTGGTGATCGTTGAGCTGGGTGCTTGAGTGATTTCTATTGATTGAGAGCGTAAAACTTACGGTTTTCGTATTTTGTGTTGCTGCTCCTAAGGGTTTACAGTTCTTTTGTGATATTTTTGTTGATCTCGTTAAACATCTGTAGTGATAAAACTTCGTTAACCTTTGGTTTTGCCGTCCTTAGTTGAAGTAGGGGGCACAGGTTTTTATACGCGTCGCGTTGTCCTTCTACGACATTGTGTCCCTGCTCGGCCGCCAATTTAACAATTGTAAATTGTTTTTTTTTTTATAAAAAAACGCAACCGTTTATTTTGAGTTCTGCTTAAGAACTAATTTGACAATGGTTTGATTTAATATTAATAAGCATAGAACGGCTGCTGCTGGCGGCGATTGCGCTGACTTGGCATAGGTGTAGATTATTGGTCATGCACCTTGGCCGTGATCGTTGGCTCATGATAATGTAAAGGAATTCTGTTATTTTTGTTACCCTTAAGTTTAGAATAATGAGGGTTTCTACCTGTGGAGTCCGCTGAGCGTTTCCTAACGAACCATTTTGAGAGGTGTTTGAGTTATTTTGTCGCCATATGTCTATTTGTCTTCCATATGTGTGGCATTATTTGCAGCGAAAATATAGCGATTCAATACTCAGAATCACCTCACGTCGAGCTTGTTAATTGTGAATTTAGAATATACTTTTTGTGGTTGGAATTGCTTTCATATGCCTGTTACATTGATTTGGGCAACTGCATGCAGGGTATAGAAAGGAGTGCACAGTTAATAATTCACACTAAAAGCACACATGTATTTACGAGTGTGACCAACTTGAGTGTGGCAACCTTAATTCTTTTATCTTGACATCCGTTAAATTGTGGTTCGTATTTTTTTAAAAAACATTTTGAGTAGCTATTTATTGATTTATTCTTGTTTGATTATTTTAAAATCAAAATTTGTCGTACAAAGACAACCTATTTGTGTCTTATATTTTACGCATAGGTAAATATGTTATATCAGAAAGAATCCGCTTTTGACTCGTGACATTTTGTTTTTCCCAAACTGAATAAAGGTACAATAATTTTTTTTTCAGTATATATAATATAACTGTGTCAGATTAATATATTGCTTTAAACGTTACGCAATGTGAAATTAGCCTTAAATAGGTATAACAACAATTTGATGGGTAAAAATCAAGACATGCTATATTTTAACTTTACATTGCTGCGGTAATTAAAGCGTCCATGTTTTTATTTTAAATATATCATTTAGGTCATTAAGTTTGCGAATGGTCGCTGTAGAATCTTTTGATATTAAATTTAGTTTTCTGTCTTAGGGTTTATTTAATCTTAAGAACCCCCGACTTAGTATAATCGTTTTACTGGATTTTATATTAGGGGATCGTTGTGCTTAAAAATGATAAACAAATTAAAAATTGAGCACATGTTTTTCACGCTTAATATTTCTGGTATTTCTTACATATAAATATTCGAAAACCTTGCGTATTGCAATCTTTTCAGTAAGTGACCGACATGGTTATAGGATGTACACAAGAAAAAAATTACTTTCTATAGTTTCGCCCAATTCTTTCGTATTTCAGTTGCCATGTGTATCAATATCCAACAAAAAACAATGCTACTTAAATATGAATAGGAAAAATGAATATTGCAAAATAATAAACATACATATAAAACAAAATTTGACCTTATATAAAATACTGTGATACTAAATTTTACTAGTACTTCCAGCATAGCTGCATTTTATCCATTCTAAAATATTCTAAGTTAAAAGTTACAAAAAAAGGAACAACTTAATACATTGTAGAACGTTTAATAATAAACCAAATTATACAAAGTTTAACAATATTGGTTTAACTAGTTTTAAAATTAAGAGTTTGCCATACCTATATATTGGGAAAACTAAGGCAATACTAGACATTACTAACATTTTCAAAATTTGTGAGCGAAATCTTAAGAGAGAAAAAATATATGTATGTATATTATATGAATATCCAATACAGTTCATAGGAAGGCAACTCTGTTGGATTGAATTTACACTTTCACACTTTTTTTTATTAAGTGCTGGAATAAAGTATCATACTAAAAAAAATATATGGGTGTAAGAGCCTATAAATAAAAAAAAAAAAAAATATTATATTATGTGCACAACCAGACTTACTACTACTGAAACTAATTTTAAATGAATTGTGAAATGAAAGTAAAAAATTTGAGTATGATTTACTTCATTTTTTGTCTGTATATGCATATGTACGTATAACTTTTTTAATGTTAACCCATAATGCACTTTGGGTTCCATATAGTACACTTCGCCGTATTGTAACCCCTTAGTAATTTTACAATTTATAAAGAATTGAGAAGTAATATAGTGAAAAAACAGAAATAGCATGCTTGACCCCACAAAAAGTAAGTTTATATTAAATGGGTATTGGCAACTAAGTTTATCTTCTCCTGTCCGTCTACATTTCTGTCAATTTGTGTTTGATACTGTACTTTCTGTCTGTTTAAGGATCATCAAGATTGTATGATTTCAAAACAACTTTTTTTTATTCATTTTGTTTTTTGATCAAGAATATACATATATATGTATTTTTATAAACATGTGTAAGTGCATATAAGTTTGGGTACTTTATAATTTTTAATGCAGGATTACAATGAGAAGGTATCTATATACGGTTTTTTTTTTGTTTAGCTAATGTACTTGCATGCAGGTAATAAATATATTGAAACCAGCTAATTTGAACTAAATTTCATATGACAGAGGTGTAGAACCCAGCTCACATAAAAATTATGAGCGGAGTATACATACAAAATATGTATGAAATAAAATAATTAATTTGTAAGCTGTATTAAATAAAATAAAAATTACATATACGTAATATATATATATATATATATATATATATATATGTATGTGTATATATATATATAACGCAATATAAAATTAATAGTTGCATGTAAAATTTTATTTTAATCTATTAAAAATTTCAAAAGTTTTACTCGGTATTTTATTTATATAACCTTATAAAATATTAAATATATATTTGTAGGCAAATATCGGCACAGTTGTTGCACGTTGTTATTAAAGTTTGGATTATGCCAATTTACATATGTATTACTGAAATACATTATATACCTATTATATAGGTGCTTTTTGTAACGGTTATGTAAATGATAAAAGAAGAAAGTAACAAATTTGAAGGGCGTCTAATACCAAGTTTTGTGCTACAAATGGTATATTCTTCTCCAAATATGCTAAAATAATACACTTCCGTATTTATTAATAATATTTATTTCTGACTTTTTAAAGTAAGTGTAGGCATACAGCTTGTCGAATTTTAAATTGCCAGCCAACCAAATGTCAGCCCAAATTTGGAGAACGTTATCCATCAAGAGCGTTTATATTGATTCGACCAAATGCCCCTAGTTCTTAAAAATTAAAATAACTGATTGTAAACGAGTTTCTCCAAATGTAACATAAATAATTAACTTACAATATTTTTTCTTCTGACAAACAATTTTTTCACTGTATTTGTTACTGTACTTTATTTGTATTGGGAATAAAACATACCTCCTATATTTATTTATATTTTTGATTATAAAACAATAACATAAGTACTTGTTAGACTCCGGGAACTCATAGTTTGGATCGACATCATTCATTTTATTTATTTGATTTTTTTTCTTTTTGTCTTAACATGTGTTTTGCCAAAAAAGTTGCTTAAAAATAAAAAAATTTAGATTTGATTTCATAAATGTACCATTTCATTATAGAATTTTGCGTAATTTTCGCAATGAATGAATGTGGAATCTTAATTGCGAAATTGCAAATCGATTCTGTTTAAACAGTGGCAAGCCCACATACATAGAAAAAATTACATTTAAACCAAATAATAATGTTATTGAACAATGTAATTTAATTTGGCACTTACAGTATGGAAACATAATTCCAAGTCTAGTAATATTATTGTAACCCTACAAAAATGTACACATTATACAATTAAATGCTTTATTTACTATAGAGCTTAACAAAATGGTTTTGTTAAAGGTCTCTGAATAACTTAATGGTTTTATCTAAAAATGGGCAAACAAGTGTATAAAAATCTGCGTTTAGTATATAATTTCTTGTATACAACATGCATAACAAGTTAAGTTCGTTTAATTGAAACTTCCCCGCGTTTTCTCAAAATGGATAAATATCGATGTGCAACCGCCGACGTTCTTTGGTACGACGTTCTTGGTATATGTAAGAAATATAGACGATTAAAATAACTAGGGATTCCAAATGTGTCATGTAAGTTTTTGTATACTAGTGAACAGTGATTTATAGAAAACCTTATTTCCCAAAGGAAATAAGGACGGTAGGGGTGCAGCTGCTGTATAATATTGGCAGCTTGCGGGGTGCCTTTTTGTCGTATGTATGTGTGCTTTGTATGCGGGTATACATATATTACATACATGTTTAAATACGAATGAATTTGCGCCAAGAATTGTAAATCGCAAATAATGGCTTTTTGAATACTTCAATCTTATATTTGTTTAACTTAAAAAGTAATACTCATTTACAAAGGGCTAAAAATAATTTAATAAAAAAAAAACAAGGGATATACATTTGTAAATATTCATCTAATAAATTTAGTGTGCCTTGGCCTTGTATGTAATTTTCCACACTTCGAAAAGACAAATCGTAGAATGAAAGCGATAGAAAATGGCCAGTGGCATAGAAATATGAGTTATAATTGTCCAACCCCAAACGCCAAAAAACTCAAGGTGCGACTCACGAAACACAGCGCGTCCTTTAATAAGAGTGTTGACAAACCATATGGCAATGTTGGCAACTAACAAAAACGTAATAATCTCGCGACCGGGCTTACGACGCACCTGCTTAGATCCCTTGCAGCGGCGATGGCTAGCATGTAGTATAAACATCGTCTGCAATGATGTCTGTACCACACCAAAAACCTCTGCAATAATGCCTTCAACTCGGTCTGGTACCGTGTCCCATTTCGCAAAATAGCTGCCAAAAATACTGAACATCCCATACAAGTAGACGCCTGTCTGGGCCACTACAAGTAAGAGATTATCCAAATCCATTGAATGATGCTCGTCGCTCGTATCCTTGATGTACCTCAGATCACGCATTAAGATCATGCCTGCCATAAAAGAGATATTAAATAAAAAATAAATGCGTTGTTTTAATCTACATACCTGTTATTACTGCGGAGGCGCACATGAAGTACATAAAAGTCTCCCAAAGTGTAACTTCCTGGGTTGCGATGAGTTCATAGCCGGGTTGTGTATACAGCACAAAGTACATAATCATTGAGATTATAGTCATAACAATAATTAGTATGCCGAAAAAGAGACCTTTGTGAGACTGGGAGCAATCGACAGAGAAGTGGTGGGCCGGCTTCTGTGCAATTGGCTTTACTGAGTTTTTACGTGTCTTGTCGATATCCGGTATGGATTTAACGGTCTTCCACATCTCAAATAAAATTACTGCGCAAATCAATGAGTATTCGATCGTACACGGAAAAAGAAATGGTGACAGTTGCTGGACTAATGCACCCATGATTGTTGTACGAGAGCACCCAGTGAAAGAAGCATGTGTTGGCGCTGCTATTATTGTGATATTACCAACCGAGGTCGACATATTCGCTAATATGTTGTGTACCATGCTTTCTACGGAGTGATTTTGCATTTTCAATCCTGTGTAATGTGGTCCGTGAAGTTGTAGCGATTCATTAACGGCTGACCAGTCAGGACCACCATGTGCTCCGCCGTGTAATACGGGATCTTGGCCCGGATCAATGTCATGGTGGCTTATATGAAATATTTCGTGTTTCGTTTCCTCCACCAATACGTATAACCATTCACACAAATTTGTGGCCACCATGTGCATGAGACCAAATCGCGAGGTTACCTTGTGCCGCGCCATGTCCATGTACGTGGTGTTTAGGAAGATAAACTGTACTTGGGCAATGCATAGGACCATGCGGCAGATAGGAGTAATGGCTACAAAGACATCGTGGCATCCAGCATGACCATTTAGTTCAAAGAATTGACCAAACTCCAATCCTGAATATACCATTGTACCGATAGCAAAGGCAATGGCGCCTACGCGTAGATAGAAGCTTCCGAAGTGAGTCACTTTGTGCTTCAGGTGTATATTGCTATTTTTTTCGTCTAAAAGATTCGGGTCACAATATCGAGTGTTTTTTTTAATTTTAGATTTTTAGCAAATGAGTATTTTTTCGGATTCACTTTTCTTATTGTGTGTCAAACTTTATTTTAATATTTAAAAAGTTATTTAATTCAATTATTGAATTCCTTATCTTTTAATAGTTTTACTTGCTTTATAAACAAACTTGTTGGAAATTTTAAAAGAATATTTGTCTTTTTCGATAACTTTTTACGTCACAGTTAGACTTAAAAAAAGTGAAATGGAAAATAACAAATCGGTAGATCATTGCATAATGATTTACGATAATCATTGTATATATTAGACTTACGGAAGTCCTTGAGTGCATTGAAGAGTGACCGATTACGGAATGCACTTATGTACAAAAATATGACAAAAAATATGCTGCCAGCATATAAATAAACATAAAAGCCCTGGTACACATAGGTTGGTATTTGATCTGATATGACTTCCGTAATAGGAAGGCATACACCCAACAGCACTAGCAACTTGCAATAAGTGGCAGACAATGCCGAGCTGATGGCATCGCTATAAAAAAAGAAGGTAAATAGTTTATTGCATTTTATGCCACGATAATTAAGTTCTTACTTGCCCGTTCTTCGGTTCTTTTCTTTTTGCTGTTTGGCTTGAAAGCTTTTTGCACCACTGTCGTAGTTGGCACTGGAACCGTTGCGAGCACTTCCAGAGCCACTTTGAAAGTTGATGGTCGCCGTACTGCCGTTAACAGTTCCAGGCGGATTTCTTTTGTGGAAAAAATAAAGAACAAAAATATGGCATGTTATTAACAGTTAATGATAACATATTTTTTAAGGCATATGAAATTTTAGTAATATAAATGCCCGCTGTACCCTGCATTTCTGGAGTTGCGTGGATGTAGAAAATTACTGGCATCTTTCCGTCCAGGGCCAGACGGTCGCTGGGTCAGGATCTCCTGCAGCAGTATAGAAGGACGGCGGGATACCTGGAGTGTGCAAGCTGAGTCGACACGGTGTATACCGATAGCTGGGAGTGGTAAAAGAGCCTGACGCTGGCTACCGTGTTCTACCAGTTCCAATGTAGTCTGCGATTTCGCTAGCGGCGAAATGGGGTGTGACATAATTGGTATATTATGGTGACCGCAATGATCACATGCGGTACGAGCGTAACGTTTTACGGAGTTAGAAGTAGCAGCAATAGATGTGTTAACGTTGCCGGAGATTGCTGGTGTTCCCGGCGGTGGCGTCGTTGCGGGCGATAGGCGAGAGAAGGATATCGATTTTTTCGGTTGCCTTATTGTAATATATTCGCAGCTGTCGGTAAGTGCTTGATTTCTGACATAAAGTTGAGATTTAAACAGTTAAAGAGAGTCGGTGGACGCCGGCTATTTTATACACTTGTCTGCATACACGCATACACATTCACATGCACAATGGGACTTAAAATATACTCAAGCAAGGTAACCATTCGCACTGGCCAGCTTTAAGTTCGCAAATCAACTGACATGACCACAGAAGATTTGTCGGTTATGGACAACAATCGGCGCGACTTCTTGCTAACGAAAAATATGGATATCGCAAGGCTGGTCAGTCGGGCATCTATTTTCTAATGGGTTTTTGATTGATTTTGTGGCAACATATACTTGATGAGCTTTGCAATACTTCCACGCTCATAACGAAGCTATGGTGTTTGTTAGGACTGAAGCACCAGTAATTAGCCAATATAAGACCAGTACACGGGCGGTAAACTCTACAGAGTTATCACTAACTGATAACACTCAAAATGAGTATGTTTGTATCAATCAAGTTTGGACATATGCAATTGTTGTTCTTCAAACGGGAATATTTTTATATAATTCGTTCCAATATATAATTAGTAATTTGCTATTTATTTAAGTTTTTTTTATCGTAAATCTTATACATTTGAGGTTTTGAAGTATATAAGTACGTTATAAAATATACATATACACTATAAATTTGACAACATTATTCGTTAAAACATCTAAAGGCTCTAGTCAAATTGAGATTGAATAGAGTCCAAAGTTCCATCATATTAGCATAATAGAGTTAGCAAAATTATGGCCCAGCCTTACATTTATAAGATAATAGGAGCCTGAAATTTTGAAAGCCCCGACATTTTTTTAGAAATTATAAATAATATTACCACTGTCATGGTAACTTTGGGTGGTTTTTAACAAAGTATGCATGTCACTACGTAACCGAATTGATTACTAAATCTCTATCTGTTCTGATATAAATACTACTTACGTTATACCTTTGACGGTGAATCGTGCTGTGCTAATTTTATACTAACCAGCTTTGTATGTTATTAACAAAGATCAGCTAAATGAAATATCAAATAGAATCTTCTGCTTAAATAAAAATATCAGCAATATAAAAATAGTTGAAGTTGAAGAAAATAGAGATTTACCAGGTGAACATTGAGCACAGGCATGAAATAATGTGAAATATTTTACATTGTTTTTCGTCATTTCTGTATCCTGGCCTGAAGACCGTTGCATAAAATCATTACGATCAATATGTATTTTTACCCTTTACATGCATACGCTCTAAGCCCTGCTCTGCACATCATCTGTTCGCACTAGGCTTAATATTTTACAAAGCTTCTTGGAATTATAAAGTACATAAATTAAAGAGACGCTAAGAAATTTAATATATAATATATATATATATATATAATATATATATATATATATATATATATATATATAATACTATGCAACAGCATATGACCGCTATTGATCTTTGCCATTTTAGCTTGAAAGTCTATTACAATTAAACAAGAAAAAGTTATTTTTGAAGAGTATTTTATTATTTTTAAGCTATATATCTATTGACTTTCAGTTATTTTAATCTTTTTGCAATCGATTGGTGAACCCCATGAATAGATAATAATGTTTGTTTAATATTTAAACAAGTAAGAGGTACTAGTCTTGGTAGGCAATGATGACAGAATTTGAAGCAGACGCGCATGAATGTGTGTGTGTACACGTATACAGAAGCTCTTGCATTTTACGTTGCAAACACGTCAAAATACCGAAAAAACAAAACAAAAACCGATCTTAATGAAATTATCTACAGTATATCTTATTGTACCATAGAATATTTGTGTATCCTCAAAAAGTCAATTGCATTTAAATTATGGCTTAAATTGGTTACCAATACAAGTTGGGTTATTAACTTGATTTATAGCTCTGCGGTCGTAGCGGGGAGCTGGCGATAGGTATAAAATGAAAGATATTTAATATATATATAATATTCTAGAAGCAACATATCATGTTTGGTAACTCTAGCTCTTCTTATTTACCCAATTTTTTTATCGATTGCTTGGAAACGGAGTAAGGTATCGATTATCGGAAACAAACTCGATCTGCGCAGGCATTAGGAGCACCTACATCTAAAATTTCAAGTCTCTAGCTCTTATAGGTTCTGAGATCCTTGCGTTCATACATACGGATAGACGGACGGACGGACGGACAGAGAGACGGACATGGCTAGATTGACTCGACTATTGATGCTGATCAAGAATATATATACTTTATGGGGTCGGAGATACTTCCTTCTGCCTGTTACATACATTTGCATTTTGCACAAATACAATATACCCTTTTTACCCATTTTTAATGGGTTCAGTGTATAAAAATGTATGAAACATTTAAAGTTTGGTTATTGGTTATATGGTTGGTTTCATCAAACGCGGTAAAACAAAATTTGAATATATTGTTAGCGTTATTCGCGTATTTGAAATTGACTACTTAATTTTATAAGTACGTTCATATTATCATCAATCGTATTATTATTAAAAGATAGTTACAAGATATCAGTCCAACGTTTAAATATTATTGTTTGCTATGGTCTTGAGATAAGACTTCACTTTATGCTGGGTCACTTATACAACTTATCTACTGAATTCTTATACACATTCACACGCACATGCAAACACGATCTCATCGTTGATTTTTCTATAAAAATATTTATTTACAAATGTACAACCTTAAAATTATTATTAATGGTTAGAAGTCATTTTAAATGAAAACACACACTTTTTGGCTCGTGCCACAACATCATCTTGGTAATGAACGCGTTGCTTTGTTTTCCACAATAAAATCGGTTCATCGTAAAAACCGTTTGTATTTATATTATTCAGCGACATATTTAAATTCATTTGGGCGAGGCTTAAAACACAGTTTCAATGTTAACCATTCGTAAGAAATGGCTGTCAACAAGCTTGAGTTCAAATAATTTCCCAGATACCGCGACTTTGTAAAAGAGCATATGCTTTACAACTATTCAGCAGTATGTCGCCTGAGTTACTAATAGCTTTAAATATTTTTGTCAGCTACTGCAGCCGACGGTGCTGTCTGTGAGTCTACGTTTGAGTAGTTGATTAGCGATTTCATTGGCTTTCTCTTTTTGCCGTTGATTCAATACTTTTAGTACACAGGCTAACACAATTTTAAATATATGAGATATAGAGACCCAGAATTGAGCGACTGTACCTAGCACTAAGCACTTTAAAGATTAGCAAGAACCGGTTTATATTATTATAGGAATTAGCTAATTTTGGCTGGCTACAAAAATATCACAGAAGATATACATACACTTTTGTCTACTCGATTTTCACGAGGTTTGGGCCTTTGTTCATGGATTGGCCTTTAGATCAATTTGGCATCTAAATCCGGCAACATTATTCGTGTTTCTAGGTTTTGCCCGATTTTCTTAAAATTTATTCCCAAAGTTCTACATAACAACTTAATGAATACGCGTTTCAGCGATTTGGAAAATTTCACCCACAACAGTGTGAACAGTATGAATCTTTTTTGTTTACCGTTGAAACTCATTTTCAAATATCCTTAAGATATTTTATTTTATGGGTACCATGGGCAAGGCCGGGGTATACCCGCTAGTATAATAACTATTCAGAAAGCTGCATATCAAAATTGGTGACTGTAGCCCTTTTAACATTATCTGACGGACAGACAGATAAACATGGCTAGATTGACTCGGTTATTCATACTGATCAATTATATATATGCGTTACGGTCGAAGATGCTTCCTTCTGGATGTTACATACATTTGCACAAATACATTATACTCTTTTTACCCATTTTAAATGAGTTCAGGGCTTAAAAAAAACATAAACGCCCATTTAAGTCTCGCCGTGTCGTGTCAGTCAGGACAAACACTTTTATGTATGTAGAAATGAACTAGGGCTAGAGCGCCTCAGTTCATTGTTGTGAAGAAGAATATTTACCACCTAAAAGGCGAACCTAATTTTAAATGTTTCATATTGGTGCTTTCAACACCCTTCATCCGTCGTTTCAATTGCACTGCGTATCCATTTCTTAGACAAATATTGTGTTTAATAAAATAATTTAAATTCTTTTGATTCTATTATCAAACATCATTTTTATTAAGTAGTATTTATCACTTATTGTTCGTTTTCGATTTGAAAGGAACATATTTTACAATTAAGTGTTACATTAGAGGTCTATACAAATTGTTTCATCTAGATTAATAAAAACAACATAGTCTCACCTAAATGTAACCGATGGCATTCGTACGTATTTTATTTCGCTGTTAGGATCCAGCATTAAGTCAATCCACAAATTTTTTTAAAAAATGATTTTGAATCAAAGTAATAAAAGAACGAATTATTTTAAATGAGAAATAAAAGTGTAGGTGGCACTGCTGATGTAAGAAAACTAAAATACGAATGCCTTTTGAAATTTGTTCTTATCGTTTCGGTTTGATAGTGCTAAGAATTATGCGTGACTCGACATTGAATGTGTTTTGTAGGCAGCGTGTTTATACAAGTATGTGTAACTTCTTTATAGTTAATGCTTGGGTATTAAATTGTGTTACCAATGCGCACGAGTTTTGTCATTGACAAATGACTGTATGTATATATGTGTTTGGGTTTCAAAAATTAATAATTACTTTCAGTAAGCAAGTAACGCAGCTACTTGTTGTGCCAATAATATGTATATGAAGAAATATAAAGACATAATTATTAATAATCAAAAAGAAAAAATTGCCTACGGGGTGTCGAAGACACAATAACCTCCCAGACATGTGCATATTCGAGTTGCCATATATTTATATCCATAAATAGCTATGCAAGGGTGTTTTTACCCAAAAGGTCAATTACCAGAATATATTTCCCGTAGGAGTTTTTAATAAAGTAGTGTGATGTCAATAAGATTTCACTTATTTCCATATTTTCCGCGGCTGGCACAAAACTGTAAGGCTCTGTTGAAATTTCGGAGTATATTTATACCCTGAACCCATTAAAAATTGGTAAAAAGGGTATATTGTATTTGTGCAAAATTCAAATGTGTGTAACAGGCAGAAGGAAGCAGCTCCGACCCCATAAAGTATATATATTCTTGATCAGCATCAATTGCCGAGTCGATCTAGCCATGTCCGTCTGTCTGTCCGTCCGTCCGTCCGTCCGTATGTATGAACGCAAGAATCTCAGAACCTATAAGAGCTAGAGACTTTTTTTTTAGCTGTAGGTTCTCCTAGTTCCTACGCAGATCGAGTTTGTTTCCGATAATCGATAACTTACTCCGTTTCCAAGTAATCGATATCGACATACTGTTTTTTGAGCAAATTGGGTAAATAATTAGAACTAGAGTCACCAAACATGATATGTTGTTGCTAAAATATTATATATATATCAAGTATCTTTCACTTTATACCTATCGCCACCTCCTCGCTACCACCTCAAAGAGGGTTCAGGGTATTCCCTAGTCGGGAGCTCCCGACTAGAACCTCTTACTTGTTCAACTATGTATGTGTATTGTTTAAGATATGTTGCGAACATTAAGCTATTATTTCAGTTTGTGCTTTAATATCAAATCACTTATAACCAATTACGTTACATATGTTCTTAATCAACATTTTCATAGTTATCTATCTGATTCGTAAAAATATATATTTGTATAAATATTTATACTTAATTGAAAAATCAATTATTACATCATCAAAATCAATTACTATTACATTAATATTCATGGCTAATTTGCTTATCTCGTCTTTTAAATTAAGAAATTAAAATAAATCGGAGATGTCTTCTCTAATTCAAAGCGTTTCGTGACTAAATTATCAAGTGTAGTGAAAGTGAAAGCATAAGAAAGCCAAGTTAAGTTTTATAAATTGTAAATGTTTCTTTGCAATGGCCATTCATGCATGTTCAATTTGTACATGCCTAGGCAAAGTGCGATTATTCTAAATTTCAAAAAAATGTAATGTTAAAAACACCGCCGTTGCTTTCGCAAAGGGAATTATAGCCAGATTAATTTGTATTTGCTAATTTCTTCCATTATCTGTCTCGCCTTATAAAAACTCTTATATTTAGTTTTACATTTCCATTATCCCGATCCCGTCTTCTTTCAGCAATAAATTCTTCAAAATCGTACTCTCCTGGGCCTGAGAAAATTCCTAGTTTCTTACCTATCTTCACCGATTTCTAAAACCTTTTAATCTATCCCTTTTATATAATTCCCAGAAAAAGGTGGGATGTCTGACCAAACTAATTACACGGGCATTGCAAAACTGTCCGCTATTCATAATATATTTGAATAATTGCTTAAACTTTGCAGCATTTCTGCAAATCAGCTGCTTCCCCTGCTCCACATGGAATCGTAAAGTTCTTTGATTTTACTTATTTTGAAAATTATGCTTTCCTTTCGAAAATGCAAACTGTCCAGTACACCGACTTCAGTTAGGTATTTGACGGTGTGCACATGCATTTTTACTTCTTAAAGTTCACCATTTAGGGTTTCCTTACATACTATTATTTAAAGAGTAGGATCCAATGCGCCTTCCTAAGGATGACTACCTCGATTCAGGTTTATATGTAGCATCTAGAATATTATAACAAGTAAGAGGTTCTAGTCGGGAGCTCCCGACTAGGGGATACCCTGAACCCTCATATTCCAACACCAAATGCAGCGCGCGCTTATAGATAGAGAGTAGCGGGGAGGTGGCGATAGGTATAAAATGAAAGATAATCGATATATATATACTTTTCTAGAAGCTACATGTCAAGTTTGGTGACTCTAGCTCTTATTATTTACCAAAATTGCTTAAAAAGCGGGATTTCGATATACATTTTTATCGATTACTTGGAAACGGGGCAAGTTATCGTTTATCGGAAACAAACTCGATCTGCGCTGGCACTAGGAGCACCTACATCTCAAATTTCTCTAGCTCTTATAGGTTCTGAGATCCTTGCGTTCATACATACGGACGGACGGACGGACGGACAGACAGACGGACATGGCTAGATCGACTCGGCAATTGATGCTGATCAAGAATATATATACTTTATGGGGTCGGAGCTGCTTCCTTCTGCCTGTTACACACATTTGAATTTTGCACAAATACAATATACCCCTTTTACCCATTTTTAATGGGTTCAGGGTATAAAAATATCAACGATGTTTAATTTTATAGCTATCACCAACCCGCGCCTTCACCCCATAGCAAGAAATAAACTAAATTATACATATTTTGAATAAACCCACCAATTTAGTACACATTTACTGCAATTATCTTTCTGGGAATAGTTGTATATTCTGTAGCACAATGGTATGCACTGCTTAAATCGTCATCAAGATCAGCTCAGAAACAGAAAATATTAAAGAATAAGTGTGGTTATATTGGCAAGTCACGTGGTTCCAGCAGCTAGCACAAATTGCACGACTTTCAATATATCTCAGAATTGCAATTATTACAATCGTACAATTTTATCTTATCTTCTTCCCGCAAATGGCTCTATCGACCATTTTACTAAACATTGCTTTAGTGGCATAAGCTGTGAAAAATACTTTTATTTAAAATGAAAGAATATGTTGAATATTGTATGATAGATTATTTAGAATTTTGGGTGTGTACACCACGACGGGCATCTTAGTATTTTCTTGAACTCTGTTGAATTTGTAGATTGTAAATAGATATATGTATATACAGCTCTTAATTATCTTACATGGTACTTGTTGCCACTCCACACAGTATGCAGGTTTCGTCGACAACGAACTTGCTAATAATCATCACAGCCCGCTGCTGACGAAATCTGAGTTCAATGCAGATTGTTAAACAAAGCTCGTCCGTTTTTCTTTACACTTCTTTAAAATCCATTCCACTATTTAACTTTTTACTTTCATAGCTGTATATAAAACAAGAATGCTGAAGTCGGGAGTTCCCTGAAACTTATACTAACACCAAATGCACCTCGCGCTACGCGCATCAATAAAGAAACAAGTAAGAGTGCTCTATAGTCGGGAGTGCCCGACTGAACCTTCTTCTACCAACACAAAATTCAGCCGCAATACGCGCTCGTTTGCTTTAGCGTTAAAAAAACAAGTAAGAGGTTCCAGTCGGGAGCTCCCGACTAGGGGATACCCTGAACCCTCAACACCAAATGCAGCGCGCGCTTATAGATAGAGAGTAGCGGGGAGGTGGCGATAGGTATAAAATGAAAGATAATCGATATATATATACTTTTCTAGAAGCTACATGTCAAGTTTGGTGACTCTAGCTCTTATTATTTACCAAAATTGCTTAAAAATCGGGATTTCTATATACATTTTTATCGATTACTTGGAAACGGGACAAGTTATCGTTTATCGGAAAAAACAAACTCGATCTGCGCAGGCACTAGGAGCACCTACATCTAAAATTTCAAGTCTCTAGCTCTTATAGGTTCTGAGATCCTTGCGTTCATACATACGGACGGACGGACGGACGGACGGACGGACGGACGGACAGACAGACGGACATGGCTAGATCGACTCGGCTATTAATGCTGATCAAGAATATATATACTTTATGGGGTCGGAGATGCTTCCTTCTGCCTGTTACATACATTTGGATTTTGCACAAAAACATAATACCCCTTTTACCCATTGTGGGGTATGGTTGTGAAGTATGAGGCGGGGAGTATGTGGAGCAGTTCGGTCGGTTGAATATTGTTACGAGTCCGACTCCGGTAGAGGGAACTGCATTTTTTTTAACATTGTTTTTATGTATCTTTAAGCAAACAAGCGAGAAGCTCGATCTGTTGCACCTAGTCGGGTACTAGCCATGTCCGTCTGTCTGTCTGTCTGTCCGTCCGTCCGTCCGTCCGTATGTATGAACGCAAGGATCTCAGAACCTATAAGAGCTAGAGACTTGAAATTTTAGATGTAGGTACTCCTAGTGCCTGCGCAGATCGAGTTTAAGCAAACAAGCGAGAAGCTCGATCTGTTGCACCTAGTCGGGTACTAGCCATGTCCGTCTGTCTGTCTGTCTGTCCGTCCGTCCGTCCGTCCGTATGTATGAACGCTAGGATCTCAGAACCTATAAGAGCTAGAGACTTGAAATTTTAGATGTAGGTACTCCTAGTGCCTGCGCAGATCGAGTTTGTTTCCGATAATCGATAACTTACTCCGTTTCCAAGCAAGCGATAAAAATCGATATCGACATCCTGTTTTTTTAGCAAACTGGGTAAATAATAAGAGCTAGAGTCACCAAACAGGATATGTTGCTTCTAGAATTTTATATATATGTCAAGTATCTTTCATTTTATACCTATCGCCACCTCCCCTCTGACTCTGAACAGCTATAAATCAAGTTAATAACCCAACTTATATTGCCAACCAATCTAAGCCACAATTTTAATGCAATTGACTTTTTGAGACTACACAAATATTCTATGGTACACTAATACATATATATGTATATATAAATTTCATTAAGCTCGGTTAAGAGAAAACCAAAGTTATATGTAACTGCGCAATTGGATGGCACAGCTAGCGAAAACATCAAGAATTTGTGTACACACACACATTCATGCGCGTCTGCTTCGCATTCTAACAGCATTGTAATTGCGACGTTTTTCTGTAATGCTATTTAAGTTCGTTTTTTTCTCAATGATACTAAATTATTGGTGTGGCTGTTGAGTAGAGGCATAGCAAGTGTTGCGGTCTGTCGGGAGTTCGAGCCCTACTTGGGAAACTATTTTTTTTCCGTTTTTTCTTTTGCTGGTTTGTCTGTTGAGTAGAGTCGTCAGCAATTAATACGGTCAGTTGCGAGCTCGAATCCTGCCAAGGGAACATTTTTTTTTATTTATTTATCTTTATTACTTCAAACGAGCGCGATGCGCGAACTGCATTTGGTGTTGGAATGGGAGGGTTCAGGGTATTCTCTAGTCGGGAGCTCCCGACTTGAACCTCTTACTTGTTTAATTTATCTTTATAACTACAAACGAGCGCGTAGCGCGCGCAGCATTTGGTGCTGGAATGTTGAAATTCAGGGTATCCTCTAGTCGGGAGCTCCCGACTAGAATCTCTTACTTGTTTTTATTCATTTGGATTATTTCGTACGGTATATACTGGGACGGCAAGAAGTAAGCTAAGTAAAAAACCACGCAAACACTGTTGAAACAACTAAGCTGTTGACGGTCTTGGAAGTCGTAGAATAAATTTCAAGTTGTCTGTCAACTTACGCTCAATTTCGTTGGCCAAGACCGTGGCAGCTAAGTTGAAACAGTAAATTGCTACTGAAAAAGTTGTAGACTTCAAACTCAAGATGATTGTACATTTAAAGAGGGCAGACAATTTCGTAGACAAAGTGTTCTGCTACATCTTTTTTACACTTTTTAAAATTTAGCTAGTATATATTCAGAATATCAGCATATAATCCTCCAAAAGTAAACGCGGCTTTACTGTTTTGTTTATTGTTTTGATAATATAATTAGTCTTTGTATACATTAAAAAAAAGTTACTTTTAATCAAACGAGACTACGAATAAGTAGTTGTGCACGTCGTCAAATATAAGCACAACATTTCTATGAAATAAAGAACTAAGTCCTCATTACCGGATCATTACAAAAAAAACAATCTTTTCTTGAAATGAAATAGTCAAAAGTCTTCAATGTCAATAAAACAAATAATATTTCAGTTTTGTACGGATTCCATGGATAGTACTATTTTATAGCTCGAGATAATTTCACCATCATAGATAATTGACTGATAACGCTTGTTTAAAAGTTTTTATTTTTCCAATCGAATGTCTTCAAACTCATTTGAAAAGATTTAGACGTAGAGTCT
The DNA here is from genome assembly GCA_018903485.1 of Drosophila littoralis. Taxonomy (NCBI): domain Eukaryota; kingdom Metazoa; phylum Arthropoda; class Insecta; order Diptera; family Drosophilidae; genus Drosophila; species Drosophila littoralis. The sequence goes on from JAEIGF010000591.1 coordinate 46,784, forward strand.
AAGATAGTAGGGATAAATAAAAATGTTCACTTGCGGGATCTGTGGAACTTTGACTAAAAATTTGGAGCAAACGGCCAGTTATCTTATATTATGCTATTTCTTTTTTCATTATTCGATTGTGTTTTTTTCATAAAAGTTGTCATTTGTGATTATGGTGATTAAAATAAATTAATTACATTTGGTCACCAAATTAAAAATTCGGGTGACTTAAGTGTGTTTCGGTAATTACAGTGTCCATACATGCCCATTAATCAAACAGATTTGATAATCGGTTACGTCAGTATCCACATGGAAAAACTGAATAAAGTGAATAAAGTGTATTTATACCCTGAACCCATTAAAAATGGGTAAAAGGGGTATAATGTTTTTGTGCAAAATGCAAATGTATGTAACAGGCAGAAGGAGGCATCTCCGAGCCCATAAAGTATATATATTCTTGATCAGCATCAATAGCCGAGTCGATCTAGCCATGTCCGTCTGTGCTCCTAGTTCCTACGCAGATCGAGTTTGTTTCCGATAATCGATAACTTACTCCGTTTCCAAGTAATCGATAAAAATCGATATCGATATCCTGTTTTTTTTTATCAAATTGGGTAAATAATAAGAGCTAGACTCACCAAACATGATATGTTGCTTCTAGAATATTATATATATGCCAAGTATCTTTCATTTTATACCTATCGCCACCTCCCCGCTACCACCTCAAAGAGGGTTCAGGGTATTCCCTAGTCAGGAGCTCCCGACTAGAACCTCTTACTTGTTTCTTTTAAAAAAGCCCCTATCAATAGCCGTATATTATTTTTTTTACACCAAAAATTTGTATGAAAGGTTATTGATTCGTTTTAAGGGCACGAAATTTTAAAAGTGGGAAACAAAGCGTCAGCCAAAAGCAGCTTATACTAAAATATAAATCTCAATAATCGTCTGCTATGACGATGATTGTCCTTGTCCGGCTTACAGTCCAACTGCGTTGAGTGTGCAGAAAAGGGTAAAAGTCGTCGGAAAATTTGTATGCACGTTCGCATCTTAAGTAAAAACGTCAGAATCTTTTTTTTTTTTTACGAGAAGGTATTTTTTTTTATTGTATTTTTTCTGATTTCCCGCAGTTTTTCTATTATTTCTTGCATTTAAGCTTTAGTAAAACATTTGCCAGTGTTGGTGGCAGGACTCCCAAGAGATTCTGTCTTGAAGTTGTCTGCCTCGTGAATATCCTTGGTATTGATGTCGTCTTTCTTGTGATTGTCTTGGCAACGTTTAAGGAGTAATAAAAATGAATTTGTTAGCTGTCAATTTTACGCTTTAATGAAAGCAAACAGACATGTTCACGCATGTAATTTTGTAGACATTTTCTTGGCGAACTGCTTTTCGCTTACCTTGATTGTGATAATCAAGCAAAATCAGGGACATTAAGTTAAAATTCAAAATATTAATTTGTTTTTGAACTATTTTTCTAGAAACTATTACCTATGCATATTGCGCCATAAATCTCTATATGTCGTCTTTATTGAGTGGTTTTTAAAATTGATCAACTCGATGTAAGTAATATTTGAAGATGATTTGATGCCATTAGCACAGATTGGAATTGATGTTGTTAGAGCATCAAGCCCCACTCCTTGTAGTTACCTATTTAAGTCTAACATAATTACACACTACTTACAATAAGCTTTACACATAATTAAATCGGGAGTGCCTAACTAGAAGATTCCCTGAATCCCGTGTCGGGCTGCCGTCACAAAAATTTAGGCTTCCTTCTACATATAAGTAGATACACAAAATAGCACATACATTCGCGCACGCCGTTTGCTGTCAACCTAACAAGCAAATTTGGGGTCTCTGGCTCTCAAAATTATGACATTTATATCGACTCATGGAAACATACGAGCACATGCATACAGACCGAAAGTAGATTATCGCATTGTAATATTAGCAGATTGCAGCTGCTGATGACTATTGATTGTTTAAAATTTATTGTGTATTTATTTATTTATTTGATAAAAAAAAAGTAACGCAATCTGCGGTATACAAGCTTTCTATGTTACATTACAAATGGCTATCAACGGATTTAAGGTCTGGGTTACCATGCAAATTTTTAATATACTTATTTATGCGTATATATATATGGTAAATTCAAGGTCTAAAGGTCCTATTAGACCTTTCCTATTCCTGTTAGAAACGTTCTCAGGTATAGTCGTTCCAAAAGCCTTTAAAGTCTAGCCATCGCAAAAAGAAAACATGAAATCTTATAATTTTCGGCATATGAAAACTCACTATGCAGCAAGTAAATAATTCATTTAAAATCAAATAAAATTGTATCTTCTTTCAATAGAAATGTTCACGCTGAGTAGAGCTTCACCTGGTAGTCAGGCAGCATTGCTGCAATTGATAAGCTACTGAAGAGAACAGTGAATATTTAAACACTTTTTTAGTTAGGAGTTTAAAAAAGGCAGCAACAAATGCTGAGCATATTTATTGCCAAGTTGAAGTGGAAAAGAGTGACATTGTAGCTCGCAGCAAGACGAGGGAAGAAAGCAATATAGCAATATAAAGTAAGTGATTTGAGGTTTGGCAACACTGGTGTGACTTTATAAAGTTATAACATGGCAACAAGTAGTCAAGGTTCCCTAGTCGGGAGCTCCCGACTAGAACCTCTTGTTTTAATTTATCTTTATTAATTCAAACGAGCTGCATTTGGTGTTGGAATAAGAGGGTTCAGGCAACGACAGTATAAACACTGTGTTTAGATTGTCTTTGGGTCAGGGTATTCCCTAGTCGAGAGCTCCCGACTAGAACCTCTCACTTGTTTTTAATGAAAAAAAAAAAAAAAAAAACAGGTTTGTAACAGCAAGGAAAATATAATTGTAGTAGACCCTGGGGTAATTGTTTAAAGATTTTTTATATGTCTAGTATAGTACACATGTCTAGAAATGATGTGGATGCATTTGTAAGTATACTTAGTAATTGGCAAATATTTCGATTTATAAGATGGCATGTATGTTTCCAGATGCAGTCGGGCATTTATTGCTGGCACCAATCAGAGCATACCAAAGGTGGAGGAGAGACTAGATGGCACCGAGTGTTTTTCAGAAGATTTCAAGGACGACGTTAATAAAAAGAATGCTCGTTGTGTCGAAATAAATGGTTGTTCCCCACAGTTTGCATTCCACAAAATGCTGAACCGCCAAATTTTGACAAAAACCTACCACTTGCGGGCAGTATA
>JAEIGF010000591.1:655000-1112500 GCA_018903485.1 Drosophila littoralis
ACGAGTGGATTTTCCCCAGAAAACCCGAAACCCCTTCATCACCAAAGATAACTACAGTGAAAATTTCAGCTTCCTAGCTTTTACGGTTTGGGCTGTGCGTTGATCATCAATCAGTCAGTCAGTCAGTCGGTCAATCGTTCAGTCGAAAAGTCACTCAGAACAAACAGTTTTAAATTTGAGATCGGCATGGTTAGTCGCATCAAATAATGTCACAAATGATCAATGCATATGTATATTTAACTGACTTTCAGTCTGACTGATTGATTGATTGATTGACTGTTTGACTGATGATCAACGCAGAATAGGCCTAGAAACGTGAACGCTAGATAGCTGCTTTTTCATGGAGTTCTACAAAATGTATATAAATTTTGGATAATCTATGCCAAGTTTGCAAAAAACAGTCCATGACATAAAAAATGCGTTGGCCGGGCAAAGCCAGATAGCACTTGCCTTTTTATTGCAAATGTTTCAACCTTAGCTAGACTCAACATTTGAAATGTTGTCCATGTCTGGGACCAGTTAGACGGGCTCAGAATTTTTAATAGTATACATATATATATGCTGAGAGAAAGGGAGAGAGACAAAGAGAGGGAGAGTGAGATATAAAGAGAGAGAGAGAGCTGGAGAACATTGTTCAATTGAGTAGGAAAACTCAGCGAAGCTCTTTCAGTTGGGTTTTATTCTATTGTTTTTTGTTTTCCAAAGCTATTTGCCAATGTCAAACAATCGGGCGGGGGATAAAGAAGAATATTCTAGGTCTGGGTCTGAGAAGCGGCAATTCGTGCTATCAAATAGCTTTTTTTTACACGTCGTAACTCGTTTTACAAACTTTAACTAAAGCCAAAGCTACAGCCAAATGGCTTTTGAATACCCTGCAATACAGATTTGGGCTCGGACTTGACTTTGGCTCTGGGCGTTGCGCATGCAGAATTCGCAATTTGATTAGCTTTGGGCCAACAGCTGTTGGCTCAAACCCGTTTGGCGTTTTACCTTGGCCAAAAGCAACCAAAACAAAACGAAAGACGAAAACGACGAAGCCAAAAACAAAAAACCAAAACGTAAATGAAATCGACAAGAGGCGACAGCCAAATACATTCATAACAACAGTAGGTCAGTCAGTCTTACTATCTGGCGAATACATAATTATCTACAGATATTTGTATACCCTGTATTATTAACAATGTGTGTAAAGGGTAGTTTGTTTTTGTGCCCAACTATGTAACAGGCAGAAGAAAACATCTTGGAGCCCATGAATACATAATTATCTACAGATATTTGTATACCCTGTACTACTCGACAATGTGTGTATGGGGTAGTTTGTTCTTGTGCCCAACTATGTAGCAATTTATTTTCCTATCTCAATATCTCCTTCCATTTTCATAATATTGATAAATATATACATATAAGGTAAACCTGGCACGATAAGCACATGGGTACAGGGTATCACCTAGTCGCCCATTTTCGATTAGAGCACTCTTATTTAAAGGCGTCCCGAGTGCTCAACGTGAACATACCCTGCATTAAGTTAACAAGCCTGACTGCTAGCCCAACAATAGTTAGAGGAGGATGGATAGAGAAGAGGAGAGAGAGAGAGGGGTTAAAAGAAATATTATTATTGAGTTTTATAATCTTTTTTGGCATTTCGTAAAACTCATAAATATAGTTTAAAAAAAAATAAAAACGAGAAAGAAAGGCTATGTTCGGCACACCGAAGATTTAATACCCTTGCAGAGCAAGCCTTTTCATGATTCTCGTAATTCTTAGCTCGTAACGAAGAAGCACAGGGAAAATAGTTATTGACAAAAAGTTGTTCATACCAGAACCTACTTGTCGCCCGATCGTTCCTATGGCAGCTATATGATATAGTCGTCCGATGTTGCTAGGATTTCGCATTCATATGATAATAAATGTCGAATTTGGTCAAGATATCTTGATAAGCATAAAAGTTTTTCATACAAGAACCTACTTGTCGCCCGATCGTTCCTATGGCAGCTATATGATATGGTCCTCCGATCCAGCCGGTTCCGACATATGCACTGCGTGCAACATAAAGAGGGACTTCTGCAAAGTTTCATGGCGTTAGCTTTAAGACTGGGAGACTAGTCGCGCATAGAAATAGACAGACGGATGGACGGGCGGCTATATCGACTCGGCAGTTGATACTGATCAGGAATATATATATGTACTTTATGGGTTTGAAGATGTCTCCTTGTATGCGTTACACAGCTCGAGGCGAGATTAAAATACCCTCTGCAAGGGCATAAAAGAGATTTGTCAGGCATAGACAAGGCCTATCTTCAGTTACGTATATAAAGATACTCGTACTACACACACACACACACACACACTCACTCCGAGAGAGAGATATAGTCATAGTAATTGGCAGTTGTCGTATTCGACAAGTCAGCAAATGATGCGGCACTTTGCAGCTACCATTTGATTTGTCGGGCGTAGATAATGCCGGGGACAGGTCCAATAAACAAAAAATCGTGCGACGAAAATAGTTGCGATAATTACGAGTCATCTTACTTGACTATATAATTGGCTAAATCGGATAGCAAGACGCAGATGTCTGCTTAATAAAGATTGTACTCTAATCTCCGGTTCTTCTTCTGCTTCTTCTTCTTGTTCCGTTTGACAGAATCCGGAATATCCGAAGTCGGTGGCCTTCATCATAAGCAATGAGTTCTGCGAGCGATTCAACTATTATGGCATGCGTGGTAAGTACTCCCCGATCTGAATGCCCCCGTCCCCTCTATGACCCCTCCTTTGCCCGATCTCTATGACCCCTACTTCCCCCGATCTCTACGCCCTCCTCTCCCACGTGGGAAGTCCTACACGAGCCCCTCCTCCTCCACTTAGTCCCCATGTCTCCCCACCCCATGCCCCTCCGATCTCGACCCCCCCTCCCATACGTGGTAAGTAGTCTCCATCTCGATGCTCCCGATTTCAATGACCCCTACTCCCGCCGATCTCGAAGTAAATCCTCCCCGATCTCTATGGCCCCATCTCCTCCCAACACGTATAGTAATCCTCCAAATTATTGTTTCCCGCAGCGATTCTTGTGCTTTATCTGACGCACAAGCTGGGCTATGACGAGGAGACGGCAACGGTGCTCTTCCACGTCTTCACCATGCTGGTGTACATCTTTCCCCTGGTCGGAGCACTCATCGCGGATGGCTGGCTGGGCAAATACAGCACGATCTTGTATCTGTCGGTCGTGTATAGCTTGGGCGCGATGATTGTGGCCTTTGGGGCCATACCCATAGCCGGAATGCCCGTGAAGTGAGTATCGCCAGCGGCAGATGTGTCCGCATCCGTATCCGTATCCGTATCGGTGAGTTGTGCTCTTGATTGGCAGGGTGGTGACCATTGTGGGCCTGCTGCTGATAGCCGTGGGCACCGGCGGCATCAAGCCGTGCGTCTCGGCCTTCGGGGGCGATCAGTTCCAGCTGCCGGCTCAGGCCGTCGAGCTGGCCAAGTTCTTCTCGCTCTTCTACTTTGCCATCAATGCCGGCTCCATGATCTCGACGACGGTGACGCCCATTTTGCGGGCGGATGTCTACTGCTTCGGCGAGGAGGACTGCTACTCGCTGGCGTTTGGGGTGCCCGCCGTCCTGATGATCGTCTCGATGGTGATCTTTGTGGCTGGAAAGAGGCGCTACAAGCTGCGTCCGCCATCGGGCAACATGATCTTCGGCGTGTCGCAGTGCATCACGAACGCGTACAAGGGCTGGCGCCAGAATCGCCACGACAAGCCGATGGTGCACTTCCTCGACTATGCCACGCCCGTCGTGGGCCAGCAGATGGTGTACGAGACAAAGTGTTTGACCAAGATCCTGCTGCTTTATGTGCCGTTTCCCATCTTCTGGGCGCTCTCCGATCAGCAGGGCTCGCGCTGGACCTTCCAGGCAACGCACATGGACGGCTCGATACTGGGCTACCAGATCAAGCCCGACCAGATGCAGGTGGTCAACCCGCTGCTGATACTCGCCTTCATTCCGCTCTTCGACTATCTCATCTATCCGCTGCTCGCCCGCGTCGGCATCAAGCGTCCGCTGCAGAAGCTCAGCATTGGCCTGCTGCTCGCCGCCTTTGGATTCTTTCTGTCCGCCGCCGTCGAGTTGCGCCTCGAGCAGCTCGAGCCGGCCGCAACGCCCTCCGCCCCGGACATGGCACATCTGCGGCTCTACAATGGGATGCCCTGCCGTTACGACTTTACCAGCGACCTGGTCTCCGCCTCCAGCTCCGACACGGACTCCGACTCGATTGAGCCGCTGGGCATGTGGTCGAATCTGGGCCTGCATGTGCCCCAGCCCAAGGAGTACGCGTTTCTGGCCCGCCCGCAGACCAAGCAATGCCCCAGCATCGAGGGCAGCATACGCCTGGAGCCGGGCAAGTCCGTCAGCTATTTCCTGGCCAATGCTGCGCTCCAGGAGTTTCCCGATGGCCTGACCAGTGCCCAGCGCATCAACCAGCCCCCGCTGCTGCGTACCCTGGTCAACACGCCAGCGGGCGAGGGTCCCGTCCTGCTGCGGGCGCCCGTTTCGGGTGTGCCCGGCATCAGGTTGGACATCGGTAATCTGACGGCGCTGCACGAGATCTCGCTCGGCTACGGCGAGCTGGACATCAACGGGAAGCGCGCTGCCAGCTTCGAGGCCAAGAACGGCGGACTCTACAGCCTCCTGGTCCAGGGCAATGCCCGCGACGGCTACGTAAGTTCCCGCTGAAATGAAGCTCAGAGGTTATCCCTAATCTAATGTGATCTCCTCCTCCTTCTCCTCCTCCTCCTCTAGCAATACAACATGCTGGAGGTGGTGCCGCCCACCTCGCTGTCCATACTCTGGCAGCTGCCGCAGATCGTGGTGATGACCGCCGCCGAGATCATGTTCTCGGTGACGGGCCTCGAGTTCTCCTTCACCCAGGCGCCGGTCAGCATGAAGTCCGTGCTGCAGGCCTGCTGGCTCCTCTCGGTCGCCATTGGAAATATGATTGTCGTGGTCATAGCCGAGGTCAAGTTCGTCAGCACACAGTCGGCGGAGTTTGCGCTCTTCGCCAGCATCATGCTTGTCAACCTGTTGATCTTCCTATTCCTGGCGCGCAACTACAAGTACATGGATCTGCCCAAGGTCGTCAAGGACGAGCAAATCAACGAGATTACGCTGCACAGCATCGAGGATCACCTCCAGCAGCTGCCGAATGTGAAGCGCGGCTCGGCTGGCGGCGGCGGCGGCATGGACACGCCAGGACACGGCAGCTATCGTAATCAGGCCTACGATACTTACCTGGAGCCCTAAACCTGTCCAACTGTCCACCTGTGTTAACTGAGACTGACTCTCGAATATGTTATTAGCATCCTTTTTTTATATTTGTTTTATGCTTCCGTTATGCTTTTGTTATTGTTTTTGTACCATTTTTTAAATTAGTCAAATTAAGTCCAAGTCCTTTTTATGTGCGTTAGAAATGTTTTTTTTTCTTTTAAACATGTTAAATATATAAGTACGTTCATCTCTGCAATACCTTTGCAAACCATTTAAATTTGCCATTCAGTCTTTGAATTTTGCGCGCAATCCATTTAAATTTCCCATTCAGACTTTTTGAATTTTGCGCGCAATCCGTTTAAATTTCCCATTCAGACTTATTTTATTTCCCGCGCACAATATTTGAATTTCCCATTCAGACTAATTGAATTTCCCGCGCACAATATTTGAATTTCCCATTCAGACAATTTGAATTTCCCTTGCTCAACGATTTCAATTCAAATTCAAATTTAACAGTCAGTTGGCGCGACAAGTCTTGAGCTTGCCAGGGCTGCACGCCCAGCGCTGCCACCTGGCGCAAAGACAGTGTGGCCACATCAGACGCCAGTGTGTGTGTAGGTTTTCCTAGTGATGGGCAGCACTTGGTTGGCTGCTGCTGTGTTTAGTGCGCAGTGCGCGCGATCGCCCACATTAAAAAGTGAAAAAGTTGTTGAAATGCGAATTAAATGAAAATGTCTATTAAATAAATGCGAAAGGTGAATTTCTGTGTAGCTCCCTTGACCCAGCTGCAGCCGGGTGAGTAGCTGACGACGCAGCCCGTGACGTCCGGAGGGAGGCATCGCCCACGCCTGGAATATTCCAGCCAGAGAATCGAACTATTCAATGAAAATCAAAGTGTGTCTCGCGTGAGAAATGGCAGCATTTTTTGCATTGCAAAAATGGCGAGTTTATGCAACAAGCTGCAAAGTGACGCCGAGTTTGCGGCCTTGCCAACAGCACAAAAAGGAAATTTGCAAGGGGCCTGGAGGGAAGGTAGGGCAGGGCAGGGCTGGCCTACCTGGAAAGCGAGTGTGTATACCTGAAAAAAGGTTGAAGAAGTATCTGGAAAAACAGGACATGCAGCTGCTGCAAGGCGCCTAAAAATAGCCTCGGCTGCCTGGCTGCCTGCCTGTTGCCAGCCGGCTCGAACCCTCGCGAGGGACGACGACGAGCTGCCTCTACCTGGCAGGCTTATACGCCCGACCGAGGCTAGCTCGTCGCTTTGGGCCGAGCGTCGGGCACAGTCGAGTGAAAACTCTGCAGCCAGCGACACGGTCTTCGTTCTCAAAATTTAATTTTTCAATATTCAACTAGTTCAGGATAAAGTGCAAATATTAATTTCCATTTTTCTCTGCTAATTTTTTCAAGTGCCAATTTTGATTTTTCTGCAAAATGTCCGAGTTCAAGTTTCTTGATGTTTTGTTTTCTGCCTGGCAACTGTACCCAGAGCCAGGGTCAACGTCAACTCCTTGTCCGTGTTGCAAAGTGCGCAATATTCGATGTATAATCCGTTTGCCTGCATCATCCCGCCTTGTGTCACCGTATCCATTGATCCATCAAACCGATAAACGGAGCTGCAAAAGCGCTGAAAGTTGAAGATTAAAGCAAAACCGCAACGGGCAGGTGTCGCGGGTGAGTATGTCTCGGTTAGGGGCTTGTGGTGCCTCTTTTCTTTCCAAGGAGTGGGTGGCAACTCCGCCTCCGGCGAAAGAGGAGGCGCGTGCGGGGCGCGATGCGGCTGCTGCGGGCTCAGATCAATCACACTCTGCGCTTGCGGGCGGGTGTCCAGGCCGAAGAGGGAGGGGGGAGAATTGCGTACGCTCTTGGATGCAAGGGCGCGGCGAGCGAGGTGGACAAATGGACAACACAGAAGCACATCGAAACGTGTCCGTTTGGTGCCGCACACACAAGCAAAGCGAGACGAAGCGTAACCACATACTTCTATCGCGAGTGTGCGCGGCATTACACGGATGCGAGTGAGATGGAAAAACGAGCAAAGAGCACAGAGAGCGCGTTCCTCTCGAACACCGCATACGAGCACACAGCATACATATGTCCATCTCGCTCGGCGCGAGGCGGCGGCAACGAGCGGTTAGAGCGGGACGGCCGTATGCACCCAAGCGCAAGAGCAGGGCCCATCGAATAGAACGCGAAAGCAATACAAAACACATAACCGATTACAGTTACACGCTGCAAAGTGTGTATAACATATAATTTGCGGGTCGAGTACCCCCCCATGCCGCGCGCGTTTCCCCGCCAGCACAAGCCCCGCGCAGCGCAACCGAGGCAGGCGCACAGCTCGGCACCAGGCCGCGTTGCGTTCGAGCTTCCCTAAAAGCCAGCCGAGCACACGACTCGCAGTTAAATATGATTATACATATATGTATGTACATAACAAAACAAAACAAAATGGCCGCCAAGTGCCGTTAACCAACATATTCGATCAATTATTAAACATATAAGCCGCAAAAAATGTCATCGTATTTTCAAGCACGAATCCATCAAGCCGCATCCCATTTGGCATGACTACGTCCGAATATTGTGCAGCAACATTGCGTCCGATCCAGAGTCCGTGTTTAGGTCGAGTATTCCTTAGTTGGTTTTTTATTTATTTGGTTTTGTTTTGTTTAGGCCGTGTCGCGCGGGCGACTGTCGCATGAGAGAGAGAGGAAGAGGGAAAAGGAGAAGAGTGCTAAGAAAGAAGTTGCCAGTCCTGAAATTCCTTCAAACGTGTTAAAGAAGAACTGTCGCATGGACGAAGCAGGCAGAGAGCCAGAGAAGACAGAGAGAGAGGAAGAGGGAGAGGAAGAAGAGTGCAAAGAAAGAAGTTGTCAGACCTGAAATTCCTTCAAACGTGTTAAAGAAGAACAGAAAAGAGAGGGAGAAGAGTGCAAAGAAAGGAGATGCGTGAAATTCCTTCAAATGCAAACGTGCTCAAGCAGAACATTAAAGAAAGAAAGAGAGAGGGAGAAGAGTGTAAAAAAATAAGTAAAGAAAAACACAAAAGAGAGAGAGAGAGAAGCGTGTAAAGCGAGAAGTTGCCTGAAATTCCTTCAAATGCAAACGTGTTCAAGCAGAACATAAAAGAGAGAGGGAGAGAGCGAGAGCAAGAGAGAGACAGCGTTCGGGGCGCAGCTTGAATCGTGTGGTACCGTTAACGGAGCACAAAACAGTTACACCATGCCATAACCTCAAAGAATTGTACGAAAATTGTTAAAATCGAGTTGTTTTTCGCTTTGAAATCGCAGCTGGCAGCGTTTGTCCTTTGATTTTTCGATTCCATCAACTCCTGATTTTCCCATGTACATATGCCATTTGTCATCCCAACTATGTGTCATATAATATGTACTTTGCTTGCAGCCGAGTGAGTTTTCCAGTTCCCAGTTCCGTGTTGCGTAAAATGCCTTTTTCAAAGCTGCCGCCGGGTGAGTTTTTCCGACGCCGAGACGGGACGTAACGCCGACCTCTCTGCGGGCAATTGCCGCGCGTCGCCTTTGCCAAAGCCAAGTAAATCAATAAATCAGTCAAACAATAATTTAAAATGGAACAAAAATTGTCCACGTTATACGTGGTGTGTACAATTAGCGCAGGAGTTTAAATAGAAAAAAAAAAAAAAATGCATGCCAAAAAAAAAAAAACAAAAATAAATAGAATTTCATGTTGAGGAGAGTTTTCGTCGCGTTTTCGAACGCGCCGTAAACGAAGAATTTATGAAAAACAAATGAGCAGAATATGAAATCGAAAAAACGGCAAACCAGTTGCTCGCGACACGTGTGAGTCGCGCAGTTGGTTTGCCAAGTCAAAGCTAATCATCAAAAGCGTTGCTTTCGATAGATCGATAACAGAACACAAAAAATGGCGCTCAATTGTGCACATCATATCACATCAAGTGGAAAAACCGCGGATTAGGAGACAGCCTGAAAACGGGCGGAAAGGAGAGACGCGTGCAATTGCCGGGTCTGGTCGGGCGCGACGTCTTCTAGGCGCAGCCCCAGGAGAGCGAGTTGTCCCCTTATTAACCTATTTCCATGCTGTGTTCTTTCAGATGAGCTTGTCTCTAGACGAAACTGCGAAACTTGTAGCCAATGGAAGCCAAAGTTTTAATTCCACCTTATTTTCCATTCCATTCAATTTGCCAAAAGCCTGCCGCGATTTCAAAGCCCTCCAAGCAATTGTTCAAATTGAACTTGATTCTCTCCCACCTCTTGCATGGCAGCCAGCTGTCAACTGTGCTCCGTTGTGGTCCTTCACACCTGCTGTGTCCCCCTGCCTGTGCCAGACTATCCAAATCTACAAACTAAATGTATGATCAAAAGGTGCTGCCCTTTTAAAGTTCAAGAAATGTTGCCATATTCGCGAAAGATTTCTACTGCTAAATATTGTAATTTACCATGAAGATACAATGAGGATGAGAGGCATTGCCAAATGCCAGCTAGTATACGCCAAGAGGCGTTGCCATATCAGCGAAGATTTTCAGCTACTCTCTGCCAAAAAAAAAAAAATAAATATGTGTACACGCAAGAAGATTTCTGATGATTTTTCGCCGAAAAGATTTCCGCTGTAATTTACCATGAGGATAAGAACCGTTGCCAAACGCCAAGAGGCGTTGCCATATAAGCGAACAAAACGATTTCAAATGGCTTTTGCGCCAAGAAGCGTTGCCATATATCCCATGAAGAAGATCTTGCACCAACTGTGCCGCCAAGAAGCGTTGCCAGATCCAAGAGAAGATACCCCAACTGATCACTAATTATTAAAATTTCTATTTACAGCACTTTGTTGCCTGGACTCTGGAGTTCAACTACTTTTACCTTTTCAATTGCTCACAGTTTCTGTTCCATTCCGTTCCGTTTCGTTTCGTTCCGTTCCCACGTTTCAGTGCGTAGTTTGTGTCTTTAACCCGTTCAGTTCCGCATTTTTAATTAACCCCAGAACGCCTTACACTTATATGTTTTCATTGTATAACTTATAACCTCCACGTTTCTTCTTCCGTTTCTGAACACGCCACAAAATCCACATTCACATCTCACATTCACATTCTCACATTCCCATCCGATCGTCTTCGTTAGGCTCCGCGTCCGTTTTTTTCTTCTAAATTTTGTGAATCGTGCCTGCACGAGATTTAAGAGTAAAAAACGAAAAGAAATTAAATTTGGAATAGTTTTTGAATTGCGTAAAATGTTTTGAGAGCCGTGTGCGAAGCATTCAATAAAATGCTTGCAGCTCGGTTCGTATATAAATAATAAAAGTATTCAAGTAAATACTGCCGGATATATAAATGTTTTACGCAGCTCGAAAAAAGAGATCGACTAATTGAGAAAAAATAGATATGTAAGGAAGCGTTATACGCGACCACACAAAATCGCGAAAAAAAAAAATATTGATAAAAAATATGTATATGGAAGCGTTATACGTCCGAGCCGAATCTCGCTAAAAACCTAAATGTTTATGCAGTATTTACTTGAATGCGAAAATATATATATTCGAGGTTCGACGCAGGACGACAGGCTCCCTTCCCCTCCCCTCCCCTCCCATCATCCCCACTCCTATTCTCATTCAACATTTAAACACAAAACATTTTTTTCTTATTTTGGTAATTAAAAACTTTGATTTGAGCAAAATTTGATCTGCGTCTTTTACTGATTGGGCAAAAAATAAATAAAAAGAGTAAGAATGCTCTCGTCGGGAGTGCACGACTAGAGGATACCCTGTACCATCTCCTTTGAAAGATACCTCATCTGTATAGACTATGCTAGAAGCTACATGTCAAGTTTGCTGGCTCCAGCTCTTATTATTTACCAAAATTGCTCAAAAAAACAGGTTTTCGATATCGATTTTTATCGATTACCTGGAAACGGGGCAAGTTATCGAATATCGGAAGCAAACTCAACCCACGCAGGCACCAGGAGGATCTACAGCTAACTTCAAGGATCTAGTTCTGAGATCCTTGGCGGACAGACATGGCTAGATTGACTCGGCTGTTGATGCTGATCGGGAATATATACATTATACCCTTTTTAGCCATTTTGAATGGGTTCAGGGCATGAAAACAATAAACTTTTCTTTCAGAGCTTTAAATTACAGATGACAAAAAACTATCGCGATGTGCTCTTGCCAGGCGCCGTTTCCGTATTCCGCATTCCGCTGGATAAAGGCGAGGCATGGAATTTTTGAAAATTGTTTAATATTCTAATCTCTATCTCTGATATCCTGCAAGGATATGGGCGAGCCACAGCCAGCTGTGAAAAGGTCCTGAGTCCTGGCAAGTAATACGCGATGTCAAGGAGAGTCTCAGCTGTGCCCGAAAGACGTCCAAATGGGCTCAACGGTTTATTTGGGCAGGTAAATTGATAGGAAATTAGTATATTATGTGATTAATTGAAGCTTGATTAGGCAACCGAGCTGCAGAGGCCACAATTGCTGACGGGGCACATTTTCATTTCGATATCTTCGCCGACGCGTACCACGGCCGCCATGCCGTTCTCGGAGTGCGGCGATATGTGACAGTGGAACATCCAGTAGCCGGGACTGTCCGAGTTGAAGTGTATGATGGTATAGCCAAAGGCTGGCACCTGCACGGAGTCCTTGAGCGGAGCGCCGCGACCGCGACGCGGCAGCGGAGTGCGTCGATCGATCTCCTCGATCTGGCCGATCCGCTGCTCGCCGAGCACGCCCATGCCGACCACGCGGAACGTATAGCCGTGCAGGTGTATGGGGTGCGCCGTATTCGATTTGCTGGAAATGACAAATTCAACATTCTTGTTGGCCGGCACATGGATGACATTGGAGCACTTGCAGTGCCGGCTCTTGCAATTGAAGCCGAGCGCCGCCTGCTGCGTGCTATTGCAAAAGAACTGGCCAATGCCCAGGTTGCGGGTCTGGAGCAGCGACATCTTCGGCATGCTGAACGTTATGTCGTCCATTTGGAAGCGAAAGCCCTCGCCGCGCAGCTCGAACGCGTTCATGCTGCTGTAGTAGGTGACCGCCGGATTCAGTGCCGGCTGCACCAGCTGCGCATTCAGGCTGACCAGCGAGATGCTCTCGGCGCTGCTGCCGCCGGCATCGTCGCCCAGCTCGTTGAGCATTACGCCGGGCGCATCGTACGCATAGCTGAGAGTTGTGGTGTCCAGGTTGCGCGGATCGGCGTTCTGGTAGTGCAGCACCGCCTCCTGATGCAGCTGGTTCTTGGCACAGAAGCTGTAGCCCTTGATGCGCAGCCAGTAATTGGCCACCTCCTGATTGGCGTGCAGCACAAAATCGAAACGCTCCGCGCCATGGAACATGATCTTCTGCACCTCCACGGGCTCGATGTCGTTGCCATCGCTCGCTATGACCACCAAATCGTGCTTGTCAATGCTCAGGCTGATCGGACAGTTCGAAACGCCTGCAAACAAATGCAAGCATTAGTATTAGTATGCGTGTGCGTGTGTGTGTCTTAGTGTGGTAAGCAGCCGTTGCTGCGGCTGAGCCCAAGCGAGCGAGTCTGTGTGTTGCGTCTGTGTGAGCTAAAAGTAACTGTAAGCTGCGTTCGACTTGAATACGAGCGCTGTGCGGTAAGTACAGTGGTCGCTCGCGCAATGGAACTCTGATTAGATTTTGTGAGGCGCATTTATGAAGTTTATGAGCTTTGGAATCAAGATTTCAAGCTCATACTGGGATTGATTCAAGTATTTTCGTGCCTAAATAGTGACACTTGAAATAAGAACTTTATACTTGAATCAATCTTGATCGCTGATTATATTTGGTGAAGCGAATCAATTGAGTCTGGCATTTAGTGTGGCTCTTGCTCAGCACACCTTCAAGCAAGTTGCAACTATCGAGGGTGCACTGTAATGCGGACTCACCATTGAAGATGACACGAAAGCGATAGCGACCGCCGCGAATGACCCCGAATGTAGCATAGAGCGTGGGCTTCGTTTTGCTGTCCTTTTTCATGTTGCGACCGCGACCATTGATCAGGATATTCTCGGCGACGCTCTCATCGAAATTGTGCACCCAATCCTGGATCAAAATCACATGCTCCGACTGATCAAAGTCATACAGATGCGCATGTGGATTCAGTTTGGGCGGCTGGCGGACAATCAACGCCCCGGCCAGGCCGAAGGCGCGCTGATGCTCGGTGTGGCTGTGCCACCAATTGGTGCCGCCGTGATCCACCTCGAAGCGATAGCGAAACGCCTGGCCCGCCTCGATCGGATACTGGGTGACATGCGGCACGCCGTCCATGTGCGGGGTCGAGCGCTGGTGTATGCCGTGCCAGTGTATGGTCGTCGTCTCGTGCAGGCTGTTGATCACGTCCGCGACGATGGTGTCGCCGTAGCAGACCTCAATCGACTGGCCGGGCAGCTGGCCGTTGACCACCATGATCTGGGACTCGAGCCCGTCGGCGTATTTGCAGTCATCGCTGTGCGCTTCCTGCTCCGCCAGCTTGAAGCTGTCGATGTACTCCTTGCCATTCAGCTTGTAGCGATACTTGGCCTGCAGATAGCGCTTGCAGCTCGCCGACATTGTGTCGTCGTAGTGGACTACCATGTAGTAGTAGCAGGTCATCGGCTGCTGCTCGACGCAGTCGCGCCGGCACGGATGCTCCAGATCCTTGTCCGCGTAGCGCCAATGGGTCGACTCCGTGGACGTGAGCTGTGGATACAGCTGCTTGATGCGCTCGTAGTTGCTCACAATGCGTTTGCCGTCGGCGTCTGCAAGCGAAAAGTTATCGATAATTATCGATTAACGACTATCGGTTATCGGCTATCGAGAATATCCTGCTGCTTTACCTTGTATGCCATCGATTTGCACCACAATCAGGCTGCTAATCAAAACAAGCGTCTTGACCAGGTTGCTTTGCATTATAAGTGCAACAAAATTTTGAGAGAGAGAGAGAGAGTAAAAAGTAAAATAAATACTTCGAATTTAGGAATATTCGCGCTGCGGCAAAGGCCAACACTTAACTGTTGATCAATTTCCGCCGTCGGTTACCTTTTGTAAGCGGTTAGCAAAATGAACATTCAAGAAATTGCTCGGAATTCGCTTGTCTCGCGGCCTTCTTGTCGTCGCTCGTACCAGCTCGTAATGGTTAATTGAAGATTGTTCGCTGAAATCAGAAACAGATACACAAAATAGACAAAATTCTAATTTCCATGGGCATGACTAAACGCAGCCAACGGCTGATTCAATGATTCTGGCGGCGGGGAACAACCAACTGAAATTTATGCCTTCGCTTCATGCCTTGGCCCCGTTTCATGTGCAAACATTTGGCCTTGGGGAAGTCCCATCATCAAATTTAACTTTGCTGCAACAATATTTGAATTTGAATTCAAATTTGCCGCACAGTGTTGCACAGCGGTCAGTGTGGCCAGTGCTGCACAGCGGTCAGTGTGGCCAGGCTGGCCAGTGCTGTAAGCATGCGTGTTTTTTTATGGTTAATTTGTGATTATAATTAAGCTATTCGTAATATGATTATAGAAAATGAGCCCACTTGCCGCAGCCTTCTTTGTTGTTGGACAGTGCTGCACAGCGGAAGGTGTGGCCAGTGCTGCACAGCGGTCAGTGTGCCCAGTCTGGCCAGTGCTGTGAGCATGCGTGCTTTTTGTTTAATTTGTGATTAAAAAAAGAGATTTGAAACAAGGGTTTAATAAGCTGTTGCCACTTGCCGCAGCCTTGTTTGCTGTTGGACAGTGTTGCACAGCGATCAGTGCATCAGCCAGTGCTGTAAACATGCTGCGCTTTCTCAAATTTGAAACAAAACTCTTGCTGTTTCAATGGTAGATAATGCGCAGGTAAAGCTGATTTGGCGCCCACTGCCCCCCAGCATTGTTTTGATATGTACATATATTTATCTGCATCTGCTGATAGGCAACCGTTTGGTAAAAACAACGTTATTTGTGTGCGAGAGATTGCATATACACACGTACATACATACATGTATGCTCGTGTTTTACGGGACGCTAATCAAAATGCCTGACGCGCTCGCGTACATGGTTTTAGAGATGGGCACGGGTCGTGACACGACGAGCTGTCAAACTCTATTCTACTATATTAAGCGAAAGATGCTCCAAAGTCGAAAAACATGACATGCGAGAAGTTAGAACTTAAATATATATAGTATGTATAAAAAAAAGGAAAAAATATATATATGTATAATAATAACTATTGCTTTAAACCACAATAAAAGTGATTCCTCATCTAATTAGATTTTTTTGGTTCGTGCCTTTGGCATATTTGTGTCGTGCGTGCTTGTGAAAGTCAGTTTCGTGTTCGTGCTCGTGTCTAGTCGTGCTGGATAGACCAGGCACGCGCCCATCTCTGTATTTGTGTGTTGTACACAAACAAGGCAAGCCTAAGAACATTGTACTGAATTATAATTTCGTTTTCATTTACTTTTATCGGAACGCGCCTGCCTTTGTTTATGGCTGCTTGCACTTGGGGCCAACAAGATTGTCGATTATGCAAAACAAAGTGAAATGGCAAGAGTATATGACAAGCCACACATAGAAAAAAGAGAAATACAACAAAAAGAAAACAAAACAAGTTTCGTGCAATTTGTTGGCTGACGGCGCATCATGAACTTCATTAGGCAATTCGCAGTGCAGCCGACCAGACGCAGACGCAGTGCAGCTCCTGCTTTTCGGCAATTGTGGCGAACGTTTACAACACAGCACGGTAAGTGTGCGTTTTTCCGCGGGGGGTGGCAACGCCGGCAACAGTTAACTGTACTGGCTGTCAATGGCATTTCACAACATTGGACAAGCTAACAAATTCATTTAACATGCCAGACAACAGCAACCAAATGGCCAGCTTGGACTCGAGCGTACACTCGGCGGGCATCGAGGAGGTGCACAATGTTCCGATGAGCGTCATTAGGCGACCGATACCCTCCGTCCTGGACGAGCTGAAGGTGCAGTCGCTCATGGACACCATCAAGGTGCGTAACTGGGCAGACACAGGTGCAAATTTCTCTCTCTCACTCTCACTCTCCTGCTGTGCTTGCAGTCGGAACGCAGCGAGGTTGACGTGCCGCCAGTTGATATCTTGTGGATAACCGGCAGCGAGGGCGGCGACTATTACTTCAGCTTTGGCGGCTGCCATCGGTTCGAGGCGTACAGGCGTCTCAATCGGGAAACCATAAAAGCGAAACTGGTCCGTTCCACTTTGGGCGATCTTTACCATTACATGGGCTCCAGTGCGCCCAAATATTTGGCATAGTTTTAATTAATTGTTGTTGTTAAACATGTTTGCCTTTTATCTGTTTGTGCATGTTTTTCAAATTATATGTGTATACTTTTTATAAACACAAACTCTTTTAGCTGACAGCAAGTGCAAGATCTCGATAACGGTCAGTTGGGCCTTAGCTAACACTTTTTTTTCCACTACTAAATTTGGTAGTGCCCGGCGAAATAGGAGTGCATAAATAAGCTGGCTTATCGAGCAAGCCATAGCTGTGGCCAAATCAATAGCATGTTATACAAATATTTGCAAAATAACTGCAAATCTCGAAAGAGTGCAATGATCTTCGATAACATTATCGTTATCTCACAATTAGAGATGGACCTTGTACCAATTAATGCGCACTTACCAACACCAAACGCTGTCCAAGTGCGATTCCAATCAGGTTCCAATTGGGAATTTGGTTGAAGACGTCAAACAGGAACCAAGGACAACTTTAAGAACTTTCATCCTATTCGCTTTAAGATCTTCACCTATTTTTTTTAATAGAAAAATGTTAAATAGATGACATGAATCGGAAATGACAGGAGCTATCTATAATTAAATTGGGAATTAGCTAGAATAATATTGTAAAAAACATGAATTCTCAAAGATGGCGCCTTACGCTTTCGCTTACATATTATTTTCCAGGCCTGAACATTATATATGTATCTACTCGTATCTCCTTTTTTTTTTTTATTATCAATACATATTTTATTATCTCAAAGCCACACTCTCGAAATAACACTCGAAGTGGCAATAATTGTTGTAGTTGATCCGTGTTGATTTGAAGACGAAATAGCTGACATGTCAGCGAGCATGTCAGCGAGCCCCAGACTTGGATGGATTGGGCACATGGTTGCGCTGCTAGCTTACAAAACTTACGACAATTGTTTAAATGCATAAATACACAATTTGAATTGGCTATACAAAAATTCGATATAAAAAAATTGGTAAATTAATAGCTAAGGATGTGGGCGACTGGCTAGGGCTAGGGCTACGGCTACCAGAGGAAGGGCGAGCGCTCGCGCAGGATGCGCAGGCCGTAGCGCTGCCATTCGCGCTGCGTGATCCACAGCTCGCGGGCGGACTCCAGCACCGACATAATGGCGGCGCCCTTCCAGGCAACCATGCCCACATCCATGCCCTTGCTGAAGACGTTCACCTCAAGGCCGGCGGGCACTTGCTGGCCGATGCGCTGCTCCAGCCAGGCGGCCAGGCCGCGCAGCTTGGCGCTGCTGCCCACGAGGAGAATGGCGCCAAACATTTTGCGTCGCGTCTCGTAGCTGCCGCAGCGCCCGATTGCACGGATGACGGCCTGGTCGAGCGAGACCACCTGACCGCCCGGATTGTAGTACCACGAATTGCTCGACTTGGGCAGCGGCTGCTGTTGCTGTTGTTGATTATTCTGCTGCTGCTGCTGCTGCTGCTGCTGCGAGTTGCTGTTGCTGCTGAGCGTCGTCTCGTCCTGGTCGACAACAATCAGCTCCTCGTCGTCGGCGGTGATGGGCAGCTGTGCCGCCGGCTTTGCTGTGGACGTGTTGCCCACCAGGCTCAGATCGGCAGCCCGGACGCCGTTGCGCCGGCCCGTCTCGCGCAGATACTCGGCATCGAAGCAGTCCTCGCAATCGTATTGCTCCTGCGCCGATTGCTGTGTGTGCACGGCGCGTGTTTTGCCCGTAATATTGAGCAGCTCGGTGTGAAAGAACGCGAGCGGCGCCATGATGGCCTCGTCGCCCACCTGCAGCGTATAGCGCACCCATTGGCCGTGTGGCTGGCGCAGCGTAAAGTGCTTCTCCTGGGCGCCGCACACATTCGCGTTCAGATGGCAGAAGCGCTCCTTCAGCTCGTCCAGCAGCTGGGCATCCACATAGCTTCGCTCTACGCAGCACTCGCCATAGGGGAAGCCGCATTTGCGTAAGAGCATGAGCAGCACCTGATCGATGTCGCCGCCGCCGTAGCTGAGCCGGACACGGGCATCCAGCTGCGAGATGCCATCCTCGATGCAGGCAATGGAGGTCTTCTGGGCGCCAATGTCGACCACACAGCCGTAGCCAATGCCGGCGCCATAGGTGGCCGCCACGCTGTCCTGCACCAGAAAGCAGCGCTGGAAGCCCAGCCGCTGCAGCAGCAGGGTCATGGCCTCGCGCAGATGTCGCCGAACATAGACATCGTTGACTACGAGGACGGCGCTGTGGGTGCCCAGCTCGCGCAGCGAAATGCCCAGACGCTGTTCCAGAGCATACGACCAGATGCGTTCCAAATGTGACAGCGTCGCCTGCAAGGAACCGCCGCGCTCGCCATGCACATGCAGCTCGCCGCGCCTGATGGGAAAGTGTATGTCATAGTTGTGTGCATCCTGGGCGCTCAGGCGCAGTATCTGCTCGTCGTACAGCATGGGCGCCTCGCTGTGCCAGCTGTTGTGCTGCTCGGCGGGCACGGGCGGCGGCACCTGCTCCGCAACGCTGCTGCGATTGAAGTGCGCCAGCTGCTGCGGCGGCGTGGCCACACGCAAACGATTCTGTTCATCGACCACGCAATGCTGCAGCAGCCGCGACACGGCCAGACGCTGCTCCTCGAACTCCGACTGCAGGCGCGCGGCGTGCACGCTGTCCAGCGGCGGCAGCAGCGGATCATGATGCGGCGCATCGCCGTCCACCAACCGACCGCAGCGCCTGTAGGCGACCGCGTGCAGCATGGTCAGCGGATTTAGGTCGGCGGCACGGCCAATGCGCAAATGCTGCGAACCCGGATGGATTATGATTATCTTGGGCGCCTCCAGGGGCTGGCTGGGCGGCTGCTGGTGCGGCGCACGGCCGCTGCTTGTGCTGCTCGCCCGCGAACGCCTGTTGCAATTGGACTTGTTTAGCTTGGCTTTCTCGCCCATCTCGCTCGACGGCTACTCACTGCATTATTTAATGAAAAGCTGCTGAAGCTGCGGCCGCGACAGCCGGTGCAAATATTTTAAGGCTTGCATCGTACTCGCAATTATCGTATCGAACAACAACTGTGCGCTCCAATGCTGCGTTCCCACTGCAAGCGTTTGTCTATCGCGTCGCTCGATAACGCACGGTGTGGCCATAACTAAAATCTACTTCGATTCAACAAAATATTTATATTTTTATAAGGTTACATTTTTTTTGTTCACTACACCTTCTCGTTTTCGTTATAAAATCTGAAAGGAGAGAAAACAGACGTGTTGCGTTTCATTACGCACGTTGGTGCCATAGTTCAAAATACTTATTGAGAAGCACAATTATGTGAATCGACTAACAGATGCTAAGAAATGCAGTGAGAACGGTTTGTTGTGTCACAGCAAGCAGCTTTAGTTCGTGCCTGCCATTAATATATCGATAACTCGTCACAATCTAACGCCTTATCGATAACACAGTCTCAAGGAACGTGCTGCGTCTTTTGTTTTTTAATCATTAGCTCATTGTGAAATTCCAAAATCAGATAAGTTAGCAGACACATAAAATGTCGCATTTCACGTGCATGAACTGCGATGCACGCTTCGCCAATGCGGATGCACAGGGCCAACACTACAAAACCGACTGGCACCGTTACAATCTGAAGAGGCGCGTGGCGCAGCTGCCGCCCGTCACGGCCGAGGAGTTCCAGCAGCGCGTGCTGAGCGCACGCAGGGCCGAGGAGGCGGCCATCGAGGAGCAGCAGATGAGCGTCTACTGCACGGCCTGCCGCAAGCAGTTCGGCAACCAGAAGGCCCACAACAATCATCTGAACAGCAAGAAGCACAAGGAATCCCTCGCACGGCTCGAGCAGCAGCAGCAGCAAACGGCGGATGCGACCACCTCAGGTGCGCTCTCCGTTTGCGTCAAGAGCATCGTCGAGCCGCGTCCACATCCCGCGCTGGCAGCAGCTGCCGCGGGCAAGGGACGTCTGGCGTTTGCGGATCGGGCCATGCAAGTGGAGGCGGCTGGGGAGGAGGACGACGATGACTTCGAGGACATCGAAGAGGAGGAGGTGAGTGTGTCTGTTGTTAAACATTAGCTGAATGCCATTAAACTCAGCTCTACCATTTCCAGATCGACTCAGATGAATGGGAAAAACTGGCCGAAAATCCACTGACCGAACGCGATTGCCTCTTCTGCAGCCATCAGAGCGCGGATCTGGTGGAGAACCTCAAGCACATGTCCGTCAAACATTCGTTCTTTATACCCGACACCGATTACTGCACCGATATTGAGGGACTGCTCTACTACCTGGGCGAAAAGGTGGCCAACTACTTCATTTGCCTGTGGTGCAACGATCGCGGCAAGACTTTCTATTCCCTGGATGCTGTACGCAAGCACATGGTCGATAAGGGACACTGTCAGATGCTGCACGAAGGCGTCGCCCTGGCCGAGTATGCCGAATACTATGATTACAGTGCCAGTTATCCGGATCATGTACGTATCCAAATTATCCGTTATCGTCCAATCCTCTGTGACGTCACATTCGATTGGTCCAATTTGAGTCAAAGCTCGTGAGCGAAGCTTCAATGAGTTGCCACCTATTGTAAATCTCTCTCTCTCGCTCCCTCTCTCTTTCTTCCTTCACTCACAGAAAGAGGGCATGGACATTGACGAAGAGGTTGTGCCCGATCTGCTTGACGGCGACGAGTACCAGCTGGTGTTGCCATCCGGCGCAGTTATCGGCCACCGCTCGCTGCTGCGCTACTATAAGCAGCGGTTGCAGCCGACGCGCGCAGTTGCGCTCAAGAAATCGGATAGGAAGCTGCATCGCGTGCTGAGCGAATATCGGGCGCTCGGCTGGACGCAGACGCAACAGCAGGCGGCGGCGCGCAAGGCGCGCGACATTCATCTCATGAAGCGCGTCCAGTCCAAGTGGCAGATGCAGCTGGGCACCAAGGCCAACAAGCTGCAGAAGCACTATCGCGCCCAGGTGCTCATTTAAGCCGGATCATAGATCAGAAGGAAATATACAAATTGTGGCAATTGTTTTTTTTTTTTGTTGCTTTTAAATCAAGCAAAATTGGATTTCATTTGAAAAATTACTGCGCAATTGCTCTTTGAATAAAATTACATAATTTAAATTAAAAATTAAATAAAATTTACTTTTGATTCTGTATAAGTAAAATTATTTCGTTATGGTTACATTAAAGTTATGCAATTAAAACTAGGTAAAAAAAAAAAACTGTTCTAATTCATAAGAACACTCTTGCTAACTGTAAACGCGATGAGCGATGCGTGTGCTTGTGTGTGAGCGAGACGGCTGCATGGTGAGAGCGTGATTTAAATAAACCGATGTGTGTGTGTGTGTGTGTGGGTAAATTTCAGCTAGCTATGAATGTTTGTGTGTGCGTGTGTGTGTGTGTGGTGGGTGCATGGATGTGCAATAAATAGCAGTGTCTGCTGGCGAGCTAAGAGAACGGAAGAGCAGCGCACACAAAAAGAGAGGAGCGCAACAGCGGCTCAGACGTGTTTGTGTGCGTGCGTGCGTTTGTGTATGCGAGTGTCAGTGTGTTTTAAAAAAAAAAAAGCAAATAAAATAAAAATTGTTAAATTATAGTTTATATAGACGGCAGGTAACGCTAATGTATAACTACAGGATTCTGTTGAACACATACGCCCACCATGGGCGACGACGAGGAGGCATCGCTGCTGGCGCCCGCTGCTGAGCTGCCGCTGCCGGACGTTGCTGCCGATGCTGGCAGCGCAGCCAACGATGATGACGTCGATGCAGACGCTGGCAGCGGCATGGGCAGTGGCAACGGCAGCGGCGCCAACGGTTGCGGATGATAAAGCAGCGCCGTATAGGAAGCCGGTCCCGAGCCAGCCGGACCGCCGGCAGCCGAGGCACTGATAACGCTCGAATCGGTCATCATCAGATGCGACGCAGCTGCGGACATGTTGCCGTAGTGATGCATCAGGTCCAGCGGCAGCGAAGCTGGCGCAAAGCTGTGATGCGGCTGGGGCTGCGGTTGCATTTGCATTTGATGTGCGGCGGGTGGTAGCGGCGGCAGCAGCATCGACGGTGGCGGCGGCTGCGCTGCACCGTTATGCTTAATGCTGCTGAAATTCTGATGCGGACCAACGCCAACGCCAGCGCCGACGCCGCTGTTGCGCATGCGTCCAAAATGCGGCTGGCCAAGACGCAGCGCTGCCGCTGCCATAGCCACAGCCGATACTGGCGGCAGCGGCGGCGGCAGCATCTGTTGCGCCAGCGGCGGATCACAGTCCATGGCGTGCGGATAGCTGTTGCCCATGTAAATGTTGCGGCGACCGCTGTTGCAGCCGATGCCGACGCCGACGCCGCTGCTGCTGTGATTTAAGCTATTCAGACTGTTAATGTTGTTGTTGCTAATGTTAATGTTGTTGTTGTTGTTGTTGGTCGCTGCTGTTGACGCTGGCTGCGGCTGCAGACTGAGCGCCGAAAAGTTCATCGCATTGGCCGCAACTGTCGTGTTGTTGTTGTTGCTGTTGCTGTGATTGTTGTTTGTGTGATGCAATAACAGACCTGCAAAAGGCAAATGTTAAAGAGTTCAATAAAAATTGCAGCTGTAAATGATTAGAGCGAGCGCCAGTGCAAGGTTGCCACACTGCAAAAGTTTGCTTCTGTTATTGTTGGAGTTTTTTTTTTTTTTTTTTTTGATTATATCATAAATTTTTATTGAAGGGTTTTTTACGCTTTTTTTGTTTTTTTGCTTTTAGTTTTTCTTTTTTTTTTTTTTTTTGCATTTTAAATTGTTTTTCTTTTTTTTTTTTTTAACTTATTAATTAGTAATCATTCATAAATTATTTCGTACTCATTAAACTTAAACCATCAGCTTTTATGTTATATATTTATATAAATGCCACATATGCGTGAGTGTGTGTGTGTGTCTGAGTGTGTGTAGTGTGTGTATTTTTATGTATTCCTTGTTTATTTCTTGCTTTTTATTACATTTTTTAAACAACTAAATGCATTTCATTGCCAACCAGTTTTTATTTGTTTTTCTTCTTTTGAATTCTTTTTTTTTTTTTTTTGAATTTCCTTTTGCAATACTGTTTTCGTAAAGTGCATGCATGTGCGCGTCTGTATGTGTGTATGTGTGTGTGTGTGTGTGTACGTACGCTGGGACGCCATTTTTAGTGGGCCGCTCGCTGTTAGTTAACATGGGCTTAACATGAAATGCTGCTGCATACCTTGAGGCGTTCTCACTTAACACTTTTGCGTTGCGTTTTATTTATTTTTAGTTTTCTTTTTTCGTTTTTTCGTTTTTTGTTTTTCTTTTCGTTTTAGGGTATTGTTAAATTTTGTTGCGTGATTTCTAAATATGCATTTAATTTTTTTGGTATTCCACATTTGGCCTAAATCTAAATGCTTGCAATTCATGTTCAAGTTTTGCCTTTATTTAATATTTTCGTTTTCATCTGCGCTTTATGCAATATTCTCAACTAAACTATGTGTGTGTGTCTGTATGTTGCTGTTTGTGTGTGTGTGTGTGTGTGGATGCGTATTCTTTTCTTGTTTTTTAACTTAAATTTAAAACACTCTTGTTTTCGGCTTTTGCTTTAAGTATTTTACACAACTTTTTAAAGTTTCTCATTTTATTTATTAATTATTTGTTAAATTCTTGAATTTTTTACTCGGGGGCTAACACTAAATTGTTGAATTATACATACACACATATGTAACTCACATCGCATCTCTCCAACTCTCCCTCTCTCTCTCTCCTTCTGTCTATCTCTTTCTCTGCCTGCCTCTGTCTGAGTTATTACAAATTAATTGATTTCTTTCATTTTTATTTTCGTTTTCGCATAATTATTCTCATATATGTATACACATGTATATGCATGTATGTACACATATGTATGTGTATGTCTGTGTGTTAAATGTTAAATGCTAGAGTTTTCTTTTTCGTACTGTTTTATATTGTTATGCAATCGATTTCCTTTTGAATTATTATTTGTATTAATAATATTATCATTTATTAATATGCCTAAACGCTAAACTTGTAACGTTAATTAATTTGCATGCCCATTTTTTGTTTTTTTTTTTTTTTTTTTAATATTAAATTAGTTTTTTTTTTCCTTCTATTTTTACACGCCTAAAACTATGATTTGTGTTTAAGATTTGGTATTTCGTATGTTTTTTCTTCTGCTTCATATCAATAAAAACTTGCTCAAATATTTACTGTTATTTGCCAAAGCTGTTAGCTAACAGCTGTTAAGCTACAGCTTAGCTGCTTTCGTTATTTAACATTGCTTTTACATTTGAATAAGCACAATTTTGTTTTTCAAGAGATTTCTTACGTATGCGCGTATGAATGTGTGTGTGTGTGTGTGTGTGTGTGTGTGTGTGTGTGTGTGTGTGTGTGTGCCTGTCTATGTGTGTGTGTGTGTGTGTGTGTGTGTGTGCCTGTCTATGTGTGTGTGTGTGTGTGTGTGTGTGTGTGTGTGTGAGTGTGGGATAGCTGCGTCTAGGTTGCACGAGAGTAGAGCTTAATAATACTTGTGTGCTTGTGTGTGTGTGTGTGTGTGTGTGTGCTTGTGTGTGTGCTTGTGTGTGTGAAAGAGAGTGCAAATATGACGAAGTGTGTGAAAGAGCGTTCTTTTGTCTTAACTTTTTCTTGATTTGGGTTCTTCACTTTCTATGCAAATATCACAAAAATCACCAGTGTTGTATAAGACAGAACTGAGAAAACACTCGACCAATCAAAATGAATAAAAAATGGAAAAGACGATGATAGCATGAAAGCATCAATTAGTTTTGTTTTGTGGGCGGCAGATCAACCTTTAAATGTTTTTTGTTTTCGTTTTCGTTTTCATTTTGGAAGCATTGTGAACCGTTTTACAACAATGTGTATGTGGTAGAATCAGTCTCAGTAAATAACGCCTAAACACAAGTCAACTGTAAAACCGACTGCGCAATGCTCTGTTCACAGCGTATCAACAGCTAACAACTAGTCCCAGGAGTTTGCTTGGCTTCTAAAATGTCGATTTGTCGGCAACGGGAGCTTGATCTTTCACGTAGCTTGACAGCACGTCAGGACTTCGCCAATTACTTTGTGAACAGAGCATTAACAGAGTGCAGTGCTGATCGCCGACAGTTCTGTAAACACTTTAACAGTGCGCTGTTAGCTCGTTGTAGAGTGGAAACGAGCTTGGGGCCGGGTGTGTTGGGGAGTGTTTGTTGTGTGTGGAAAGAGCGTAAACAACCAAAAGAGTAGGCAAGCATGACAACAATACAATATAAGTTTTGACAGTTGACAGCGTCTATGGGTGTGTGTGTGTGTGTCTGGTGTGTTCAACATTACATAGAACTGTTAAGTAATTGTTGTTGCTGTTCTTTATGCTTTGAATGCTTTATATTACTATCAGCTATGTGTGTGCAATTGTTGCCTCAATCTCTCTCTATTACCAATACATACACACAAGTACATAGCCTATGCACACACTTCCATATGTATGTATATGCATACGTATGTGTGTGTGTGTATGTACGCTGTGATGTTAAATTTACTGTTAAACTTCTAATTGTATTACATATTATATACATAATATATATATATATATAGCATATGCATATAAGATATTATATATATTTTATTCATATATATATATACATACATATATATATATATATATATAGATATATATATATATATATATATATATTTCTTTGTGTGTATGCATATATATGTATGGCAGTCATTAAGAAAGTCGTTAAGGATTCCTTGTTTAATGTGTTGCTTATATTTTTAACAGTTTTCTCTTCATTTAAATATTTACTTTTTTTGTGTTTTTCTCCTTTTATTCTTACGTTGCCTTAATTTACAATACTATGGCCCTAATTGCTTACAAGTAAATGCTTAGCTGTTAGCGTCATTAATTAAAAAAAATATATTTTAAACAAACAAAACTGAAACTGAACGAAGTTACACGGAAAAAAAAAACATTTATTCGATTATTATTATTAATCTGCTTTTTTTTCGGATCGTGTCTAAATTTTACTTGTTTATATTTTATGTATACTAGGTGCGAAAAAAAAATAGATTTATATATATATATATATATATATATATATAATCACATACATATATATAATTATGTATATAAAAAAAAAAACAAGAAGTAAAGAACATTTAACGCGCCACACATTAGGAAAATAAAGTGTTGGGTGTAGCTGCAGAGCCTCTGGCTATTTACAATAGACGGCGAGAATCTTAACGTGCGCAGTGGAAACGCTTTAAAACATGTCGTTAACAGCGGCTGCTGTTAAGCGGCTGTCAACTGTTAATGCTGCTGTGAAGCTGCTGTCAACTGTTAACGTTGCTTAGCTGGTTTCCCACTGTTGTCGCTGCAGCTGCTGCTGTTGCGCTTTGCAGTCGCTGTTAATGTTATCCTGAGAACTTAGATGCCTAATTTGCCGTTGTTTTTGTTGCTGTTACTGTTGTTGCTGCTGCTGCTGCTGTTGTTGTTGTTGTTGTTGTTACTGCTGTTGTTGTTGCCGCCGCTGCTGCTGTTGTTGTTGCTGTTGTTGCTGCTGTCGCTGCTGCAGTCGCCGCTGCTGGTCATCGACGCTCGTCTGTGCGGCGTTTTTGTTGTTGTTGTGTATGTTTTTTTTGTTGTAAGCATGTGTTTTGTTTTTTTTATCGATTAAGTTTTTTTTTTTTTTTTTTTTTTAGAAAAAGAGAGCATATGTTTGGGGGCAGAAATTAGTTGGTTTTCTTTGTCGGCTTCCGCCTGCTTCTGCCTTGTAAGTAGAAATGAATACGGATAATAATCAACAAAAAAAAAAAAAAAAAAAAAAAAAAAAAAAAAAAATATATATATATACTACGTTTGACAACACTGTTTTTTGTTTTTATCGAAAGGGGTGCTACGAAAGAACACTTAGTTTATAATAATTATATAGATGCTTAATTTGTAGTACGTAAATGCAACTAAGTTTTTGATCGTATAAATTATCAGAAATTATAATCGGTTATATATGCATCTATATACATAAAAATACCTGTATATATATATGTATGTGTACAAAGACAGAGTTTTTTAAAACATTTTTAGCTACAAACAATTTTAATCAATTAATATTTTTTTTTTTTTGGCCATAACAATTTTTAGATTTTTCGAAAACAAAACATATAAAATTTGATCAAATCGCATTTCGTTCTGCGGCGCACACACACACACTCACAGACAGACACACACACACACACACACACAGGCCAGGCATGCAGCAAAAAGTAAACAAAATCTTGATTCCAATTGAACTCATGGAATTTGTCTGCATAAATAGCACCACTGTTTGACAATACGTTCTATAAAAATAAGTACACAAAATTAGTGTTGTGCAATTTGCAATTGAACAGAAAAAAAAAAAAAGGGCATAATACAACAATTGTTGTGGCTTACACACACACATACATATAAACTAAACTATTTACTACAAAATATACATTGAGCGTACATTGATTAAATTTTAAGTCTACAAAGCTTATTCAAAAATGAATATAAGACATATTCGTAATTGAAAACAATTTTCATTTTAAAAATACTTCGTAAAAAAACATTCAACATTAAAAAGCGAAATCTTTTCAAAAACGAAAATAAACAAAGTTTGTACAAAAAATGTTTGGCGCATATTCCCAATTTGTTGTAATTTATTGCATTTGTATTTGTATAATAAAATAGTTATCGATTAACAGATGCAACGCTGTAAAAGAGCTTATCGATAAGCGATAAATCTCTGTTATCGATTATCAGATACAACGCATTATAATAATTATCGATACATCACAAATGAATATTTACGAAATGCAGAAAAATTAAAATAGTTATCGATTATCATACGAAAAGCGTTTAAATATAGCTATCGATAAATCAGTTAACGATTAACAGATTGATCGATTTATATATTTATCTATGCAACGCGTTGAAGAACTTATCGATTAGCGACAAATCAATATTTTCATAATGTTATTTAGTATTTGTCGATTAATCGGTGTAAAGCATTGACATACTTTTTCGATATCGATTGAAAAACTGATCGATTAGCGATAAATAATTATGAAAATATAAAAAAATATTTGCTATCGATTAACATATGCAACGCTTTTACAAACTTATCGGTTAGCGATAAATTAATATTATTAACTAGGCAACGCTTTGAAATACTTATCGATGAATCATAAAGATTTTGTAAAATGCAACATATCGAAATATCGATAGATAGAATGTAAAAAGATATCGATTAACTGATACAACGCTTTCAAACACTTATCGATTGGCGATAAATCAATATTATTAAAATACAAAACAAACTAGTTATCGATTGGCGTAGCCAACGCTCTGTAATACTTATCGATAAATATATGTGCAGCGTTTCAAGAAAAAAGAAAACTAAATGTTGTAGCACATGAATAGTTCACGACTTTTTTCATGTGCTTTTGCACGCAAAAATCAAATATCAAAATAAAAACGCAAAACGAATAAATAAAGAAGATGGAGCACAACAACACAATTTCTACAAAGCAAGAGTGTGATAAAGACAGATAGAGAGAGGGAGAGTGAGAGAGAGAGGGAAGGAAGGGGGGGAGGGCATGCTCTGCCTGGTGCAAATGTCACTTACCTAAACATTGGGGATCGATGGCGCCGCTGTTGCTGCTGGAGACGAGCGACTGTTGCTGCTGCTGCTGCAGCAGCTGTCCGGTTGCGCCGCCGGCGATGCCGCTGTTGTTGCTGCTGCCGCCGCCGCCGCCGCCGCCGGAAGAGGAGGAGTTGTTGACGACGGCGGCGGCTGCGGCGCTGGAGGAGACAATGCTGTTGCTGTTGTTGGTGGCGCCGGGTCCGCCGCCAGTTGCTGTCGCACCACCGCCGCCGCTGCCGCCGCTGGCATTGCTGTTGTTGCCGGTGGCAGTTGGAGCTGCTCCGCCAGAGCCGGCACCGCCGCTGCCGCTGTTGTTGTTGCCGCCGCCGCCGCCGGCGGATGAGGAGCCGCCGGAGCCGCTGTTGCCGCCGGCGCCGGCATTCGCAGTGGCGCCCGCGCCGCTCGTGTTGGTCGACTCGTCGGTGGTGCGCTTGAAGAAGTTGTGCTGCAAGGCATAGTACGGTGTGACGCGCGTCTTGGGATCGAAGTCGAGCATGCGCAGTATCAGATCCTTGAACTTGAGATAGTCGGACACCGAATGGCCGGGCTCGTCCATGCGCCTGCCGGCCGGGCCGCCCGTCTCGACGCCCAGTATATCGTGCAGCTTGCGGGAACCGGGCGGCTTATATTTGCGACCATTGAGGGTCTTCTTTAGCACGTAGGAGCCATCGGTGACAATCTTGTCAAAGAACTTGCGCGTCTTGTGCGCCTGATCCAGCAGATACTTGGGCGGCATGCCCAGCACCTCGACAATCTTGTTCATCTGATCGAACTCGTTGCAGCCGGAGAAGAGCGGCTCCCCGGTGTGCATCTCGACCAGAATGCAGCCCAGCGACCACATATCGATCGCCAGGTCATATTGGATGCCCAGCAGCACCTCCGGCGAGCGATAGAAGCGCGATTGGATGTACTGATAGATCTGCGAAAGACGACGAGACTGTTAGATGGACTTTAATAGCATGAATCCAGGCTGCAAATCTGGGTTCGAACTTTAACGGTTCAAAGCAAATATACACTATGTTATATAACTCCATTATGGCTCAATACTCTGGCCGGGCTTGCCCATAGCTGTAAACTGGGTTTGAACTTTGGCGGTTCAAATTTTACTACGAACGGAACCCTTCACTGGCTTAATGCTCTGATAGGCGGTACCCAAGGCTGCAAATGGGTTTGAACTTTAATGGTTCAACTCATTTCTTATTTTATTTATATTTTTTAATATGAACTAATCCTTCAACTGCTTTGGTGGTACAATACTCTGGCCGGGATTGCCCTTAGCTGCAAACTGGGTTTGAACTTTGGAGGTTCAAATCATTTCTTCGTTTCTTTTTCGTTTTTATACCCTGAACCCATTGAAAATGGGTAAAAAGGGTATATTGTATTTGTGCAAAATGCAAACGTATGTAACAGGCAGAAGGAAGCATCTCCGACTCCATAAAGTATATACATATATTCTTGATCAGCATCAATAGCCAAGTCGATCTATCCATGTCCGTCCGTCTGTCTGTCTGTCTGTCTGTCTGTCTGTCTGTCTGTCTGTCTGTCTGTCTGTCTGTCTGTCCGTCCGTCCGTCCGTCCGTATGTATGAACGCAAGGATCTCAGAACCTATAAGAGCTAGAGAGCTAGATGTAGGTGCTCCTTGTGCCTGCGCAGATCGAGTTTGTTTCCGATAATCGATAACTTACTCCGTTTCCAAGTAATCGATAAAAATCGATATCAACATCCTGTTTGTTGAGCGAATTGGGTAAATAATAAGAGCTAGAGTCACCAAACATGATATGCTGCTTCTAGAATATTATATATATATATCAAGTATCTTTCATTTTATACCTATCGCCACCTCCCCGCTACCACCTCAAAGAAGGTTCAGGGTATTCCCTAGTCGGGAGCTCCCGACTAGAACCTCTTACTTGTTCTCTATGAACTAAACCTTCAACTGGCTTTGGTGGCTCAAAACTATGGCTGGGCTCAATGCCCTTAGCTGCAAACTAGGTTTGAACTTTGGCGGTTCAAAGCATTTCTGATTCCGAATTGATATTTATCGATATATTGAAATTGAGAGCAGTTGTCGTTTGTTGAACGCAAATGGACAGACGGACAAAAGGCTGGAACGACTCAGCTCGACGAACTGCTGAAGCTTATAATCATATACTTGGACATGTCCAACCACATGGCGCTCTTCCATAAACTCATATTATATTTTGTGGCGCCTTTCGACCGTCCATTATATTATCTACGTATCGGGTGGGTTGCACTTACGCGCTGTCCCAGCTGACAGGAGCTGCCGAAATCAACAATTTTGATGGCCGATCGCTTGGGATTGCATAGCAATATGTTCTCGGGCTTCAGATCACAGTGTATTATGTTCAGTTCGGGTGTGCTCAGGAACAGGAGGGCCGTGCACAGTTGCTGCGCAAATTTGCGCGTGAGGTTCAGCGAGACGCCACGGAAATTTGTGTTCCTAAGCAGATCGTACAGGTTATACGACAACAGCTCGAAGACGAGGCACAGATGATTGCGCCACATAAAATGGCGCTTGAGCTTGACTGCAAAAGAGAAAGTCCACAGACAGAGAGAGAGAGAGAGAGAGAGGAAAAGTGAGTTAAACTTTGAGCTTTAAGCTTTAGACTCTTTGCACCGACCGATATAGTATTTGTTTTCAGCATCCGCACGATTCATCATCTCGAGCAGCTTGACTTCGATTTGTGCCTGATTTAGGAACGGTTTCTTATTCTTAATTATCTTGATTGCCACATGGCATTGCTCCTCATGATCGTAGGCCTTGACCACCTGACCAAAACTGCCTTTGCCTGTAAAGAGAAGCGACATTTTTTCGATTAGATAGGTAAAAACATGTGATTGATTGATTGATTGATTGATTGACGAACAAAGCAGAGTCTAAGCCCTAGGGGCCTTGAAGCTGAACTTTACACACAAGTTTGGCTACTGTTAAGTGATGTTGATTGATTGATTGATTGACGAACAAGGCAGAGCTTGAACCCTCAGAGCCAAGAGGCTGAACTTCTACTGTTGATTGATTGATTGACAAACTGAGGATCAAGACACAGCTTAAGCCTGAAGAGTCAAGAAACTGAACTTTTCACTGTAGTTAGCAATTTCTTCCTGATGTAAGCTATGATATTGATTGATTGATTGAAGAAGCTGAACAAGGCAGAGCTTGAGCCCTAAGAACTAATAGGCTGAACTTTCCACAATAGTTAGCTACTTTTCCGTGATGTAAGCAATGATGTTAATTGATTGATTGATTGATTGATTGACTGACTGACGATCAGAACAGAGCTTTAGCTCTTAGTGCCGAGCTGAAGCTGAGCTTTACACTGTAGTTAGCTACTTTTTTGTGATGTAAGCTACGATATTGATTGATTGACCAACTGATTGACGTTCATGGCAGAGTTTAAACTCTTAGAAGTCAGTTAGCCTTTCGTTCAAAGATGTATGTAAAATGCTATTGAAGACGTGTTTGAACAATTGCGAAAATGGGAAAGTTGTTAATCTTCCACGGGCGATTATGTTATGGAAATTAACTTGACCCGGGCAACGATAGATACCAGCTTTTACTATTCAATATATATATTTTCAACTAGGTTCAAGTCATACGTACCGATTAGTGAATCAATCTCGTAACGATCCAGAAACTTCTCGCCATTTTTGATGATGTAGTCGTGATTATCATCATCGTAACCATCATTATACAACTTGCGCTCCTTTTTATTTGACGAATCATCATCACCCTGTGTCTGCTGGGCACGGCGCTTTTTCTTCGCATAGTATACCTAGAGTTAAAATAAACAAATATTTATAGATTTATTTTGAAAATTGTTCCAGTTATTCGATCTTCAACTAGAGCTTATTGATGTGTATGCAATTAAATGTCTTGGCAAAAAGTTGATGTGGATGATCGTAATAGACATTTTTAAAGTGCGCGCCTAATCGAAAAGGTTGAACGGTAATTGTCGAACAATGTTATCGATAACAGCTCTGTTAGCTTAAGTTCTTGAATTAACAGCGTATAGTCTTCATTTTCTTTATATCCTTGCAGAGAGCTTTTCATTTTAGTCACAGAATTTAGCGCATATTCACGTATGTATATTTGATTCATCAGTTTTAACAACAAAATCATTATAGCCCAATATCAAGAGTCCGTCTTGTATTCCGATGAGCCTCCGTGAGTTGACAAAGATACAAGTTATCTTATGCTTCGAGTTCTTATCAGTATCGAATTACTATATCCTACATTTCCCAGAGGAACTCTTTAATTGAGTTACTCTTCAATCATATGTATATTGGCTGTTTTCTCTTGTTATCAAATACGCAAATAACGGTAAAAGGACTACAGCAATGTAACAATTGCGGCTGCTTTCGTTAACTCTTACAGGATTATGTTAATCTACAGTCAGCAGCTCAACGTGCGCTCGCTGCTGACGCAAAACTGCGTTAACAGCTGCTTTAATTAATTGCTGCTTTCTATGCTTTGTCTGGCTTTTCGTTTATTTACTTTTCAGTTACTTAGCAGCTTATATGCATATGTGCATACCTTTATTCACACATATCAACTTTTACAGTAATTAAATTTCTTTGCAATTTTAATTAATTAGTTGCTAGTTTGTAAAGTTTTCATTTACTTCTGTACCTTTCTCTCCCCCAGTCCGATTAATATCAAACCTCTATACAAAATCGTCCTGTGTCTACCCCTCCCCCCATCTGCCCCTGACTCACTGAGGTTACACGCTTACCTCCCCCGTGCCACACCCCCTTCGCTTTGCTGCCCACAGCCAGCTCATTGGCTTGGCGAAAAACTTTGTATGCAGCTGGCATGGCAAAAAAAAAGTTGTTGCTAACGCCGCATGCGAGCGTAGGTGCGAAAGAGAGCGCTGCGCTTGCCAGCATGTTGGACAGAGCGAGGGCGAGCTGCGAGAACACAATGTACGTTGGTGTAACACGTAGACGGAGAGTGAGAGAGCGAGAGAGCCGGAGAGCCGACAAAATTCAACAACGCCTAAAAGACGACTGCGAACAATTGCTGCGGCT
Source organism: Drosophila littoralis (assembly GCA_018903485.1). Lineage (NCBI taxonomy): Eukaryota > Metazoa > Arthropoda > Insecta > Diptera > Drosophilidae > Drosophila > Drosophila littoralis. The sequence continues at coordinate 689,150 of JAEIGF010000591.1, forward strand.
GCGGCTCTGCAGCTGACCCGAGTGTTGTAGAAATAGACGTGCAGAGTGCGTCGTCGTCGTCGTCGCCGAGCTGAGAGCAATGCTCGAAAATGGGTGTATGCCGACGACGACGTCAACGTCAACGTCGACTGCGTCGGCTGCTGTTGCTGTTGCTACTTTGCGGCGTCTGCCGCCGTTGCCTGGCAATGACGTTTGCTTTGGGCCGTAGCCGACGCAACGTCACAGTTAATTGTTCGCTTGTGTGTGTGTGTGCTTGTGCGCATTTGTGTAGCATACAAAGCAGCGCAGTCAGCGTCGAAGTCAGCGCCAGCGCCTGCATATGCGCTGATAAGGCCGTTCGAACAATGTAACAAGTAACGGGGCATATTTTCAGGCGCTTTGGGTTTGGTTCTGCTGCCCACGTTGCTGCTGCTGCTGCTGGTTGTGTGTGCGTGTGTTTGTGTGTGCGTGTGCGTGTGCAACAATTTGCCGGCCAATTAATTGTAGCTGCTGTTGCATGGGTTAATCATTTAATCAACTTTTTTTTTCATTTCATTTGATTACTTCTTTTTTTATCAGACCATTTTATCGCGACTTTCACTTTGGACAACATCTTTAACGCTCTTTTCATGCATTAAGTTGAGCATTTTGCAGTTTTGCATTTTCGTACAATTCGTTTACTTTGTTTTCTGGTTTCTTTTGACGTTTAATTTATGCGGCGCACAAGTGAAAATCCATTTAACAAACGAAGAAGCGCATTCGATTGCCCGTTTGCATATTAACAGTAAAAGAGCGCAGAGAGCGATAGAGAAAGGGAGAGTCATTTCTTTTATCTGGCGATCCTCTGCTAACAGCGCTGTTAAGGTGCTGTAGTTAACATGACGCTGTGCAGACAATACAATCTTAGGCAAAAGCTCTGTTAAGTATGCGGCGATCCTCTGCTAACATCTGTTAAGGCGCTGTAGTTAACATGACGCTGTGCAGTCAAAGCCGACAGCAGGCGAATGTTAAGTGCTTTTTAGGCTGGGTTTCTAGGCTTCAAATAGGTTCGAATTCGAATTGTTGTCTAAATAAAAAAGCGAACCGCGAAACGCATCGACAATTCTTGCTGCCATGTGACAGTTAACCCTTGTGAGCCATCGCATTTGGCAAAATTTCAGTTGCGTGTTTGTCAACAAGCAAATCAGTTGACGGTTTGGGTTGAGCATGTTAACCGGGTCAAGGACGGGCACGCGCTAATTGTCTAATTTCGCTGATCAATGATGGCCGGCCAAGTGGCTGCCAAGGTTGCCAAGAGAGCGAGCGAGCGAGCGAGCGAGCAAGGGAGAGGAAGAGAGGGAGCGGGAGTGTGACGAGCTGATTGGCTTCCACTTACCTCATTGATGTGCTTGTAGGTCTTTATCAGATCGACGCTCAGCTTGCGCAATGGTGCCATGGCCGGATCTCGAAAGTGTGTGGGTATGCGTGCCTGCATGGCGCGCACCTCCGACGAAGACGAAGGACTAGAGTGCTGTTGGGGGTTAGGGAGAATAAGCAGAGCAATTAGAATTAGATTAGACAGATAGTTATATGTATATATTGTAGATAGCACTCACATGATGCATAACATCACGATGCGTGGCGGGCAGTTCCTCTTCGACCACAAAGCGTCCGTAGAGCGGCGCATGGCGCTGTCTGCCGCCCCCGCCGCCGCCGCCTCCGCTCCCGCTGCCCTGCGAGGTGTCCACGGCGCCACCACTGGAACCGTAGCCAGCGGATACTGCAAGAGAACCACATATAGAGAGAGAGAGAGAGAGAGAGAGAGAGAGAGGGAGAATGTGAGAAAGTGAGTTCATTGACCGAGTCTACCTGGGCAAGTGTTGCAGCACCTGTCGCGCACACCTGAGAGGCCGCCGCTGCCAAAGTCCCGAACCCAAAAATTAGAAAAACCCGCCCAAATTACGTTTTCCTACTTAAATTTAGAACCAGACAACAACAACAACAACAAAAGAGTCCAATACGAATTATTACACAATATGCACACAGACAGCACATTTATATATATAGTTGTTCGTCTCTCTGTTTTGCTCCGAGTCAAAAATAGCTCAAAAGGGTAGTCAGCGAATAGCTGGGAATGGGCGGCAGTTCGAGGGGGCGGGGGCATTGAAACAGATATTGCATTTCGCAATTGCTGACAAGTGAATGGGCAGAAGGGGAGGCTGGGAGGAGGGGAGCAAAGGCGGCGGGTGAGGACGCAAATGAATTGACAATTTCATTGCGCAAAACAAAGATCGCGACAAGGCAGCATCCCGACCCCCTCGCGCCCAACATATGCGCGAAAACGGTGCTCAATAACTTTCTGTGTATGTTTAACATGAACTTTAACATGTATAGAAATCTAATAGCGCTAAACAAGAGCTTTCAGCGAACTGCTCAATACAACTTTGCTTGCTTTAAGTTTAATATCTGTCCTAACTGGCACTCAATTACATTCTGGGTATGCTTAACATGAAGTTTAACATGAACTTGAACTTGAATAGAAATCTAATAGCGCTAACGCGGGGTTTGTGCTTGCTTCAGTTCGAATATCTGCACTGGCATCCGCTCAATAACATTCTGGGTATGCTTAACATGAGGTTTAACAGGAACTTTAACATGTACCGATATCTAATAGCGCTAAGCGAGAGCTTTCAGCGAACTGCTCAACACAACTTTGTTTGCTTTAGGTTTTATATCTGTACTAACTGGCACTCAATTACATGTTGGGTATGCTTAACATGAAGTTTAACATGAACTTTAGCATTAACACTAGTCCAACGAACCTTGTTTCAATCATATTAATACAATTTGCTTGCTTAAAGCCTAGATTTGCCGAGCTTTGAGTAAGTTTATGTTTGCTTTAAGCTTTTTTGTTCTTTTGATGATTTTTAATTTAGATTAATTAAATAGAAATAGAAAATATTTCTTTTTCAAAGTCTTTTCACTTCAGTTTCGAGCACAAAATCAAGCTTTAAACTTAAACTTTAAAGATCGCTTTCAACTTAGGCTTTAAGCTTTAATATAATTGAATATGAAAGCCTATCTTGAGCCTATCTGTGCTTCAACTTCTTCTTTACGGGGTCGAAACGGGAGATGATGATTCAAGGTAAGAAAGAACTTAGGCTGAGAGAAATGGCCAGACTCTTTGCGCTTACAACTATATGCTGCTGGTGGATGATGATCCGATCGCTTGCCGCTCGGCTGGCTGGCGACAGTTGCCCTGAATTTGGAGCTGGGATTCGAGGTGAAACTCTTGATCGTGTGCTGGCAATCGATTTGGGCCCGATAATGCGGCTGCTGCAGCTGCAAATGCAGCTGATAAACGTTGCCGCCGTTGCCGTTGCTGCAATTGCTCCAGCTGCTCCACGTCGGAGCTGGCCAGGCGGAAGCGTTGACGCCAGCTGGCGGGCCAGCAGCAGCTGTTGCCGCGGAGGTCGCGACCGGCTCATGGCCAGCTGCCGAGGCGTTCATTGACTGCCAGTAGACCAAAGCCGTTGACATTTCGGGTTCAGTTCAGTTCGAGTTGACGAGTCAGGTGCGAAGTCGCCGCAGCCGACGCCGCCGCCCCCTTGGCTAAGGGGGTGGGAGGATTTCAGTGTTATTAATGACTATATAAATATATTTTCAGCCCGAAGTGCGAGGCGGACGCGCTTCTCCCTTGCTTTTACTTCGCTTCGTGCGCTTCTCGCTGCCCGTTTTTTACGTTTTTGCATAGCACACAAAAATTCACACACATAAAGATACACTTTTCTACATATGTATGTATGTATTTATATTTATTTCACTTGAAAAAAAAACAAAAGAAAAGAGAAGCAATTCCTTTCTTTTCAATCAAATTTGCGGCATTTTAATACATTTTTCTGGCACTCTTTTTCATTTTTATTGCAATCCATTTGAAATCCATTCCATGCTAAATATATATAGTATATATATATATGGTTCTTTCGGGCGGCTCGCGCGATCTGCGTCGCGTGAGATTTCAACGCGAACTGCGTGAATTTATTTTTTCATTATTTGCTCAGCCGTCTTTTGGACGCGCGTCTGTTTTATTTTTATTTTTACCATCGAGACGTTTGTCGCTGCATTTCTTCTTCCGTTGCCAAATTTCGACGCGGACGGAAAAAGGGGGGAATGGGAAAACGGAGGGGGGCTGCAGCTGACGATGGCCAAGCGTGATATGCGCCCTGAACCCATCAAATACGGCAGCTGATCATGATAATGACGCTGATAATGTTGTTAAAGATGATGATGATGATGCTGAACCGCATTACGGCACGTTCTTTGAGCCAGAGTTGCCAGCGCACAACAGATAATTATATTGGGGAAATGAGTTTCAGGTTTAGCTTAAAAACATTCAGCTAGAGTTAGCTTAAACATTGCTTTTCGCCATTTTGTTGGCCAGTGTTGCCACCCCAAGACTGCAGTCGATCGCGTTTTCTTAGAACAGAGTTGCCATCGCGTCAGCTATTTCTTTGCTATTTTAAACAATTTTTAAGAGTTCCATGTGAGCTTTTAATTCTGGCCAGAGTTGACATTTTAAAGCTTTAAGCTAGACTTGTAGGGTTGTCTATTCACGTGATCTTAGCTTCTTTAGTGGCCAGTGTTGCCACCTCTTTTCAGTTTTCACATAAAACCATTGCAGCTTTAAGCCAAATTTGCAGTTTCTCATGTTTTCTTAGGCCAGAGTTGCCATTACTTTAGTTATTCTTTCGCAATTTAATACATTTGTGTATAGCTTACAATGTGAGCTTTTCATTTTGGCCAGAGTTGGCATTTTGGAGCTTGAATCCATATAATAAGGGTTGCCTATCCACGTGCTTCTCGCATTTTTATTGGCCAGTGTTGCCACCCCACTCATGCAACTCTTTGTGTATCAGCTCTTACATATAATCTTGTAATCTTCTTTTACTTGCGTTTTTTTAGGCCAGATCCATGTGAGCTTCTGAGTTTAGCCGGAGTTGCCAGCTCCAAGTTTGGACACAAAGTTCTAATTCCACTCTTTCGGCCAGAGTTGCCAGCCACCAGTTTTTTAAAATTTCTCTTCAATTGTTTTGCCTTCAGCGGCTTTTCCCAGTTCATGGGAGCTCGAGTGACGTAACATTTGGTATGCGGCTTGTTTGTGAATTTAATCAATCAAAAAAATAACACGAACAGCTGATTTTTAATTAAACAACAGCTGTTCTTACACGTTCACACGAAGCGGTAGCTCTTTTTCCGTTTCGTGATCAATTTTCAGCTGGCTTTTCGGTTAACAGTTGAAATGGACTTTTGAGATAACGAAACAAATTCCAAACATCAGCTGCGATTGCCGAGAATATATATACATATAGAGAGAGAGCGAGAGCGAGAAGACGACGACAAATGCAGTCTGTCTGTGCGTGCATTTGTATACCCTAACATTGAAGCATGGTCACTTTGCCACAAAGTGCGTAACCCAGCCCCAAATTGGCTTCTCAGTTGCATAAATAAACGAGAACATGGAACATTTTGGCTGGCAACTATTCAACTAATCATTTAGCTTGTTAATAACAGCAACAACTCTGGATCTACTCTACGCTCCGGAGCTCGAACCCCAACTCATTTCCCTTTTATAAAAGTTGGTCTCTATCCGAAATTCCCGACGGTTATACGCTTGTAAAGGGTATTATAACTTTGTCTTGATATAGAAGAAGACAAAAGGCGTATATAATCTTGATGTTGATCAAAAGACGAATCGTTATAGCCATATTTCCCTGTCCAACTGTCGATTTCTCTGCTAACTAGTTTTAGTCTCTCAGTTCTACATAGATCGAACCTGATCGGCCCAATATATCATTCTACCTGTTCGTCCGTCTAGAAGCTTTCGTCTTGAAACATGAAGTCGGATCTGATCGGATCGAAGCACTTTAACATATAGCTAGCCATAGATAGCAACATTCGCAAAATATTCTATGCATTCTTTGTCCATCAAGATATCTCGATAATACCCGACATTAGCTAGCTTAACTATGCTGCCTATATCTGAGCCAAGTCTTTCCAAATATCGTTTTTGTATGGCAAAGTAATCGGATATTTTCCTTCAACTCAGCATTTATAGGGTTCACTTTTCTCACATAGCCGCCAAGGGCGTAAGGCAGAAACCTGGCAAGGGTATTAGGTATTCGGCGTGCTGAATATATCTTTTGCTTTCTATTTAACAGATAATCGTTGTCTTTCGCGAGTGTTCACTGTTAACACGATCTGACTTGGCCTTGTTGATCTGGCCCAACAATCTCTTGGATTCTGAATACCCTTGCAGGGTATTCAAGCTGCGGCATTGCGCTGCGTAAAAATCTGGTTTGCGGCTCGTTTTATTATTAAATCAAAGTTGATCACTTGCCAATTTGCCGGGTTATGGAGCTAAATGTTGGCTCCGCGTGCGCCTTCGCCTGCATCTCGATGATGCGCTGCAAAGTGTGCGACCAAGTATTTATAGAAACGGGGAATCGCTGCGCGGTCCGTGGTCCGTTTGGGTCTTGCTTGTAATGTGGTCGACGTCTCGGCCAAAAATAGTCTCGTAGACATATTCGGGGGGAATTTGGGTTGGGGTTGGGGCTTCTGTGTGGCGGCAAGGAATTTGCTTTGCAAAGAACGTTCTTATCAGCAAAACTGGCTTGGTGGAAACTCACGTCCGGTCAGCGAGCGGGTCGCCAGCCAGCCAGCCAGCCAAGTGACTCACGCATGAGCCAACAATGACTGCAATTGTGCGGCTGCTCGAATACCCTGTGGCCAATGAACGGGTATATTGACAGTTGCAGGCAGCAGAGACAGACAGAGCTTGCAGCTGGCATGCACCAAAGTCCAAATCTATTTCTTTATATCTTTCTATATCTATTTATAGAGCTTTCCGATCTCGGGCTCCCAAAGCCTTCATTTACTTTCCCTAATATCTCAAAATAAGTTCCAACCTTTGGTATTTACAGTCTTCTTTAAGTATTGAAAAGTTATCCAACAATAAATCACAGGGCTGAGAGCAGAAACACAGCCCGAATGCTCGTATATATCTGTTATATATATAGTACAAATTTACAGAGTATCTGCTAGTCTTAATCAGAGCACTTTGCTGTTGCGGTTTGTAATAGGCACCTGACAAATTGGGGGGCAGACGCGCGGCGCCCGTGATAAAGCGATTCGCGGAATCCAAATGCATTAAACAAACAGAGGGAAAGTACGAGAAGTAGGGGGAAGTCCATTAATCAGCTACTCGCGAAATTAGCTCCTCCTCTCAAAAGCCATGCAAGAGCTGACTGATAAGAGAAGCGCGCGCACACACACACTCTGACACACACATATAGTCTCACGTACGTGTTGAGTAAAGAAGAAGACAGCAATAGTTACTATTAAACAGCAGAGCTGTCTGCTATGGCACTCGCGTGTGAGAGCCGAGAGAACAGAGGACAGCAACAAGTGCAACTGAACAGCAGAGCTGGCTGCTATGACACTCGCGTGTAAGAGCCGAGAGAACAATTCTGCGCGCTGGATACAGTGATCATTCGCTAAGCAAGAAAGTATCCTTTGTGCAATTTCTAAAAGAACTTTAACCACAATGAAAATAATAAGAAACTATAATTAACACTATTTAAATTGAAGGTAGAAGGTTTCATTCATGTAAAATAATATATAATATTTAAGACATGTCTGTGGACCCAAACTCCCCCCGATCATAGTTATGCCTGCATCAAAAACCGATATAGATATAGCTAGTCTTTCAATTTAAGAATCCTTCATCTTGATCTAGGCAATACGCATTTCGAATTTCGTAGTCGACTTCGACTTCGAACTTAGCTTATTTTCACTATCAACATTTCTTACATTTTTCGCGAATGTGAAATATGTTGCCCGTAGTTTCTTCCATAACAAACAACATTTGCAATCAAAGCAATATGTTGTTACCGACAACTGATACTCGCTAATAGAAACGCAGAACGTAAAGTTTGCAAATGTAACAAGTGTTGAGAATAGTGCGAGTCAGGCTTTAACTCCTTCTAATAGAGCTATTCAAACATCGATACTTTTCGATACTTTCAGGTAAGTTTCATTAGTATGAGAACTATGAAAAGCCTTCAATTTAATGGGTCAACAAGAGGTGCACATTCTTTCGTCACATTTATGTTAATGCCAGTTTTCCTAAAAGTCCTTTCAGCCCTGACACTAACTATCTATCGAAACTATCGAAAAAAAGTACAATCAAACAGCTCTCAGGTTTCTAAGCCAGCTGAATAACAGTTGATAATTTACATCAAAGTAAGTGAATAAGAGCCCCATGTTAAAGGGTTAACATTCTACTGTTAACAGCTGTTACTTACATTTCTGCTTGTTCTTATCCATAACGGCGCCGCTGTTCGTGTCCTCCAATCTATACATGTGGCTTCTGTTGTTGTTGGTTTAATGCTTAATGCTGAATTATGTTATGTATACCTAGACGCAGGTATATGGGCATTTATTATATGTATACAGATGTACATATACATATATGTGTTGCGTATATATATATATATATATATATATATATATAAATATATATATATATATATATGTATATATATGTTTGTATTATTTGTTCATATATAATTTGCGTAAATTGTAAATGATTTGCGATTTGGTTGTTGTTCTTGTTATTTTCTTTTAAATTAAATTAGCGATTAACTTTGTTGCGGCAATTAATTATTTACCTCTCGTTGTTAATTTGGTTACTGAATTTGTTTTTGTTTTTGTTTTTGTTCGTGTACATATGTCTGTTGTATATGTATATATTGGGTATATATAATTTATATATTTTGGGCTGTTTTTTATCCTTCTTTCATATATATATATATATATATATGTATGTATATATATATATTCTGTGTATGTTATGTTAGACAATATATGTATAAATTTGTTTAATTTATTTTGGGTTTGCTTTTTGTTTTTATTTTGTTGCTGTTTAATTGGTTTTTCTTTAAAGTAATGAACACACTTTTCAAGTCTTTTGTTGGATTTGCTTTGAATGTTACGTCTATGTTATGTGTATGTTAATGTTATTGCTGCTGCTGTTAAGTGGCTGCTGCTGCTGCTGCCGCTGTTGTTGTTGTTGTTGTTGCCGCTGCACACACACACATGCACGTCGATTAATTGTTGTTATTGTTTTTGTTGCTTGTCTTAATGCTGATGACTTTGCGTTTTTCATTTATTTACCGTCGCATTTATGCACATATACACATACGTATTTACACACACACGCAAGTTCATACATTTGCTATCACAATGCAAATCCATTGCACACACACACATGTCTGTGTGCATATATATATATATAGATTGATGTGTGTCTGTGTGTGTGTGTGTGCGCGCGCAAGCGCCCAAAAACGCAAGTCAAAAACAACTCTCTCCGTCTCTCTCTCTCTCTCTCTGCCCCTTACACACACACACACGCGCAGCGAGAGAAATGCGAGCCGAACCGAAACGCGAGAAGAGCACGAGGAGAGCGAGCGGGTTCTGCAAAAGGCGGACGACAAAAACAAACAATGCCAAAAAAAAAAAAAAGTCAAACAAACGGTTGTTTTTGTAACTAAGTTATTGTTGTTGTTGTCTTTAAGTTAACTTTGCTGTTGTTGTTGTTGAAGTTGTTGTTGTTAAAGTTGTTGTTGTTGTAGCAGTTGTTGTTGCTGTTGTTGTTGTATTTGTTGTTGTTAATACAAAGTACTGTTGTGCACATTTTGCATGGGAACAAACATTTCATGAGCGAATTAACGAAACACAACAAAAATAACACGCACGATTTCTGTTTTTCTTTTTTTTCTTTTTGTCATAAACGTTGAACACAGTTGTTGTTGTTGTTGTTGTTGTTATTGTTGCTGCTGCTGCTGCTTTGTTGTTTTGATGTCGTCTTGAAGAGCTGCAAAAGGAAACAGAATAAAGAAAAGCTTAGTTGCACATTTTATAAACAGTTCATTACAGTTATATATACAAATAAATAAACCTAGGTATATCTGTGTGTGTGTGTGTGTGTGTGTGTGTGCGCAAAAATAAAATTCAATAACATTTCGCGCGGCGCAAAAGAAAAAAGAAACCAAATAAAGGAAAAAAAAACACGCGCTGCTCACACACACACATACATGCACACATGCACATGCACGCGAAAGCGCTGCCACGCTCTCTTCACTCTCCCGCTCTCTCTCTCTCTCTCTCTCTCTCTCTCTTCAGGCTGTGTTCTGGCAAGCGCGGCAGGTGAACGAACGACACGCGACGCATGTGTCTGTCTGTCTGTCTGTTGTGTGTGTGTGTGCGTGTGTGTGTGTGAGAGAGAGAGAGAGGAAGAGCGCATGCAAGTTCTAGCAGCAGCGCGGCTTAGCAGCTTGAGCGCCACGCGCACTCACAGACACCCACACACACACACAGACATGCACACATACACACATACACACAGCAGTCATAGAAAGCCCGACTCAAAGCTGCGTGCTATGGCTGACAGCTGTTAAGCGCCTTTGTTGTTGCCAGGCCAAACTTGTGCTCTTTTTTTTTTTTTTTTCTTAATTATATGTGTGCGCAAATGTTTTAATATGTTTAACAGTCACCCCACACACACACACACACACGTACAGTGTGCGGCGAATTGCGGTGAAAGTGACCGCAGCTTTTTTAACTGTTTGTTGTCGTTGTTGTTTGTATTATTCTGATATTAGTTTGGCTTTTGTTTGTTTGTTGTGCTGCCTGTTGCCATGCAAATTGAATGAACAGTGTTGCCACATAATTGCAAATGCTGCGGAAGGGCACATTACTCACGCACACACATACACAGTCACACACATACACAGTCACACACAGGCACAGGCACACACACACAGATTAGCAGCCGGCACAAGTTCAGTGCAAGGCGAAAGCCGAAAACCAGTTTCATCATGAATGATTCTTTTTAATTCTCTGATTCACACGCTGCAAAAGCAAAAAACAAACACAAAAATATATGTATGTATATACAAAATATAAAAGCCACATTTGGCGTATGCGTCACGGCGACGACATTCAAATGGCATCTGATAGTCATGAGCATTAATCGCCAGTGTTGCCCCAATTCCAAAAGAAGCCAGTTTAAGCTTGTCAAGAGCTAAAAGTTATATGTTTAGCATATAATATATATATAATATATACAAAATATATCAGCTTATTTACGCTTATAAACATTGATTCCATTCCGTTTTCATTTAAAATGTAATTGAATTAAATAAATATTGCTGTGCATTAAAAGTTAATTTTATGTATTACCGCAATTCGAAATTGAATTCATATTTATTATGCCATTCAACTCGCTTCCCAAATGACAACAGAAACAGAAAAAAAAGAGAACAACAAAGTTTTAAAGCTTTTAGCGTATTTGCATTTTGAAAACAAACTTTGACAACACTGAACAGCATGCAACTCATGGAGTGTGGCCACACACACACACACACACACACACACACACACACACACATATATATATATATATATATATATATATGTATATATATATGTATATATGTACAGTTGAGTGTGGCCATCAATCAAAAAAGTATGCGCGTTGCCATCAGTCAAGACAGCTTATCAATTGCACGAGTTGTGCTTGTGACCGACCGATCGCTGTGACGTCACAAATTTACCAACCGACCAATCAAGAGAAGCCAAACTAACTGTATATATGCATATGCACATACATACATATATACATACATATGTGTGTGTGTGTGTTTATTTTTAACCAGGCAGCAACAACTTTTCGCATGCATCATAATTTATTTTTGGTCTACGAGCAAAATCAAAGGCAACGCCAGCAGCGGCCGCAGCGGCCGCAGCCCCCACGCAGAATCCCACACGACGCGCCAATTAAATTTCACGCGCAGCTGGCAACTCTGCATTTAGTGGGTGGTCGCTACCCCACCCCCACCCCCTCTCTCTTCACCCCGTTCACCACTTCTCTAACCATTCATCATTATCTTTCTCACGCGGAGCGGCGAGAGGCGAAAACCTAACGATCCAGCAACGTTTGACGTCAACACACGATGAGAGCGAGGGCGAGAGAGCGAGGGGGAGAGGGAGGCAGAGGAAGAGCGCGGGCGTGTGCGTCTACTTTCGCTTTACACACACACACACACACACACATGCGCAGCCTGGCGTTATCAGTGTTGAGATTTTAGCTTCTTTTTTTTTTAATGAAAATCTGGCTATTTGGTTTCGAATGAAATGGAAATGGAATGGGTTAGATTAAAATTAAAACATGCCAGCTTTGGATTAGCTTCAGCCATTTAATGGCTATATTTGGCTACTTTTTGGGCCAAATATCAAACAGTGTTGCAAAGTTGGCCTTCTTCTTCTTCAGCCTTGAGGAGTTGAAATTTAAAACTGATCTAGCTATTTTTGGCTAGCTCTAAGGAGTTGATATAAAAAAAGAATTAGGTTTTCTTTTTTTGGCTAGCAACTAGTCTTCTCATTATCTTATTCAGCTATTTGAAGCTTTTTTCTAGCTGCAGTTGGCAACACTGGCCCAAGACTCTCTTGTTTTCTCTGTCACACTCTTGCGTTTGCTAAGACAGCGGCGCACGCACGCACGCATACTCTAGTCGCAGACGCGCGCGTCATACGTGACCCAAATAGACGCCATTGCTGCTTCACTCTTTCTCTCTTCTCTCTCTCTCCTTCTCTTCTCTCTCTAAATGAAACAAATGCAATTAATATTTAACAGAAATACATAGCATATATGTATGTACATATATGAATGTTAGAAAGTAATTTGCGCAACAGTAAATAAATGTTGTGCGTGTGCGCGTGTGTGTGTGTGTGTGTGTGCGTTACCGTTTTTTGCTTTTGGGTGCGCGCAGCACTAAAAATACTTTGTAGGCGTTTTCGGGCCGTGCTGCTTGCTGATTAGCCCCAAAAACAACAAAAAAAAAAAAAAAAATTTGAAAGCATTTTCTTTTAAGTTGTTTTCCTTTTTTAATTTTTTCTTTTTAATGGCTTGACTTGCGCAAAAAGCAAAGAGAGACAACGAGAAATGCTTTCATTTCATTTCATTTGTTTTTTTTTTTTTTCTTTTTCTTGTGTTCTTCTTTGTATTTCGTTTTTTGGTTAAGTGCGTAACGGAATGCCTGCTGGCACACACACACACGCGCACACACACACACATGAGGCAACGGCAAAATTTACATTCTCGCTACGTTTATTATACATACGCTCTCTCGCTCTCGCCTTTTTGTTTGGTTCAAAGTTCAATGACCGATTTCGCCGCGTCGAATTCAACGACGCAGTCGTCGTCGACGTCGTCGTCGTCGCCGTTTGCCAAACGCACAGAGACAAGGTCAACGCAATAATCGAGTTTTTCGCCCAAAACGCAATAACACTCAAATAATGAGCATTAATTAAACGACAGACAAAAAAGAAATAAAAAACAAACAACAAATCTTTCTCCACTGTCCGTGTGTGTGTGTGTGTGTGCAGCCCTCGCAGCGAGTGCCAAAAAGTGTGCAAAAATGTTGCACTAAATATTTAAAGCGTTAATCGATAATTTGCAACGGCCAAATGCCATTGCTGGCATGCGTGAGAGTGAGAGCACACGAAACGGGGCGCTTGCGTGTGTGTGCGTGTGTGTGTGCATGTGTGTGTGCGTGTATGTTCATCAATGACGCCGACGCGCAACTTTGACAGTGGCATTGAAATTGCTGGCAGCGACAGCAACAGCAGCAACAGCAGCAACAACAAGCTGTGTTTCTGATCATGCAAGCGTCGCCGTCGCCGTCGCTGTTGCTGTCGGCGTCGCAATTGCGCGCTGCCTGCGCAACAAGAATAAATTCCAATTAGACAATTTCCGACTCACGCTCTCGCTCTCTCTCTCTCTCTCTCTTTACCTCCTGTCTGTCGCTCTCGCTCTTGCCTACACGCGCGCGCGCTGCGAAATTGCGACTTTGCAAGAATGTTGTTTATGTTATTATCGCGCTGCACATTGTTGTTTTATTACGGTTTATTACACACACACACGCATGTGCAAGTGTTTACACACACACGCACACATATGGTATGCCCATACAGCTGACTGCGCTCACTCTCTCTCGCTCGCTCTCTCTCTTGCTGATTAGAATAATAGCACAACAAAAGAATTACTTTCACCGCCTCCTCAACTGCCTACGACAATGACGGGGCTGTTTTTCGACTCTGACCGTGCTCGTCTGTGTGTATTGGTATTATTTTTTTTTCCCCCTAATATTTAAAGCGCAGTTTTTAGTCAGCGCCACCTACCGATTGCTCCGTCAAATGGCAGCAGCACGTGTAAGGCGCCAGCTTTGTCAGTGGCTGTGTTGTGTTGTGTTGTGTGTGTGTGTGTGTGTGTGTGTGTGTGTGCGCGTTAAGTGTACAGCGCAGTGTTCCTCCTCCCCCCCTATACCACTCAGACTCACGTTTTGGCTGCTGCGCTGTTGTTACCTCCGTTACTTCTGCTGCTGTTGTTGTTGTTGTTGTTGCTGTTGTTGTTTTCACAGTTATTTGATTTGGCAGCGTCGTCAGCACAATTGCTGCGCAATATTAACAATAATAATAATAATAATAAAAATGGAAAAGGGAAAAGCAATGCCAACTGAAATGTTTTTTGAAAACGCATTTAACTAATCTGCGCTTTTATTGCCCTAAGGTTAGCTGCTAGCTCAACAGTCTAATGTTAGCTGCTAGCTTAACAGTCTAATGTTAGCTGCTAGCTCAACAGTCTAATGTTAGCTGCTAGCTCAACAGTCTAATGTTAGCTGCTCGCTCAACAGTCTAATGTTAGTTGACAAATAAAACTGTATTTATAATAACTATAGTTAACTATAAAGCTGAGGCTTAGTTAGGGATAAAATGCATCCATTTTGAGGAAAAGCATCTTACAACAAAAGCGAGCCTGATCAGACCAAACGCCGTCTCCCTACCTTCCCCCCCTTCCCCCCTCTGTCTGTCCGTTCGACTGTATCAAAGCGTTGAGCTTATATCCCTTTTACCGAGCCTAGTTCAAAGATTCTAAAAGCTAGAGCTCTAGAATTTGGCAGATTAATAACATTTCCCATTTGGAAAACGCTTTAAAATTCTTCAAACAATAAGACTACCATTGAGTATATGCACATACATGAAGATTATCCTTAAGCCCAGCAAATAGGAGAAGCAGAGCATGCCGGAAGGCGGTTATACTATATATATATATATATATAAACGATATACATTCCCATCTTTACTAAACTGAACCTTTTTCTTAGCATTTCGATTTGAGTTCAAGTGAACGGCACAGTTGTTAAGTTTGACAGCTGACAGTGTGTGACATTTACCAACACTGTTATCGAAAAGTGCCGTCAGAATGAAATGGAAATGCTTTTCTCTGCTGCTGTTCCTTTCGCTCTGCCGCGCGGACGACGACTTCGATCCGGAGCAGCTGCAGAGCGAGAACGTGATGGCGGGCCTTGCACGCGAGGAGGACGCCGACGGCACGACAACAACAACAACAGCCACAGCAACAGCAACAGCAACATGCTCATCAATGCCCCAGCAATGTCCGGGCGGCAAGAACCGGCCCCAAATGGCGGCAAGCATTGCGGCAAAGGCCGCCCAAGTGGCGACCGCCGCAAACGACGCCCAATCGAATGCCGCCGAATGCGCCGCCAAGGAGGTGCGCATCCAGCTGGCCGAGAAGGCCGTCCAGGCCTCGCGCGCTGTCCAGGCGGTGCTCGAGGGCAAACGGGCGCTGCTCGACAAAATCCAGCGCGAACTGCGCGCCGCCGAGGAGCTGCTGGCTAAGCTGAGCGCCTCGCTGCATAACAGCGAGGCCAACACGCAGCGCGCCGAATGCGCTGCCAAATCGGCGGAGGCGCATTTCGCTCGACTGACGGAGATCGTGCAGCTGATCGGCGGCAGCGTCGGGGACGTGGACGCGCTGAACGAGCTGGCCCAGAACGATTACAATGAGAAGCGGCAGATGCTGATCGCCGCCAAGGAGCGCAGCGAGCGCATCCAGAAGGAGATCGCGTGCGCCCGAGACGAGTACGAGCAGGTGAAAATGGCCGCCTATCAGGCCGCCTGCGCGGCCGTCGAGGCCAAGCAGAAGGCGGCCCACACCTCCGAGAGCGGCAGGCATCGCAGCAGCCAGCGTCGGCGCCGATGTCGCCAGCGGCAGCGACGTCGGGCGTGAGCGGAAGTGGATCGAGCCTCTATATATCTGCCATATCCTATATATACCCGATCGATCGGGCTCCCATTTCCTGCATATCTCAGGCCTGTCGCCTGTCTCTTGTTGCATCATTTGCTTCCAATTACTTTTCTCTCTTCGTCTTCTTTTTTTTGTATATTTTCTTTAATAACTTTTCATGCGAAAATAAAACCTGTTTTGCGTAATAACAAGCATTGTCCGAGGATCAACACGTGAGCTTTCAGCCGCTTCCTCTTCCATGAGCTTTCGGCTTAAGCTCTTTCGCATCTTTCAAAAGCTTTCAGCTTAAGCTAATCCTTTCGTGTGCTTACAAGTTTGTTAGATCAGGTAAAGTATATTCAGATGAGCTTTCAAATGAAGCTTTCAAATGTGCTTACGAGCAGTCTTCTAGAGGATTATATGAGCTTTGATTTAGCTTCATTTTAAGCGTTTTGCGCATTTTCCAATGTTCCAATGCAAGCCCCATCGAACTAAGTAACTGTCCGAGCAGGAGTTGGGAAAATTGGTGCGTAGGTTCTGGATGTTCTGGATATCGTAAGCACATGTAGATTATTTGCAAGTTCTGATATTTTCACGCGTTTCACGCTAATTTATGGAAATCGAATGGAACATAATATGTTCATGGGCATAAATATACATTGTTCTCTACGTTAATCTGCGCTCATTGAACGGAGAGCTCAGAGCTGGAAATCGAAATTGTGGTGCTTATTTCGATTATTTGTGATATTTTCACGCGTTTCGCGTCAATTCACGAAAATCAATAGGCATCTTTTTCATATAAGACACTAAAGGGTATCTACACAGTGTTGCGGACTCTGCCTATTTGAGCAAAACGATTAAGTGAAAAAAGATCTCAGCGTGTTTGTTTTGAATGCGAAGTTCATAGGAAATGCGGCGCTGATGCACCTGATGCCACATGCGCGATTCTTTTGCATTTTCGTGTTGCGCTTTTGTTTATGTTTATGTGAAAAACAAATCAAGTATCGTTTGCATATTTTGCGCAAATGCGTGAGCGTTTTCTCACGAAAAACGGCCAGAAGCAGACGAGAAGAAAGAACAACAAGGCGAGGCATAAATAAACAAGATACAAGGGCAAATAAAGTGCGATTCTTTTTAGCGAAAGGCCAAAAGCAAATGACCCAAATGGAACGAAACGAAACGAAATGGAATGGAATGGATTAACGGAATCATCGTGCAACATTTCAATGTTGCCAATTGTCAAACAGCTGCTGCTGCTGCTGCTGGCGCCCTCTGCACGCGTCTCTGTCCAGCTGTTGATGGGCCTTCGCCTTCGCAGTCGCAGTCGCACGACAGGACAGCAGGCAGCAAAAGGAAGAGAGCGAGAGAGCGTTTCTTATTGTTGTTGTTGTTGTTGTTGTTGCTGGGTGCTGCCTGCCGGCAACGTTGTTGAAGTTTTCTGTGCGAGAGAGCGAAAGCGAGAGAGAGAGAGAGCGCGTGTTAGCGCTCTCTCGCCCTCAATGGCAGAAAACGGCGTGCGATTTGTTGGTGAATTTGGCTAAACAACAAAATGTAATTAAAATGCACCCAGACAAAGGCAGAAATAGAGAGTGAGAGAGAGCGAGCGAGAGAGAGAGTCTAGTAAAATGGCAGAGAGAGAGAGAGAGAGAGAGAGGGGGCGCGCGTGGCAAACATATTGCATTTGTTAATTCAAGAATTTTGGTTGTAATTGTATTAAACGCATTTTTTATCAAAATTAAACAAACTAAAGCAGCGCTGCCGCGTCGCTGCTGTTTGTTCGCTTCTGTGCAGACAAAGCGTCGACGTCGGCAACGGCAGCGGCTAGCGGAAAAGGCAGCGTGAGAGCGCTGCGGCTGTAGCTGTACACGACCATCTACATATACATACATATATGTAAGTGTACGGTCTGTCTGTGCGTGTGTGTGTGTGTATGCTGTCAAACGTCGCTGCCCGCAGCGCTGCTGCTGCGGCGGCGTCAATGGCTTTTTAAAATTCTTGTTTGCCTTTTGCCAGCATTTGAGCACATGTATGTATATGCGGCTGCTGTCTGTATGTTGCTACCTGGCGTGCACACCACACACACACACACATGGATATTTGCGGACCGCAAAACCACATGCCGTCCCAATCAGAAACAGAAGTGCACAAGCAGAAAATGCCGGCAAATCCAATATGTTTGCGGCGGCGGTGGCGCTGCCACCGTCTGCGCGCAAAATGTAACACGGTGGCAACGCCGGCAGCGACGTTGACGCCAGCAGCGGCAACGCGTTCAACATAACCAAACAAATTTGATGCTGTTGACTGGCTGGGCCGAGACAGCGACTCACACACACACACACACACACACACACACGCGCGCGCAGGCAAGCATACACATGCATATGTGCATATCAATACATACATACATACATAAATAAAAGACTGCACTTACATGTTGACTGTTACTGTTTGTTGTTGTTGTTGTTGATGTTGTTGATGTTGTAGTCGTTGTTTTTGTTATAAATTGTTGTAAATTTTGTTGTTGTGGTTGTCGCCGTGGGCAGCGCCATACAAAAAAACATGTTTCACTTGAAGCTAAAGACGACGACGACGCTGCTTCTGCTGCTGCTGCTTAAACACAGACACACGGACACATATGCACACATATACATACGTATGTATGTACACACTGGCTGACAAACAATTTTGCCTGTTTTTGTTTGGTACGTTTGTTTTTGTTGTTGTTCTTGCTGCTGGAAACGTTTCATAAATAACATACATATGTATATGCACACATATAGAGCGGCAGAGAAAGAGAGTGAGAGAGAGAGAGAGAGAGAGAAAGAGATATTAAAACATATTCAACAATAACTTTTAGCACACTAAAAAAAAAAAAGCGCTGTCGCACACGCACACACAGGCAGCGAAATGCGACGGTGACGACGCTGCGGCTAACAAAAGAGCGCGTCGCAACAGCGGAGGCGGAGTACAAAATAAAAAAAAAAAATGCTCACTAAAAAGAGCACACAAAAAAAAAACAGACAACGCAATGCGAGGCGACGATTAATTTTCGATAACTGGCGCTGCAACTTTTTCTTCTTCTTCTTCTTGATTTTAATGCACTTTTCAAAAATATAGATGCGTATATTTATTAAAATTAAAAAAAAAAAAACAGACGCAGCACAATAACAAAAAATAAATGCACACGCACACACACACATGCACATGCACAGTTCGTATAACGGTGGAACGGCGCGACGAAGACAGCCGATAACGAGCACAGGCCGACGACGACGGCGACGGCTTTTTTTCACCAACCTTTTTTACTGCTGCTGCCACTGCTGCAGCGCTCGAAACATGCGCAAGAAAAGCGACGAAAAAAAAAGTGAGCTAATGTTAACTAAATGCGTTTGCACATATGCTTTTTTTTTTGCTTGTTGTTGGTTGGCTCAATTGATTAATATATAGCCAGAAATATTTGTTGTTGCCACACACGAAACGACGAAATGACGACAACAGACGACGATGGCGACGAAAAAAAACGCGCGCTCACACGTCTGTACGTACCAAAGAGCAAAACGAAAATGAAGAGAAATGGAAAATACAAAAATACCAGCGGCATGGAAAATACAAAAAAATACTATATACGCTGTGTGGAAACAGTGCTGTTAAATGCAGCAGCAGCAGCGGAGGCGGCAGCGATAGCGACAGTGTTGGGCAGCGTTGCCTTGCATTTATGTTTATCCAGCACGTTTATTTGCTCGCTCGCTTTGTAGCTCCTTTCGTAGCGTTGCCACACACACACACACACACAGGCACACACACAAACACACGCTGCTGCTCATTACTTGCCAGTATACTTGTTTTGATTTTATTATTTGGCTTTGGTTAGCAACCGGGCCAGGCGCCAGTGTTGTCAACTGAACGCTGTACACATGCCCACTTAACCGTATTTGCTTTGCGGCTAAAAAAACATGGCTCAAAATTGACGCTTGTTTTGCCACTTCTATTTCACTTTTCCCATCTTTTCTTGCAATCAAAAGCTGTCAACACTGCGCCCACAAAACACGCCCGACGACGCACCAACACTCACGCTATGCTCAATTACTGCTTGCACTCATGTCTGCGACATACATGTGTCGGTGTCTGTGCATATGCTAATGCACAATTTTCCACAACTATGCTTAAAACTTGTCGTTTTTTGAACAGTTTTTGTTTTATTTTCATTCAACTTCACACGAGCAGGGCTGGCAATCGCCAATAACTGCGCTGCCAGGACTCCAGCTAATGCTATCGATTAATCGCAAAACATATCGATACACAGGGCCGAGCATGTATGACAATAGCATCATGCAACGTTGAATGCGAACTAGATGTGATTCAAATTTCTCTAAAAAAAAATAACTAATATTAAATAAGTTTGTTTACATATGTAAATGTGTAACAAGATAGTTTAATTGTATGCTGTTTTTTTTTTGTGGTAATTTGAATAAATAAAATTAGAATTAAAAATCAAGCAAGTGCATTACAAACTAATAACTTTAAGAAATTCAACAATAACAACAATATGAAGGTAGATAATCTTTTTAAGCATGGTCGGTCTTCTTATGCTTAAAAGAGCACTCACTGCCAAGAAACTTTAAAAACATCTGTAAACAATTGATCTTTTTTGCAACTATGAATTCAAATAAAATGCGGGTAAATATCGCGCATTTGAATTGGCGCTCAAATGAAAACCGTTGCGCGCGATGCCAAACTGCAGCGTTATCGATAACGATAACCGATAACCAGATGCAATGCTGCAAAACGAGTTTCAGTTTGAAACAAACAAAAGAGAAGCGAAAAAGGAAAAACGAAATTCGGCGATTCGCGATCGCAGTTAAATCCAGATACGAAAAACCGTACATACGTGTACTTGAGATAATTAAACGCGTCTATAAAAAGCCGATTAAGCGAAAGTCGAACGGCGCAGTGCACGCAAAGCAGGCGAAGCGATCAAAATGTCGACGCAACGGCAGCAATTGGACTACATGGAAAGATATCTGGTGTACGATATCTACAAGTATTTCGGCAAAGATGCGCTCCTCGACTCGCACAGCATCGAGTGCTCCAACGGGCTGGACGGCTTCATGTCCGCGCTCTACACGGTGCAGCTGGACCTCAAAATTGCCGGCAAGTGGGTGTGGCTTACGGCAGCCAAAAAAATCTCTCTTAATTCTCTGAATTTGCTTTCAGCGCCCGCCA
Source organism: Drosophila littoralis (assembly GCA_018903485.1). Classification (NCBI taxonomy): domain Eukaryota; kingdom Metazoa; phylum Arthropoda; class Insecta; order Diptera; family Drosophilidae; genus Drosophila; species Drosophila littoralis. The sequence goes on from JAEIGF010000591.1 coordinate 710,538, forward strand.
GGAGCTGGTGCTGGTCAAGTTCATGAAGGGCAGCCCCGAGTTCCGCGAGTCCAGCCAGTCCTACATCCAGTTCGCCAACGAGGTCTTTGTCTATGCGGAGCTGCTGCCCGCCTACGAGAATCTGCTGCGCAGCAGCAAACTAAACACGGATCTGGTCGAGCAGCTGGTGCCGCGCGTCTATTGCGCCAAGTTTGGTCTGGTCGAGGGTGAGCTACGCCCGTTACCTGCCACGTTGCACACACACGATTGTCTCCGTATCCATATCCAACAGGTTTGGGCACGGCCAAGGAGTCGGTGCTGGCGCTGCAGCACTTGAAGCCCTCCGGCTATGAGCTGGGGCCGCGGCTGACGCTGCGCTCGGATCAGCTGGAGGCCATGTGCCGCATACTGGGCCCGTATCATGCACTGGGCTATGCCCTGCGCATACTGGAGCCCCAGCTGCACGAGCGCCTGCGCGGCGAGCTCATCACGTTGCCGTTCGTCTTTGAGCCGAATGCACCCAATCTCTATGCGGTGCTCTATCGCGTGGCCTTCGATCGCTTCTATGCGTTCTACGATCGCTGCCGCGATCAGCTGCTGCAGCCGCAGGACGCACGCTTCGCGGCGGCGCTGCAGCGACTGCGCGACAAGTACTTCGGGCAGCCGGTCGAGCTGCTCGAGCATATACGTATCCATGCCCTGGATGAGACGCAGCCGGAATCGCATTTCAGCACGTTTTTGCACGGCGACTTCAATCGCAACAATGTGCTCTTTCATGAGAATGCCGAGGGCAAAGTGGACGACATCCGCATGATCGATTTCCAGGAGATGCGCTACAGCACCGTCGCCATAGATCTTAGCTTCTTTCTCTACATGAACACGCCGGCCGAACAGCGTGCCACAATCTTTGCCCGACTGTTGCGTCTCTATCATCAGCATATGCACGATACGCTGGAGCTGGTGCTGCAGCGGAATCACGATACGCTGGCCGAGGAGAAAATAAATCAGCTGCTCAGCGATTACAGGTGCGTGACAGGTGCTTCTGTTGCCCGTATTTAGCCTAAACATGTCTAATCCCCGCCAGCTACGAGCGCTTCGAGGCGCACTTCAAGCGCTACGCCTTCTACGGCGTCATGGTCTGCATGCACTTCATGCCCTGGCTGCTGGGCAGCGAGGCCGACTGCGACCGGCTCTCCAAGCTGTTCGAGTCGGACATGCACGGCGCCGAGTTCTACGGTCTGTCCATGGATATTGCCGGCGATGCGGCCAATCGCCAGATACTCGATGTGTTGCGTCACGCCTTCGAGCAGGGCTACATGGACTGGATTTGATTCGAGCTGTTCCACTTATCAGCCTCGTCTCGCATGTTCCGCGCACTATCAAACCCTGTTATCAATGCCAACAACCCCCACCCCCACCCGAAAATGGATGCCTGTTCTGCATTCTTATCAATTAGCCTGTTCCGAATTCCATTCATGTTAACAACAAATTGTATGCTGTGCCTAAATTTACATTCCAACAAATGTGCAACGAGCGGAATTGAAACGAACCGAAACTTGGAAACAGGTGTAAATGAAACGCCAAAAGTTCCATTTATAGCGTTGTTCCACTTTAAAACACTTGAAAGTGGAACGTAATTGTCTTCCAATATGTTGTTATTTATATTGAAACAAGTGGAAATGGAACACTTGCGCAACTGTACCTTATTTGTAGCTCGACAATTTGTGGTTAGAAACAAGTGAAAATGGAACAAGATGTGCCTTAACGTAAAACTAACTAAACGTAATTAAGATCCCTTTAAATGCCAAATTGTCAATATTTAGGAGTTAAGAAATTTCAAACGGAATCCGGAACAGGATTTTTTTACTATATATATATAATCTATATTCAAGTGCAATTCGAAACATATTTTGTTGTCTTTTAAAGGCAAAGCCCGATTTGAAGGCAAATTATGCACAAATATTTACACAATTATTGCTATTTACAAACAAATGGAGAAAAGTAATCACGAATTAAATTCGGTTACGCACATTAAACTGTGTTTAAATTTATTTAAAGTTAGCAACAGGCTTTTACGATGTGTCGCAAGATTAAATACAATCGCAGATAACATGATCGATCGCAATTTATAGGAATATTCCAAAGATTAGAATCGTCAGCTCGCAATTGTTGGCATATTTTATATACTTTCTGTTATTGAAAATTGTGAAATATTCTCAAATTGTATATTATACATTGTGTGAGCCATGCGGGAACTTTCACGCCAGATTTTGTGTATCTAGATACACAGGCTAGATTTTTGCTTGAAAAGTCATGTTGAGGGTTCAATATTTATCGATAAAAGACGATGTTTATCGATAAACGTCGATATGTATCGATAAAAGTCAATGTTTATCGATAAACGTCGATATGTATAGACAAAAGTCGATGTTTATCGATAAACGTCGATATTTATCGATAAAAATGAAAGGATTTACTGCTAAGCTCGTTCTGCATTTGTTATCGGAGCCCTTAGATTTCATATTTCAAGTAACTAGCTTTTGTAGATCGCTGGCTCGACTCAGCTCGACGTACTGATCGAGAATTAATACCCTGTAGAAATTGGAAAATGCTTTTTTCCACCTAATTCAAACATTTCCAACTTTCGATTCCCGCATTTCCATCTTCCGATTCACATTCAATGAGTGCAAAATAAAGATTTCTATTGAGATCTTGAGCTCTTCGTGGTATTTCTAGGGTATAGTGCCCAGATCCGACCGATTCGAATGTGTTAGCTCTACTTAGCTTAGTTCGTGTAGGCTCCGAATGATTCAGTGCAAAGCGATTTCCTGACAATTGACGGCGGAGTACGCGACACTCGAGCAGCTACATATCAGTCGAGGCAAAAGCTGGCCTTGATTCACATTTGAATATTTATCTAAAGCCACATTTAAAATAGCTTTAAGAATTGTTTCACATGTGGTTCAAAGTGTTTTTTGGGCTTTTTTATTTGCACAACTGTTGGCGGAAAATGCGGTCTATAAAATGCGTACGAGTCGCAGATTAGGAGCACAGTTCCAAATTGAATTAAGTCGCCGTCCAAGATGCATTCAATGGCAGCTTGGCTATTGATGACCCTGCTGGCCAGCACAGCAGCAGCTGCCGAGCAGCTCTCCACGGAGCTGGACGACTATGCCACAGCTGGCAGCGAGGATATATACTTGCAGGCCAACAGCGGGCTGGCGGAAGATGAGGATGAGGAGGAGGACGAGGAAGATGCACAGTACCTGGATATAGATGATGACAAGGATGACGAGGATGCCGAGGCAGAAGAGCCGGAGGAGGAGGCGCCGTCACAATCCCTTGGCAACAACATCGATGCCATCGGCCTGGACGAGAACAGCTGCGAGTTCAGCTGCCCGCGCTACTATCGTCCCGTTTGCGTCAGTCGCAACGACGAACTGATCACCTATGCCACGCCTTGCGAGTTCTTCAATCAGCTGCGCTGCGCCAATGTCGCACGGCAACAGGGCAAGGACACGCCCACCTTTCAGTTGTTGTACCACAATGCCTGCAAACAGAATACACGCTAAAACCATTATAAATACATTTTTACATTTTATTATATGATTGATTGATTGATCGACTGACCAACTGATGATTGACGCACAGGCCAGGCATACGCCAACGCTCAGCTGTTGTACTATTATGACAGTCTAATCCGATATATTAGATGCTTATTTTCGCTTGATTGACTGACTGATTGATTGATGATTGACGTACAGGTCAAGCATACGCCCTGCCAAGCCTGCACACAAGACAAACGCTGAAAGAGTTGCCAAAGATTATAAGTTGGTTCTTATTTTAATTGTGTGATTGATTGACTGACCGATTGATTGATGATTGACACACCGGACAGGAAAACGCCCAGCTACTATAGTGCCTGCCAACGGAATGCGCGCTTAAAGAGTTATCCGATATATTGGGTGCTTCTTTTCGTTTGATTGACTGACTGATTGATTGGTGATTGACGCACAGGACAGGAAAACGCCCAGCTACTATAGTGCCTGCCAACGGAATGCGCGCTTAAAGAGTTATCCGATATATTGGGTGCTTCTTTTCGTTTGATTGACTGACTGATTGATTGATGATTGACGCACAGGACAGGGACACGCTCAGCTTTCAGCTAACATAATGTCAGCGAATGGAAAGTCTTTCTATCTCTCTTTCTCTCTCTCTCCCTCTATGCCCTTCTGTTTACTTAAAATTACAAGTTTATTATACCAGTCACATTTAGGTTATTTACAGGGTATGTAGCGATAGAAAATTCGAATCGATTTTTTGTTCATAATGTGGACTGTTTGTCTGCACTCAGACGGCACAGTGCACAGTCGCTGCCATTGGAATCGAATATTTATTATCAATACATATTCCTTAAGTCTAGGTAACATTATTATCATGTCACGTTTACAATTGGCCAAAATACTGTTGGCAGTCCTTGGAAAGTCTTCACGTATTGCTGGGCGGGAGGGGGGATTTACAATTAAAACTGAAGCTGGAGTCCGTTTAGGCATCGCGGTCTGGCGGGCAGCCGCGTTTTAGGCCAGGCGTCGTTGCCAGCTGCCCGATGTCCACAAAGGTGCTGCGACGCTTTAAGATCCGCTCGAGTGTGGGCATCGGGGGAGTCGATGCGCACGCTGCCGAGGAAGTGGACGTGGGCGTGGCACCAGGAGCTGCCCGATTGCCGGTGAAGGATGTGTGCCAATTGATGACAGAGCTGCGGCTATTGGGCTGCGGCTGCGGCTGCTGTGGAACGCAGGGCGTGGCATTTAGGAGGCGGGCATTCATATCATCGGGATTGAGGGTTTTGCGCCGCTTGGTTAGCTTGGCAGACGCCTCGCCGGGCTGCTGCTCCAGCTGTTGCTGGCCATTGGACGTAACAGTGGCCGTGACATTGCGATTGAGCAGCTGGCTGATGAGCAGCCGTGGTATCGGCGGCTGCTGGGCCTTGCGCATCAGTTCCGTGTACAATTTGAGCATGGAGCGCTCGTCCGAGAAGCGTGTGCGGCGCAGGCTGCTCTTGCTGATGATCAGACCGTTCTGGAATTGGTAGAGCACCTGCATGAGGAACTTTTTCAGATCCGTATACGGATGGACCTCCTGAAAGCGATGCACAGCATCCCGATGGAACGTATAACAATGCTGTATATACTCCTCGAAGCCATCAATTTGAATGGCCTGACAGAAATGGCAGTGCCGGAATTTCTTATAATGATCGAGCATGTGACGCAGCGTCTCCATTTCGGTGGTCGAGGCGAACATACAGAAGGAGCAGTGGAAGATGAGCAGATCCTTGACTTGTCGGAAACAGAAGCGTTCCGGCGATGAGCTGTGCTCCACACGTCCATGCTGCGCCATTGCCACATTTGTGGGCATTATCACGCGGCACATGTTGCACTGATAATACTCGTTGGGATATTCGCCAGCCGACTCCCGCTGCCGGCTGACGGCGCCCAGCTTGAGCAGTTCGTTCAGCTCGCGATCCTTGAGAGACTTCAGATCGTTGGACAAATGCGCCTCGGTCACCATATGCTGGGCCAGACCCAACCAGCCCTGGTAACGATGATGGCAGAAGGCGCACTCGTTCGGCTTGTTCACATCGCAGGCCACCAGATTGCGTATGGAATGCACATTGGGCAAATGATTCTCCAGCAGCGATTTTGCATTGCCCACAAAATTCCGGCATTCCGGGCAGCGCAGTTGCGGCTGTACGCTAAAGTAAAATGGATGCTCCGCATGCTTCTCCGCCCAATGTTGGGTGCGCAGCTCGACGACATCGCTGCTTGTCTCGTTGCAGTGCGAACAGGTGAATTCGTATGTTCTCTGCAAGCAAACGAAAAGTATCGATTAATCGATAGGTCGATAATCGTAAACCAAATGTACATGAAACTCATATTCTTTTGATACGTTTTGAATGGGTGCACGGTATAAACATATATTTTGAGAAGGAAAATCGGTACTTAAATTGAGAATACCGAACGATTTTTCTGTCATTTTTTTACGCATTTCAAACTATAATTAATACAAGCAGGCTGTTAAGCCAGGGCTGGGTCAGTGTGACCGTTTGTTTGATATTGAAAAACAACATGCACACACACACATAAGCAAATCAATAAGTGAATGTAGATCAAGCATAGAGATCGATACCATGGCTCATAAGTACGATAGGTATCGATTAATAGTGCGGAGCAACCAATATGATAGTTGGCCGGACCAAGGCTCACGACTATGACACGCACGTGATTTAAATGGCGCATACCGGGTAAAAAGGGCAGCTTACCTGTTCATAAGTCTCTTCATCCGACGAAAACAATTCGATCTCATCGATAATAGTGGGCTCATTGGCGAAGCTGGTGCTGTTGCTGGTGACGGTGCAGGTTTTGTTGTTATTACTGTTGTCATTGTTGTTGTTATTGCTGCTGCTGCTGGCGTCGATGGGCGTCGCATTTATCGATGTATCGATGGGATGGGCCATAGCCCAATATTCGCTATCGGGCATCTCGTTGGCCACCCGCTCGAACTGCTGTTGGACGAGTCCCTTTTTGCCCAAATGATTCTCGTGCATATGGGTGATGATGACGCGCTCCAGGGCATGCCCCTGCGTGCAGTGGGCACACTTATATTGAAATCCAACCTTATGCCGGTTCTCGCAGTGCTTACGCATGCGCTGGTAACTGTTGGCCGCCCCGTCGCACGAATTGCAATAGAAGCCCAAAGTATGCCAGTTCTTCATCTTGCATCGCTGATAGTTCTTAACGGGCTGCACCCGCTTCTCGGGATGTTCGCGTCGCATATGCTGCATCATTGTCGTCACATCCTTATCGCACACTGTGCAAAACGGACAGCTGAACTGATGTTTGCGTCCGTGCACCTGTGCCATGTGAGCCAATATCTGGCCCTGGCTGGCCACCACTGCGGTGCACAGATTGCATAGCCAATCGTCTGGGTTGGTGCGTAAAACCAGGGCTGAAAATTTAAATTAACCATAATCAATTGACGCTTCTTCCGTTTCTTTCCAGACCCCGAAATAACCATAAAGAAAGCCGACGACGCATTCTATCTATTAGGCAAAAGGAATAGTGTTCCAAGAAAGCGATATCAGCTCAAAATCGATTATTATCGATCTGATCTCAAGTTCGATGCGGTCGATACAGTCAGACAAACAGACAAGGCTAAATTGATCCAACCCTTTTTTTAAAGGTTCAATGGTCTTATATATTTCGATAACAATCGATCTGAGCTCAAGTTCGATGCAGCTCAAAATCGATACTTATCGATCAGTCAGACAATGGATCGTTTCTAAATAAAAGGTAAGTTCCAACAGATGCTGTCCCCCACTTTTGTACTCACATGACTTTATCCAACGGATCTCGCTGTTGAGGGAGCTGTCGCTGCGCTTGTGGATGACCAGGTCAACATTCTGACCGACATGCCGCTGAATGTGTCGCTCGATGAAGAGCCGCTTGGGATGAAAGGCAGCGCAAAGACCGCACTGGTAAATGAATCGCTTGTGATAGGCATAATGCTCGAGCAGTTTCTCCAGGCTGGTCAACTTGTCCTCAGCTTGACAGTGGACGCACTTGTAGAGCTGCTCATAGCTGTGCTCCGTCGTGAAATGTTGTCGCAAGGCCGACTCCGTGGCCAGATGGACACGACAATCGGCAATGCAGCAAACGAATCGCTCAGCCCTCGGCACATAAATCCATTTGGGTATGCGGGGCACATGCCTTCCCGGCGTTTCACTTTCACTGGCGGCTGCGGGTGTCGCACTAGCCGGCTCCGCCGGCGTGGTAGCTGCTGTCTCGCTGGTGGTGGTTGATGTGGCCGCTGGCTGTTTGGTCGTCGGCTGGACATGGTAAGCGACGAGCACGGCCTGCTCCCTGTGCTGCTGGAGATGGTTGTGCAGGTGTTTGTATTCCTGCGACTGGAACTGGCATTCGCCGCACGTCAGCATCTGCGCAAATGCGCGCTGGCGCGGCAGCAGACTCAGCTCCGAGGGTCGATAGATGGTCTTGCTGCCCTGGCGACGGCACAGCCATTCGTCCAGCAGCTTATTGACAAAGTCTTCCATTTGCTTTTTGCCAAAGGGCTGTTCGACGGCGCAAACCCAACGTTTTGCCACCACGCTGCCATTTTCCGGCTGATCCTCCGGCTGTGTGGGCAGCTCAATGAACTGCTGCTGGCAGTTGACCAGACGATATTCCTCGCCATGCTGGCTGGACAGATGCTGATGCATTAGCCTGCGATTCGCCGTCGTTTCCAGGCAAATGCTGCAAAAGTAATTGTGCCGTGCGTGCATCTGCTGCAGATGCGACCGCAACGACGACGGACGCTCAAAGGTTTGTCGACAGAACTTGCAGGTGAGCGCACCAATATTCGGACTGCTGGCCATATGGAATAGCACATGATTGACAAACGCGTCTTCCGTCAGAGGCACGCTACACGCCTTGAAGGGGCAAGCATATAGCTTGTTATCTGGAAGCGAGTTTAAGTTGAGGTTAGTTTTCTGCGCTGGACTGGAATCCCTTAGATCAAATTCCCTTAGCGTAACACAATCATAATTCCCTAACAATAAATATAACGAAATCTTCAATTTCAATTCCGAAAAGCGTATATTAGTAAAAGACCTAAATACTTGCTGATAGGTTTACCTAGTTGATTCGATTAGACTTGCCCCAAAAAAGATCTTCCATGGACTTCAGCTAAGGTTTTCCACTTTCCGTGTCTTGCACAGCTTGGCTGGTAAAAGCATGTTTTTGGGGGCGTAGTTAAGCGAGAATGCTCAAAGACATCCTTTTTCAATCCATGCAAGTGGAGCCCCCTATTTTAAGGGGTACTTCCACAATGCGATTTGTTGAGCAACACTTCCGCTGCTACCTTTGTCAAGGAGCTAGGAAACTTACGCTTCAGCAAAGTCTTTTCTTATTCCTCATGATAAAAATATTTTATTAACAAACTCAATTTACAACAAAGCAAAAGCCACTCGCAACAAACCTTGAGATCGCTTGCAATTTCTAAATAAGGAAATGCATTGCAGTTAGGTTGACCTGAAATCCTATGCCAAATTATTCCTTGTCCCCAGATATTCCATCAAACAACCTAACGAATTTGCGTTCTCTAAGGAGAAACCATATTCCACATTTAAGCTGGCTTCAACTATTTTCAGCGAATGACCCTTTTGCTTCAACGGCAATGCCTTGATCCCCCCTAGCTGTAGTTAGCCACAAAACAGGGATCTCTCAGCAGAAACCATATTCCACATTTAAACTGGCTTCAACTATTTCAGCGGATGACCCTTCCTGCCTTCCTACAGCTATACCGACAATCAAGTCAATGATCTACGCCTAGTTCTTGATCGTAAATCATGACTATTTAAATGCGACTTTCAGTTACGCACGTTGCCAAACAAGGTCAGGAGTTAAACGATCCGTACACAAGGAGGGTCACTTATTAAATATCTTATATCTGCCCTATTCGTGACTTCTGTTCCCGAGTAGGTTTAACTAAGGCTGAGATCCTAGTGTCCAGCAGACTCTCGATGATATTTTATCCCTTTAACTAAGCGTCAAATCATGCTTAATGTAACATTTAGTCAGAAAATAATCACTTTTTGACATATTGCGCTGACTATAAAAACAGGGAAAGAGAGCCAAACAAAGCCATCCTGCCTGGGAGACAACTCCAATGTGCTTTAGCGAGGATGCTAAAAATCTTCAACTACAGTTTTCTTTAATACAATAGATTTAAACTGTGGGACTAGTTCGCATGGAAACAGACCGACCGACCGACCGACGGGCGAACAGACAGAAGGACTTGGCTGTATGATCGGCAGTGGTCCCATCATGACCGACCTACTATATTCTGCCCGCGCAACAGACAGACGGATCTATGCAAAACCGAGAGACTAGTTAGCAGGAAAATAGGGTCAGATGGACAGGGCAACATGGCTATACCGACTCGGTAGTCGAAGATGTCTCCTTCTATACGTTACACATTTGGAGACAAAAATTATAATAAAAGAAATATTGGGCAAAGACTTAAGCGAGAATGTCCAATACATTGCCGAATTGATCTTCCATCTACCATGATCTTTCACGTCGTTTAACCGAATTGTTGGACTATGCCCGCAATCCTTTTAAACCCAACCAGAGAGCCTGTCAATCCGAATGCTCCACTAATTTAACTTAAGCTTAAGGAATTTCTAACTTACCATTATAGCCGGTGTTCTTGAGCAGCTCCTCCAACACGCTGGATATGGGCGTGTTGGTGTCCCGCAGTGCCCCGAAGTAGGTTGACGGCGGAACAGCTGCATCAACAACTGTGGAAGCTAGCGAAACTGTGGCTGTTGTTGCTGTCGCGGAGCTGGGGCCATTGCGCTGATTGAGCAGATCGCGAATGCGCTGACTAACCGACATGGCCGAGGTGGGGGTCGGCGAAACGTTGGACTCCGGCAGCTCGGAGCGCGAGGCGAGTCCGTGCTCGATGACGCCATGGTTGACAAAGTCATCGACATCCTTGCCAATGTGCGGGCAATAGGCGCACTGCAGATAATCCTTGCTACTGCCAAAGCTATAGCAATGGAACTTCATGTGCTCGCGTATGCAGAGGACCGTATGCGCGCAGAAGTTGCAATTGGGCGCCATGCAACGAAAGCGATCCGCAACCAGACGCTTGGTGCGCTGATTTCCGGCGCACTCCGGCGGCTGCTGTGGCTCGATGGTGATGTTAATCTCGGCGGCCGAGTGCTGCGGCACGTTCTGGGTGAGCACGAACCGGCCGTTGGTTACGGCGGGCAGCGGCAGGGTTTCGCCGGCCAGCTGGGGCGGCAGACCGTCGGCCAGGCTGTACACCTGATTGATGGCCAGGCCCAGCTCGGACGCATGATTGACGACCGCAGCGCTCGTGGCTGGCTTCAAGACGGACGTCGTGGCCGGCAGCTCGCTTGGCTCCATCTGCTGTTGGCTGGGCGGACGCGGCTCAGCGACCAGCAACTCGCGCAGCATCGTATTTGTGTTGGCTTGACTAAACTGCATAAGCTCCGGGTCCAGCTCCGGGTCCAGCTCCAGCTCCAGCTGAGCTTTGGGCAACGCTTCCGGCTGCGGCTCCGGCTCGGCCGCCAGACGATCTCCGGTAAAGCGTCGCACGCGCAGCTTGGGCAGCACGGGCTCCGCTTGTGCTGCAGCAGGCACTGCCATGTGCCGGCTGACCAGATGCTGCAGCTCAGCGCCGATGGTCAGCTGCTGCAGCTCCAGCTCCGGTTCCGGCGCCGTACAGCTGGCGCAGTATCCGCTCCAGCGCACCAGCGGATGCTCGCGGGCAAAATGATTCTCCAGGCCCTCCAGCTCGTTGGAGAACAAGAATTTGCAGCCGGGCTGCTTGCAATAGTAAGCGGCTTGCGGCTGTTCTTGTTGCTCGGACGTTGGACGCAAACGATACGCCACATTCTCTACGCTAAACTGCGTGCTTAACGTGGGCGTGGGTGTGGGCGTGGTTGGCCGAGCGGACGGCGTTTGCACGGAATCCAAGTCGGCGACATCGCCATCGCAGCAGCTGCTCGCCGCGGACTTGGTGGACTTGCTGCTCGATTTGCTGGCGGGGCTGCCGTTGCCCAGTTTGTGGCAGAATTTGTGAAAATTGCGGAAGATGGACTTCTGGCGATGGACGCTGCCGCTGCTGCACTCGACATCGATCCATTCGTCGCGCTGCTTGGGCGTGTGCATGCCCTCGTCGAGCTCCTTTTCATTGTCGGAGCCATCTGAGCCGATGCCCGACAGATTATCCTCCGGCTGCAGCTGCAGTTGCTGCTCCGGCTCTATTTCTGACTCCACCTGCTGCTGCCGCTCCTGCTGCTGCTGCTGCAGCTGTTGGCGCTGTTCCTCCTCCTGTTCCAGCTTGCATTCGTTGAGCACCAGCAGCTGATCCTCCTCCGGCAGCGTGGGCGGCGGCATCGTCAGCACATCCACGCAGGCCGAAGAGTTTTCATCCGCCTCCTGTTCCGGCTCCTGCTCCGGCTCAACCTTGGTCGGCTGTTTGGGCTTTTGCTGCTGCTGCTGCTGCTGCTGCTGCTGCTTCTTCTTGTTGTTGTTGTTCTTTTTGCTGGCCTTCGCCTTGCCCGGCTCATTGGCCTGGGCATTGTGTCGCCGCAACAGATTGTTGGCCAACGCCTGCGACTTGACAATGGGCACCCCGGCCGTTTGATAGATGATTAGCTTCTGACCGAGGCCGGCCAATGGCTCGTCGGTGAAGGCGTGCTGATGCTTCCAGTGCCGCTCGAGATTCTGTCGATTGAGCTGCACGAAATCGCACAGATGACACACATGAATCCGCAAAGGCAGACGGCAGCTGTAATTGTTGTTGACAATGACGCGGGCGCCGGCGCCGCAGCCGGCGACATGGCGTTCGATTTCGTTGAGGCGATGCCGTGGCACCTTGCAGCGGGAGCACTGGAAATTCGGTTCGCCCGTGTGCCGAGCAAAGTGCTCCACCCAGCCGGTGTTGGTCAGCTGCAGATGCTTGCGGCAAAACGGACACTTGTAGCCATAACGGACGCCCTGCACCGTGGCCAGCGACAGGCCGTAAATGGGACGGTTCTCCTGGCCGGCGCGCAGCTGCTGCAGCATGCCCGGCGGCAGCCGGGAGCCGAAGTGTTCCTCGTGTTGCTGCACATAGTGCAGCAGGGGGAAACGCAAGAGCTTGGCACAAATGACGCAGCTACTCAGCGCCGTGGACATGGCATGCCACGAGGGATTTATGTTCTTGATGGGGCTGGCCGCGGACGCTTTGCTCGACGAGCGCCGCTTTGTCGTCTTCGTCTGTCTCTGTCCGAGCAGCTGCTCCAACTGCGCGCAGCGCGACAAACGCACCTGACAGCGCTTGGGCTCCGCCAGCTGCAGCTGCTGCTTGGCCTTGAAGCTGGCCCGATCCGGACCCGAGCCGGCGACCCCCCCAAAGCGTCGACCACGCCGCGCCACGTTGCGTATAAACGGCGCCAGCTGCGCGTGGCTGGCAAAGCTGCCGCTGCCGCTGCTCGACCTGCTGCGCCTACTGCTCACGCTGCTGGAGGCGCCGCTGTCATGCAGCTGGTTCTGCTTCCGCTGCTTTTGTGCCGTGCAAGCGCGTCTGCCGGTCGCGCGCATCACATCGTCCGCATAGTACATGTGGGCAATGTCCTCGTTCAGCTTGTCCAGCTCGCTGCGCTTCGGCTTGCGCCGTGGCGGTGGCAACGCAGCCGCCGGTTCGTTGCAGACGCGCTTTGCAGGCGGCAGCTCCGGCTCCTCCTCCTCCTGCTGCTGCTCCGGCTGCTGAGCCTGCTCCCGTTCCTCCGTCGCCGCCTTAGGCGGCCTGCCGCGCTTGCGCTTAGTTGCTGTTGCCGTTGCCGTCGCCTGCTCTTTGGGCTTGGCTTTTGGTTTGGGCTTGGCGCCGGGTGCCAGGCCGAAGACATTGCGACTCAGCTGGGTCTCGTTCATGGCCAGATTATTGAAGCAGGAGCGTCGCTTGCCGGCGAGTATATTGTGCGTGGAGATGCTGCAATTGTCGTTCGTCTTCTCGAACATATTGGCCAGATGCCGGTTGGCGCGCCGGCTGGCATTGCTGTCCGATGCATCCTCCTCGTCCGCCTCCGCTGACTCCTCGGTCTGCTCCTGCTGCTGGCGCTGGTGCTCCACGACATCCTCGTAGACGAAACTATTCCCGGTAAACAGCTCCGATTTGTCGACCAGCGCCTTGCTGGCCAGCGGCATCATCGATTTGCGTCGTTTCATGATTCGCTTCAGTTCCGTCTCCGGCTCCGGCTCCGTAGCCGTCGCCGTCTTCGCCTCAATCTTTGGCTCGTCGTTATTCTCGTATCTGGGTATTATGGTGATGGTGTGCGCATTCGGGCCAAGCACCACTTTTAGCTTGGGCAACTTTGGCATGAGTTCAGCCTCATCTTTTTTGTCCGCCTCTTTTGTCTCGGAGTTTGTCTCTTCGGACAGCTGCTCCACATCGACAATCGCGTCTTCATTGTCCGCATCCGGCTCCACTTGCTCTTGCTCTTGCTCTTCCCCATCTTCCTGCTCCTGATCTGGCATTTTGCTGCCGCCTTTGGATTTGCGTCTTTCCGGCTGCTCATCCGGCTCTGCGCGCTTTTCGGCCATCTCCGGCGGCTCGTTTTCTACATTATCCGTGTTATCCGGTTTCTTGATCTCCTTTTCTTCTTTGTCTTTGGGCTTATCCGCATTGGCTTTGTCCTTTTTCTGCGCACGTTTATCCTTATCCATTTCGCCTTTCTTATCCTTGTGCTTCGATTTGTCGCGCTTCACGTGCTCTTTGTCGGACTTGTGTTTCTTATCCAATTTATCCGTTTTGCTTGCGTTATCCGTTTTATCGGATTTATCCGTTTTATTTGACTTATCCGTGTTATCTACTGTTTGATCTGTTTTATCCGTCTTACCCAATATTTCTGTTTTATCTGCCTTATCAGCTTTAATTGACTTATTCGGTTTATCCGGCTTAGCCACTTTATCCGATTTATCTGCCTTATCCGTAGTCTTATCCGTAATCTTATCCAACTTATCCCTTTTGTTCACTTTATCCGCTTTATTCACCTTATTTAACCTATCCGTTGCCTTCTTTTGTGTCTTGCTCAATTCCCCGTTAATACCTTTCGTCGTGCCCGAATCCTGCTCCACATCAATATCATTCCAGTTCTCCTCCTCCTCCTCCATCTGCTCCTCCTGCACTTCATCAGACCTATTTGTCCTATCAGCCTTCTGCCCTGTTGTCTCTCCTCTCGTCTCGCCGCTCGACTTGTCCGCCGCGTGCACCTTCTTGGGTATTTTGAAGTCGAGCTTCTTGTTGGTCGCCGTCCCAGCCACATCCCGATACGATGTGTCCAGCTGGACGCGATCCCCATCGATCGTTGTCTGCTTTGGCCCCGGCGGCGTCTCGTGTTCGATTTGACGCTGCTTTTCGGCTGCCTCCAGTTGACGTTGCTTCTCCGCCTGCAATTTGGCAGCTGCGGCCTTAGCCTCACGATGTTCGCGATAGGTGCGCGGCTCGGCGTGCACAACCGTGGCCGAGGGCGGGGGAAAGCGCGGGTTGCCATTGTGGCCGCCGCGATGGAAGCCGCCACGGTAGCCAAAGCTGGCGTTGGGCTTCTTGTAAACATTATTGTTGTTGTTATTGTGGTTGTTGTTGGACCAGTTGTTGTTGTTGTTGTAGCTATAGTTGTTGTTGTTATTGTTATTGTGGGCTGCCTGCCAGTTGGGACCAGGTGGCGCCTCCTCGAAGCCAGCGTACGGCACGTCCTTGTAGGGCGCCGGACGACGCACAGCGCCCGGATACTGATGATTAGCTGCCGCTGCCGCCGCTGCTGCTGCTGCTCCGCCTGGCTGCTGAGATCCTGTTGGGTTTGCCAACAATGGCACATTAATGTTGTTGTTGTTGGTCCACTTGTTGCAGCGCGGATCGCGCACATCCCGCAGCTCCGTGTTATTGTAGCGTCGCATATCATTAAAATCCTGCGGCTCATTGGGACTGCACTGAAAGTCGGCACTGACAGCGGCTGCGGCAGCGGCGGCGGCAGCAGCTGCAGCGGCGGCCACAGCGGCCGATGTGTTGAGATTGAGCGGCGCCCGGGTCCGGAGCAGCGGCGTCGGAATGTTGTGCTGTGCAGCAGCAGCAGCACGTGGAATGTTGACCGTTGGGGGAGGACGCGTTTGACTGTGTCCGGCTGTTGGAAACGTGCGCATTGGCAGCGCCGGCGGCGGCGGTGGCGGCGACAACGACGACGACCTCGAACGCTGCTCCAGGCGATTGTTGTTCGCATAGACGGCCTTGCGTCCGCGCGGATCATTGCAATTGGAGGCCAACTGGGGGGCGATTGTCTCGCTGTTGCCGCGCAACGCGGCCAACTTTTTGCGCGCCTCCTCCAGCGACTTGAGCTTCGATTGTTCCGCCTCAGAGCTGGCCGCCGCTTCGACGGACGGCGCCGGCGGATTCGAGCGACGCTCGAATACGATCAGGGGCGACCTCGCCTGGGCACTGCTCACATTGGCAACTGCCGGTGGCGGTGTTGTTGTGACTGTCAGTTGGTTGGTTCTGCGGGTGAAATCCTGCCGCCTGCTGCCAATGGGCGAGGTTAGATCCACGGTCAGGCTGGCTGCCGGCTGCGCTCTACGCTCATAGCCCGCCTTGGCGGCGGCGGCGGCGGCCGATGAACAATTCAGGTCTGCGCTCGGCATGGGCGGATTCGATCTGCGCTCAAAGTCCGTGGAGCTCTTGGCTGCAGCCGAACTGGGTCTATGCACATCGTCCGGCCTGGGCGAGTGGGACGTGCCATTCGCTGTCACAACTTTGGCGGCAGGTTTGCTTGCGCTGGGATTCGATTTGGGCACAACTTCGTTGGCTGCCTTTGAGGTGCTCGGCAGCTCGTTTGGTTCCGCGGCATCAATGACAATTATCTCGCTCGGATTTAGCAGCTGCAAATGAAAAATGAATTTGTTTTTAAAATAAGTCCTTTACTTTATTGTCTTTTACGTACGGCACCGAATTTGGCTTTCAGCTTGTCAATAACGCCCTCGATTTTGCTCAGCTTCTCCTCGGGAAAGCGACGATAGAAATCCTCGGCGGGCATTCTAAAATCAAACAATGCATTAAATCAAAATCAAAAATATATTTAATCTGACATCAAAGTACAGCACACACAAGTGCTGGCGCTTGTTTTTACGCGCATTTGCGTATTTTGTTGCTTGACGCGTTACAATTCCCAACAGGTTTAAGCCTCGCATAGCCCAAAGTTGAATAACAAAGTCTGCTAGCCATACACAGACTCCCCTTGCTCACATTTTGCAGTTTATACCTTGTTGTTTCTTAATCGTTGACTGATTGACTGACTGATTGATTGATAATCAATGCACAGCCCAAGCCTTAAGAGCTTAGCTCAAATTTCCACTGCAGTTAAGACGGGTTTTTGGACAAATTCCACCCGCATGTGTGGAAAAAACACGAATAACTTGTTTATGAAATTCTTTGTTTTTTACCATTCAATCGGCCTGAAACTCATTTTCAAATATCTTTGTTCAAAATTCATTTAAGGCGTGTTTCACACTTTTTGGAAACTGCATTCCTTTTTGCTGGAAATGGGCATCAAAGATTTGGCGGGTGACATTTCCCAGAATCGATATGAAAAATCATTTGAGACGTGTTTCACACTTTTCGCAGAATCCAAGCTTCGTCGGTTGGGCAAAGTTTGAAATTTTGATCCGATTTGCTTCAAGCTGATTTTCAGCGATTTGCCAAATTCCACCCACAACAGTGGGAAATTGGCGGAAAACGTGTGTACGCAAGTATTTTGTATCGGCTGCAAAATCATTTGTGCGAATTTATTTGATGCATTCTCGGGTGGCAAATGCGTGTCAAAGGTTTTATAAATGAACGTTTTTCCTTCAGATTTCATTTTTCCACGGCCGTGCACTTAGTAAAAGGGTAATATCACAATGCCCGCTAGCAGAAGATAGTAGAAGATAATATATTATGGTGAAATGTGCACTTACTCGCTTTCCAGCAGCTCGACGAGCATATTGAGCTTGCGATATTGCTCCTGGGCCAGCTGGCGTCCATAGGTTTTCACCACATTCTTGATGAAGGGCGCACAGGCGCGCAGTTCCTCGACCTTGGCTATGTGAACCGCCGTGTTCTTCTCCCTCTGCCCGCCCGGCTTATCGGCATCATCTGCATCGGCCATTTAACTTAAAGTAACAAATCTTTGGATGGAATAGACAAGACAAGAATATGAGATTTATTAAAATAATATGTGAAAACTTTTCAATCTTCAATCAAATCATTTAAATCGTATAGCATTTACCCAGATTCTTTTTGAGTAACACAAAAAAATAACTTATTTTCTTTTGAGAATCGAATTAGTTATATATCAGGTGTTTAGCGAATTTGTCAAAGAAAAAGTGACTCATTTTATAGTTATTTTGTATCGCTACAAAAGAAAAAAAGGAAGAGAATAGCTTTCAACTCCATAAAAGAACGAAAAGCTGAGTCCATCCAACCAAGTCCATGTGCTTAAAGACTTAGATCATAGAGATTACAGGGCTTAGAGATTTCAGGTTAACAATCCACCCTTTTTCCACACATCCTTAAACTCTACAAATATGGATTTCTTAAGATATATCAAATGCCATACGCACATCTACTACATTCTAAATTATACATATTTCTTGGCATTTTTTTTAACAATTAATAGTAATCGATCTTTCGCCCAAGTTTTTTTTTATGCATTTCTCGTTTATCTTACGAGTTTAGATACAACTCTTTCAAAATTCTTAACATCAACAAATATCGATATATGGAAATTGAAGATTCTATCGGATATTTTGAAGATTGTTTAAGCTAGAAATGCAAATTTATGTTATGAAAGATATATACCATATGCAGAAATACTATATGTTAAATTTACAAATATCGATAACTATCGATTTATATCCCTGGTTTCATGGTTCATGGTTATGTTTTGCTCTAGATACCTCTCGTTTGAGGATACAGCCTTAATTTTTGTTATACACAACTAATTGAGAATTTAAAGGCTTGACAATAAGCACAGAAGTTATTAGAGAATCAATAGGATAGTTGCACGTGTACAAACCCAAGCTACGACGGCGGGCAGCTGGTTACAGGGTATTTGCAAGTCGAGTGAAAAGATGTGACCAGATATTTGCAGTCGCGTAATTTACGGTCGATTTTCTCAAATGTTGAATTGATCTTTAAATATGCTAATATGAAGACCCCAATCCAGCTCTAGGACCATGTAGGTTTTCGACCTGTCACGCCTTTAGTGGGCGTCAATTGAAGTCCTGCACAAAACTCATATGTTGCACACTTTTTTTTTTAGGTTATTTCAAATTGAAACTGTTTTCCTTATTGTTGCTCGATGCACTTTCATTTGGCTATAATTATTATTTTAATAATTCGAAAATTGTTCTTAAACTTCGTCACACACTAGAAGAGAAAAATCGGACTGGTTATCGATAGTTGCAGTAGAAAAGAATATCGCAGTTGGGCTATGATGTCACGATCTTGATGCGCATCAAGTTCCGCAGCTGCAGCTGGAGTGTAACCTCTTCGCGTGCCTCTTGGCCTTGATCTGGATATGAGAGACGACTTTGCAATATTGTGCACAGGCATAATGTTGCCAGGGGCAAACAGGTGGGAGGCTGCGCTTGAAGCTTTGCCAAGCTTTCGGTCCCTGGCAACTGTGCACTACCTGGGACTAACTGTAAGGCATACACAGGTACGTGTCTATGCAAGCTTATAATGCAATTAAATGCACAGTCACAACACACGCACACACGCACACGCACACATGTGAGCTGGTCGACGCTTGCTTCGACTCCTTTTTTTTGTTTGTATTGGTACACACCACTGTGTCCAGCAGCAGCAGCAGCGGCAGAGGCGGCGGCAGCGCAGCCGCTGCCAGTGGAAGCAACAGCGTCAGCGGCGACAGGGAACAACGGCAATTGACAGCGACGTTTGCAGCGGCAAAGCATTTGTTTAAGACAAAACCCGAATGCTCTAATACTCGATAGGAACTACACAAGAACTAAAAGTAGGTAAGAACAGACCACAACGCACATTAAAAAAATTGGCGAAAAAAAAAGAATGTGTTTACAATTTAAAACAAAGCGTCACAAGAAAAAAAAAAAACAAAAAAAAAGAAACAGACGCACACGACGCGCTTGTGAAGTTCATGCGTTGTTCCTACTTCGTGAAAATGCGACTGACAATTGAGTCAAAGACAAGCATGGTGCAAGCCAAACCGAGTTGCCACCTCGTGTTCAGACATTAATTAGTGCAATAATTACAGTTGCAGTGGCAATACTTGCAACAAAAACTGTATATTGTTCAATGATAAATGCGCATGCCAGTTATTGTTGCCAGTTATTAATAAAATTTTGATTTTATAGATTTCGCATAGTTATTGGTATTGTGCACATGTGGCAACGCGCCGCTTGGAGTCAGCTGCTGACAGCTGATGCTGCCAACGAATTCGCCGCATTTGAATTCGTTTTTTTTTCCGGTTCCCTTTTGGTTTTTGGTTTGTTTGGCTCGTTTTCGTGCTGTTGCCGCAGTTTGCCGCTTGGGGTTCGCGCTGTTTTGTTTTGTTGTGATACACGTGTGTTTGTCTGTCTGTGTGCGCTTGCGTAAGTGTGTGTGCGTAGCACTCTCAGGGTAGAAAAAGATCTGTTGAATTTTAAAATGCGCAAATCCAATTTTTTTCACGTTCTTCTGTTTTTCTTTCCTTCGCCTTCAAGTTTTGCATGCTAGTGTGTGACAGCGCGTGCATGTGTGTGTGCATGAAATTTAGTCACTCACACAAACGTAAATATGTCCACGTGTATGTGTATACATATGTGTATGAACATATGCTTATGCTTGAACTACAGTTAAGATATCTGCTTCATTTTTCTCGAGAACTCGAATCATTTCATAGCTCAGCTCTAGTTTGGTTTGGTGACAGGCACAATTACAGCGAATATTACCCGGCGTTGTACGGGTCACTTGTATACTTTAAAGTTTGTGTAAAGTTGAAATAAATTTGTGTTTTTTTTCCGATCTCTCAATAGTTGTGTGCGAAGATGAAACAAACGCAAAAGCCCGACGTTACTTCCTTTGATGTCTCCTGTTTTTTTTTTTTTTTTGTTGGAAAACATTCTTATTCTTATTGTTTCAATTTCTTTAAGAACAAAATAAACACAAATTTTTTAATTTATATTGAAATTAACAATATTTGGGTGTTCTCTTGGCTTTGCAAGACCTCGCAATACGGATACATTTTATGCAACGCTTTTGGACTCGAGGGTGTATCTTTAAGCATCAGGACTTGAACCGCGGACTTCGCCGTCGACGTGCCGACGCTTAGGTCAATACGTTAAGCAAGTAACTTGTCGGGATTTGGCGGGACTTGAACAGCCATCTTCCCGCTTGCTAGTTCGACGCACGACAACTCACGAAATCTGAGGCTATGTCTAGTTGAGCGTTACAAAGTTTGATCACCAAGGAAAGCCCACAATTGTAAAGCTAGGTAGAATTGTGGCGGGGTTCTCTAAGATTTAGGAAAAACATTCCGCCTGCCCAATAATCTAGAAGACAGTATTCGAAAATTTCAGAGATACCTCTTTCTGTTAACTGTAAAATAGAAAAATATTAAAACTGCTTTAATCGGAAGAGCCGAACTAAAAGATACCCCCAACGATGATGATTATCGCTTATCGATTGCTTGGAAGCGGGACAAGTTATCGATGATGGACGGACGGATAGACGGACGAGTGGACGGACATGGCCAGATCGACTCGCTATTGATACTGACCAAGAATAAATAGACACTATGGGATGCCTCTTACATACAGCTGAACAAAACTTATATATCCTACACGCTATCTCAGCACCTTTAACAGCTTGAGATAGTCGATAATGGGATCCGTAAAGCAATCGATAAATATCGATGTCTAAATCATGTTCTTTGAGCAAATCTCTAGGGTTTTAAGAGCTAGATTCACAAAATTTGACATTTAGCCTCTAGAATAGTTATTACAGATCAGGTATCTTCCATTTTATGGCTACTGCGAAGGGTCAATAGTCATTCGGCAAACCAACCACTGTTTCGTGACATCTGTCGCGAATAGTAGAATCTTGTTTTGTGTCCATGATCCTAGGCTCATTCACACACACGTACAGCTGGAAATTCAGAAGTTCCAAAAACTTTAACTTAGCCACCCTTACCTTTCAACAATACCCATTCCCTCACCGTCGTGGCAAATTCTTTCAACATTTCATATCACTCGTCCCTGGAGTTTCTGGACATTGCTGCTTGAGCATACACAGACACACACAGGCATTTAAGCGATATGTTGTCATTAAGGAGAGAGCATTGAGAGTTAGCCAAAGCAGTTTCCTGTATTGGGAGCGAAAGAAACGTCGGCGTTGCCATTCTATCACACGGAGCATATGGCTCTTCAACTCTCTTGTTCTCTGAGCAAGTGAGAGTTTTAAACCCGGGCCAAAATGAAATCGATGCCGGACCTGACGCCCAGAAAAAGAGTGGCTACCCTTTTTTGTTCTAGCTGTCCCATCTGTTAGTTGTATGGTTAGTGTTAAAAATCAATTCGAGATATGGTTGTGAGGTTTGGGGCGATTATTATTAATGCTAGAATACTCCTTTGCCTATCAAATAGGTAAAATGAAAATTGTAGGTAAGCGAGTGCGTGGCGCGAGCTGTATTTGGTGTTGGTAAAAGAAGGTTTAGGGTATTCCCTATACGGGTTTTACCGACTGCAGCACTTTTAATTGTTTTCCTTTAAAAATGTTGTTGCAAAAGCTGAAGTTGAACATTCCACTGACGATAGGTTCAGTACTCGAAACATAAGAATCTTGATAATTTAAAAAAATAAATCAATGTTAATACAAATAAATTAGACAAACCAAGGTGCACACCCAAACCTGGGCTAACAGATGTACGAAACCAGGTTAACGATCGGAAAGAAGAGGCTTTGGTTTGAACCGTGAAGTGAACCGTCGAGGTACGATATGGTTACACTTCAATAAGATGTTCTGGACACACGCGTTTCAACCTTTTGCCTGGAAAGGACGAAGTGATGTACGATACGGTAAGGTGCAAACTTAAAGAACACGAGAAACACCATCTCTAAAGTAAGGCTACTGTAAAAACAATTTAATCAGTTGTAACTTTTGATTCAATGTCAGTCGATGGTTGTTTTCGTGGCCGTAAAAACCCGGCACGTGTGCATCTCTAATTCGAATTTTATGCATTGCTGCAAAACGATTTACTATGTCAATAAAAGGGGATTTTGGTGGGCTAAAGGGTGTCCTTTCCAGCAAGAGGATGTTGATAATTTGTAGCAAACAGCAAAAAAAATGGAGTAAAACTATTGATAAGAACTTCAAGGCTGCCCGGATATTGCACACATACGACTATCAATATATATATTACATGGATTATATTACGCATTAAGACTTTGGATTTAAATTTGAATTTTACAGCTTGTAAGACTTGAATCTAAATATATATACATCAGCAAATTAAAAGCACTTTGGCGATACATACGCATGTATATATACATATATATATATTTATTTATAATACTTGAGACCCATTCGACTTATGTATTCGCCTTTGATATTTTGATTTTTTTTTTAAATTAAGAGCTTTTTTTTTAGAATTTTCTTGGGGGAACGATTGGGTGACGCCCCCGCATATTGACTTCTAGGTAAAACCACCAAAGTAAATATGTACAAAACTATTGATATTTGCCCTTAGAGATAATATATTCAGCACATTTTATCCCCAACGTCTTGTAGCTTGTAAGCTGTATTACCTCAAAAACAGAGGAAGCTTGAAAGTTCGATTAATGAGTTGGAAGTACAAGGAAACCTTAGCTTTCAAATATACAAACGAAAGTTTCAATATGTATTTCTTATCTCTCAGTGTGGATCGAAATTATCGTCAAAATCTTTCTTATTCTTAGTTGCCATGTCAGCTGTACAATAAATTGATCATATGAGGCCTTTGAAAAGGTTAATGAAGATAGAGACTTGTTCACATAGAAACAAACAGAGAACAGGCCGACGAACACCTTTCGATTCAACTCTCGATGCTGATTAGGAATATATAAACTTTGGAAGGTCTAAAGCACATTCATTATAGGTGGGACTTATTAACACAGCAATTATATGTAAGCCCGAGACCGATAAGATTATAGCTTAAAAGCTCGGCGTCAGCAAAAAGCGCTTCACTCAATTATTTGTATAATCTTTAGCTTCAATTTCACATTAAAACTTTCTGCTTTAGAGTTCTCTCTAGATGGCAAAAGTATTTGTCCGACTTTGGGATTTGGAATTGTATGGCGTTGCAAAGGAGAGTTAGCTCTACATTTTTCACTGGGCTTTAGTTGCTCCACAATATATTTTAGCTCGGCGCTTTTCTTTGACATTATCATTCCAATAAGACTTAGGATCAGAGAATAAGTGTGTGCCCAATCCTTGCCACACTTTCATTTTTCCCGGAAAACTTTAACAATTAACCATGGAACCGGTTAAGTCTCCGAAACCGGGATGTAGTCAATTGTGTTTTATATCTGTTGTTCACAGTCTTTGGGTCTATTTTTATGCCAATTCTTTTGCAATTTTTGTATGTTTAATTCTTGATCCATTTACTGGCTGGGCATGTCTGACCCGCGCTCCACAGAGCTGGTAAGATAAGTTTTCATAAAGCTTGTGAGTCTTCGTTATTTTATTCGTTTCATTTAATTTTTATCCATTTCAATCTGTATTTCGGTTTGCCGAATCCTGTGCCACACTTCAATCTCTCAGCCATTCATATTCCACCATTTTAATTTTATTATTTCTACCTCTCCAGCATAAGCTTCAAGACGATCTTTAGAAGTAGCTGAGCTGAGCTTAGTACTAAGACAACCTGCAAGTCTAGACAAGGTCAGAGAACGTTAGCAGCAGCTATAACAACTACTGAAGTTAGCTTCCGTCAGGAAAGACTCTAAATGTATCTATCAATCGGGTCCAATACGGCATGACCCTCTTTAAACGATTTAGCCGTTCTCTTTATTAAGGATAGCTTCAGAACATTGGAGAATATCGAATAGTAAGCTTAAAAAGTGATGGAGTTGTGGAATTGAATCAGATTTATGCATACTTAAGTTTATGTTGATTTGGGACTCGGTTAGAACGCGATCTCCCCCTAAGAAAGGTCGGAGATCAGCTGCTGCAGCACCCGAACATGGTTGCCAGGGTCCTGGCTGCCCCATCAGAGAGAAAGGCGCCTCCAAAGGCTACACCCCGGCGACCTAGTTTCCAAACGAAATTTTTAATTTAGTTAATATCATATGAGTTACTTGCAACTATACTTTCTTCCCTCATTCATTCGCTTGGTAGAGATCAGAAGGTACTGATCGATTCCAGAGCAAAATAAAACAAATTGCATTTATAAAAAACAAAGATCCAATGGAAACGGGAAGACTTAGTTACCATGAATGTGTTAACTGACAAACAGGCATGTGACCCATTGTTTCGGTATATCTTATGGACTGTGCGTTATAAGCGTCTGGATCTCGGATAGGTGAAATAGTAGCTTTTCTTCGGATAGACAACGATGTGCCGCCTTTTTGTAAAACGTATAATTTGCATTTACTTGTTTGTGTTTGTTTGCCGATCGACAGAAGATCACAAAGCTTCTAGACAGGCAGCAAAAGCTTTGCTCAAATTAGAGCTTTTTCAGAGCAATTCTATCGTCCGTCAATTGGTAAAAACAAAATACCAAATGTTGGTATTTTAGCAAAAGTTGACAATACGTTTCTTTCTAGTTTGTAAAAGCATCCGATTCGCTTTTTTTAAATCTTTTTTCATTATTTCATGGGCCTTAAATTCTTGATCGACTTGAAACCTTTTGATGAAATAAAGCTTTGCCAAGGAGACCAAGGAGGAAAATTAAGAAAGCCATTTAATCTGAAAAAAAAAAACGCTGCGATCTCTGAAAGGTGAAGTAAAGCATATTGTTGGGTATGTTATCAAACCTACTTGCAAATAGATTTTGCACTTTAGAACCGACAAAAGAAAAAACTATCCAAAGAAAGTAAATAAAACGGAACTGATCAACACAGCACAGTTGATAAACGCGAAACATAACCACAATGAAAGAATAATCACAAAATAAGAAACACGGACACACACATACACAGACGCAAACGCACATTAACGCGACACACGAACACATTTACGTACAGTCGCACACATGCAAACAGCAAAAAATATTACCGAACGAACGCAAACGCATTTAATGCCATATTGAATTATTACCAAGAGAAATATGTCCACAACCACCGCTTGACAATGGTACGGCGTAAATATAACCGTTTCTTTATTCCGTAATCTATGCAACTTACCGTTGTTGTGTGGATATTAAATTTCCATTGAGTTGTAGTTGTAGTTGCAGTTGTTTCTGTTGTTGTTGCATCAAACAGCGTCCGCTGCAGCGCTCACTTTGGCGAAGTTCACACTTCTGAAGTCGGAACTCGAATGACGGCAATCGGCAAGCGATGTGTTTGGTTGTGCCTGGCATGGTTGGAAAAACAAATAGGTTGCTTAGTTTGAATAAAAACGAACGTGTGACGTCACAACCCACAGACAAAGTTCTATATCTGTGAGGGTATACTAGTCTTATATACAGTTATAAAAGTTTTCCTTTCTATAATATGCATACCAAAATTATTTGTACAACAAAATTACCCACAGCAACATTAAACAAACGAAAATACGCAAAAGTGAGGAGTGTGGCAACGCTGCTTTATGCCGCAACCTTCACACAGCTGCCGCATACCAATAACATGCACGTATACGTACACGCACTCACACTCACGCACATCGCAGAAAGCAGACGCAAGCAAGCGACGCAATTCGCCGGCCTTTGATGAATTCGCCGCAGCCAGCTCTTGTTGTTTGTTATTGCTCCTGCTATTGCTGCTTCCTTTTCGTTGCCAGTCGTTGTCTGCGCTTTAAACAGACCCAATCGTCTTTTGTTGCCAAGCACTGCAGACACACCCATGCACATATGTATGTACATATGCTCATGCATGTATGGGTCTCTCTCCCTCTCTGTGTGTTTGTGTGGGCATACATCTGTATGTATGTATGTATATTAAAATGCTGTTCCAGCCATGGCAACTTCTGCATGGTGGAGGATCTGAAGGGCGCGCATCGATGGTCAGTCGTGCGAGCTCTAGTTATCCATAAAGTAAGTCTATGTTATCTCGCTCTCAAGCATTCCGGGGTAGGTAAGTATGGACACATATTTACTCTGTTTATCTTTGTTTGTATTAACCGCTTCCGAAGCTGGACACATGATATTTGGAGTATATGTATACTCATGTACTCATGAGGCTGTTAAAGTTCAAGAATTCGTAACTGCGATAGTTTTATCGCAGTGGGAATCACCAAATTTGACAAAAAGACTGCTTTTGAGCTGCTCTGAAGATCCAAAATTGGGATTTTCTGGGGTTTTGGCTGACAGAATGGAGTTCCGCTTAATAGATTGTTAACAGAATCTTAACAGTCGATTGTACCAAGGACTGCTCAGCTCTAACTAGTTCTATTCTTTTTTAGAATTAACAAAACAGGTTTTATTCGTGATTTTTATATTACATACACATGGATTTAGCTTATTCAAATTAAGTACAAATGGGAAGATCGTTTGATAAGAGACACAAAAACATGGGAAGCTAGGTATAGAGAGTTGGTCCACAGGGCTTAAGACTAACTGGTACGATCATCTCTCTCTTAAAACTAAGTCAATTTTGTACAAAAATTATAAAAATCAATTATATTACAAAAGAACAAAAAATAAGTTTCATAATTATAATAATAATAATAAAAAAAAAAGATTTAGTAGCTATCGAGCACGTGCTCTACTTTCAATTATAAAAATCATTTATATTATATAAGAACAAAAAATAAGTTTCATAAAAGAAGGAATTATAAGCTATTGAGCATGACATACGACCACTTGCGGTTTTTGCTGTCTACTTAACCGAAGTTTAAGACCAAAGTCGAAGAAAAAGTATCCACTTCATATTTTTTCTTCAGTTATGTTTTTGAAAAAGTTTAAAAATGTTCTCAATTGGAAATTTTGTTACAGATTATTAGCAATTAGTTAGCCGTTGGCAGTAATTTATCCAATTTCTAATTTTTTCTTCAGTTAAGTTTTTAAGTTTACAAGTTTCTGAATTTGAATTATTTCTGGATTGGAAATTTTGTTGCAGTTTACAGAATCCAATGTCTATTTTTTTTCTTCAGTTACATTTTTGTAAAAGTTTAAAAATATTTTTCTTCAGTTGAGTTTTTAAGTTTAAAAATTGTCTGAATTTGAATTATTTTTGGATTGGAAGATTTGTTACAGTTTACAGTCAATGAACGAAGCTTAACTTATCTAATTCATTTGTGCTGACTACGGAATATCATATATAAACTTTATTTTATACACAAAAGCGCCTTTATGTATTCTTGCCCTTTTTCTGTGCCCTCTGCTTAGATTTTCACAATTAATAAGAAAGCACTTGTTAATTAAAATCTGTTTAAATTTGTCTGACGTTCTTTTTTTCTTTTTTTTTTTTTTTTTTTGGGTTCGTCATAATACTACAGTCTGCTGCTCTCGGCGCCATTGTGACGCGGCTGCGTCGATTGTGACTTCTCGTAGCCGTTGCTGGACATCTGCAGGTGCTGCGGCAGCTGGGCGGGTCGTCCGTTCGAGGGCAGGTTCTCGTCCACACTGAACACCGAGTTGTCGTGTCCGTGCATGTGGCGGGCATTCAATACCGCATCCGGATGCGTCTTCTGTGACTCCTGCTCCGCCGTGGCATTCGGCTTGACCTTGCCCTCGAGCAGGAAGCAGGTGATCAGGAACAGTATGGAGCCTGTTGTGGAATGAAGCAAGCGTACAAATTAGCATCTGCTGTGGACTGTTACGCCTGGTACCCTACCACGTGAATAGCCGTAGTTGAACACGTGGAATACGTGATAGACACAATTATTGATAATCGCCCTATCACAATCAATTATTCATATGCATTTATACCCAGCAATAGTTCAGGTGAGAAATTATAAATATTAAATATTATGTCTATATGCCCATATTTATTCCTCCTCAACTTTGAGGGTAGTCCCATTCCATACCCTAATTTCCTATATGTGTTCTATATTGCAAAGGCATTTAACAGACTGAAGAACTGTCTATTTATGTCTTACTTGTTATTTATTATTCGGTCAGGTTCTTCCCTTTCCCCACTCGCCAAAACTTAATGATCATTTAAGAGATCTCTATTAAGATCCGTAAAATGGCATAATTGTTGCATAAAAAAATAGAAAAGTTATGTGGGAATAAATTTATCAAAATGTGGGGCTGGGGAAGTCAAGTAAAAGTGTTCTGAGTACAGAGTATCTCCTAGTCGGACACTCTCTTGAGCAGTCTACTTTCTTTCCCACTTTCTTACTTCTTTCCACTTTCCTCTTCTCTGTCTGATACTCAATTAACGCACTGCTTGCCTATAAATACTACATTCTACGTTCCCTTTCATCTTCCGGCTGAAAGTTTGTATTCCAAGGCAGGCGTCACCCAATTTATTGAATTTCCAGCTTTCAATTCAAGTCACGTCTATTAGCATATATTTCTGTTGGTCTGCACCACAGCTAACGGTCAACTTTTAATTGTTTTTCTTGTTTTTCTGCTAGGTGGCAACGCCAAGGAAACAAGTGGACAATCAGACGATGCTGAATTCGGACAGTTACAGTTATTGTGCGGTGCTGCCAGATGTGCTAAGTGGCAGCACTGGAAATGTTTAAGCTGCTTGTTAATTTTAGCAGGCGAAACAGTTAACAAGAGGATAACGCAAATGGTATATAGATAAAAGCAAATTATGACAAATTATACTTACTGACGCCGTAGAAGCCGGCATAGAAGATCATGATGGAGCCGCGATAGCCGATGACCTTGGCAACAGGATCGACCAGAATGGGCAAATTGCCGCCAATGTTGTTCATGACAAAGAGAAAGACACCA
Organism: Drosophila littoralis; assembly: GCA_018903485.1. NCBI lineage: Eukaryota > Metazoa > Arthropoda > Insecta > Diptera > Drosophilidae > Drosophila > Drosophila littoralis. Next base: position 740,179 of record JAEIGF010000591.1, read on the forward strand.
ATCGTTGAGGAGCGAACGCGCAGCGGCACAATCTCAACGACAATGGCGAACACAATGCCGAACCACATTTCGGCAAAAAAGTAGCTCAGACCGAGCGTTATCATCGCCCACAAGGGCTCAAAGTAGACCGATCCGAAGGCGGGCAGGGTGGCAATCAATTGGCTAATGGCCAGGACAAAGGCACGCGAACGGATGCCCATTTTGGCGACAATCTTGTCGGAGACAATGCCGCCGACAACAACGCCGACGCTGCCAATGCCAATGGTGACGGCGAATAGCCACCAGCCGAGATCGACATCCGGGAAATAGGTATTATAGTAGAGATCGGCATTGTAGGCGAAGGTCATGCCGCCGCTGTGACGTATGGAGGCGGCTATCATTAGCATTATCATGGCCGGACTTTTGATGACCTGCCAGAGGGTTACGGGCTTGCCGCTGGCCGTGGTGCGATCGCCCTCGCCAATCGATTTGCGTTCCGGTTCGCGCAGCGTGGTGCCCGTCAGTCCGGCCACGATAATCGTTAGGACACCGGCGCCCAAATAGCAAACACGCCAGCCCATATCGAAGAAGTTCAGTTTGGTGATATATCGGCCGACGGGAAAGGCAATGCCATAGCCGCCATAGATGCCCCAGTTGAATATGGCCATGACCAGGGCGCGCTTGTTCTCCGGAAAGATGTCGGACATGATGCCCGTCGCAAGGGGATTACAGCCCGATTCACCGGCAGCCATAACCATGCGCAGCAGCACCAGATGCCAGTACTCCTTGACCGTGCCCTGCAGCAGAATGGCAATGCCAAAGATGATGGTGCACACGGTCAGCATCTTGACACGATTGTATTTATCGGCCGCAAAGCCCATAAAGACGCCCGCTATGGTGAAGACCAGTATGAACGTGGGCCCGGCCAATATCTGATAGTCGATGCCCAGCCCGTTGTAGTTCCACTCGCAGTATCCCGTTCCGTTCATGTCCAGCGCATAGCAGCTGGTCTCGTTCTTCACGTCCCCGCACTGGGTGACCAGCTCGTGGCGCGTGAACAGGCTGCTGTTCTGCTGGCACGCATGGTCGCCATAGTCCAGCTCAATGGCCGTCTGCTTGGACGTCACGCCAATCAGATAGTGGCCCAGTTCGCCCAGTATATAGCCAATGGTGAGTATGCCCAGCACATAGCTGCTGTAGAAGCCGCTCAGTTTCTCCAAGATTGGAATCATCCTGTCGCTGTCAGAGCTGTTGAGCCTGATGGAAAAGTAAGAGTTGCAAGAAGCAGGCGATTAGAACTCTGCATTGGTATTCATCTACAACCGTGTCAAGATAAAAGAGCTACAAGGTATTGGAACAGAACTCTGGATTGGTATTCCACTCGGTCATCCTCAGGACTCTATCCACCTACCATCTTGTGGAAGCTTTTGTCTAAGCAGACTTACAAAGAAAAGTTTGAACTCTGCAATCGATAGGTTAAGGACTTGCTATCCATCTACAAGCTTGTGCAAGGATTGCTCTAGCTATAGTACCCAAATCAGCATCAATAGATTGAAGCCAGGAAAGTTGCAAAGTAAACTATGAACTCTATAATAATATTCCACTCGGTAATCCCAAGAACTCCATCTATAGTATAATGCTTGAATTCCCCTTATACTACCCTAATTAGGTATAGATAAAAGAGTTAAAAGGAAGAGTACAGTCAGAGCTCCACCTTGTCATGGTCTTCCACTCGGTAATCCTAAGAACCCTTTGGCCATTTTTATCAACTACAATCTCAGCTATTATAAAGGTTGACATTTGAATTTTTGAGAACTTCCTTTTATACTACACTAGGAAGACCTAGTACTCAATTTATATAGAGTGAAGCTTAAGGAGTTACAAATTAAATTTAGAGCTCTGTAATGGTATTCCAAACGGTAATCCTAACGACTTTATCCAACATATTGTGCCAGAATCTACGATACATAAAGGATCTACGATTCATAAAGCCTGAGGACCCAACCAGGCTTGACGAAACAACAACTAAGCTGTGTTTTCCAAAAAATCTATGCTATTTTTGATTCAATACAATAAACGTTTAAGTAAATAAGGTCTAAGATCAAAGAGTTAAGAAGGAGAGTTAGAAGCCTTTACTGGTATTTCAACTGGAGCCGTTCTCACACCTTTAATATCATAGCTTATCTTCCTTCTATACGATCCTAGATGTCGCTGCGCCTAAGCCAAATATGAATAGTATACTCGAGCATCTAGTTCAGAATTTAAGTGCTTAGCATCAAGCATCAGCTTCTCTTCTAAACCAAATATATGATTACTCTTAAACTAAATTCTCACCGCAGTTGTCAAGCAGACATCCTTATATCTATCTAAAACCCGCGGCGGTACAGGAATACCAAATGGATTCAAGTCTTGGCAGTGCCTTTGTTTGACTTTGCTCCGTAATACCCCTAGCAGGGACTGAGCCTTAACCTTTAGAAGTAGCCATAAAACATAATACTGTCCTACTCTATTTGAAACTACGAGAAGTAAGAGCTCTATCCTAAATCGACTCTTTATTCCTTTGATGGTATACGAATATTCGGGTAGATCAAACTTAAGATTGCCTCAAGTGAACATGGATCTATTTAGATTGTAATGTATTCCCATCTATGGAAGATGTTTGGAAACAAACATGCCAATATATTTCTTACCCTATGTTCAAGATTCAATAGAATTATTGATACTCGGAATAAGTAGAAGACGTAAGTATCTAAATTTTTACCAAGGAATTCTGGGTATGCAGCCACAGTTGGGCTCTATCGAGAAACTGATAAGCAGTCCAATCAAGTGCTCTGCAATTGGTATGCATCTCAGCTGCTGGAACAGAGAACGGATGAAAGGCAAACACGTGAACATGTGCATAAATTGAACTGTCTATCTGGGCGGTTTATGTAATCAGACAAGCGACAAGCGCGGCGAACAATTATAATTAAAGATAAATAATCATCGGAACGGGCCTTTTAATCAGCCTTGTCACCCGCCGGCGACTGACTGACTGACTGACTGACTGATAAGTGCTGCACAATGATGCGAGAACAAAAATAATTGATCCCGAAAAGTTCTGAAGATCGTGACTTGAATAATTCAATTCATGCGAAGTGAAAGTGAAGCCGAGAAGAGAACGTGTGGTGTGTCCTAAACAATATACCCTACAGCAGCAGCGAGCCATATAAGCTGAGTCGTCGCGTTCGTCAAAGCTTTCAAGCGAGCTTTTAGGCTGAGTTTTAATACAGAAAAAGTGAAGCTCGCTAAGGCAATTGTAGCAGCTAGTTTTCAGCGCGAGCTTTAGAGCTTTTGACAAAGCTTTCACAGCTTTGCTCGAGTTAAAAAGGCTTTCAAAGCTTTGCTTGAGTTCAAAAACAGCTGTAAGTCAGGCGCGGACTTTGGATTAATCGGGGCCCAAGGATCTCATCTCTGCGGAATCTTCCATTGGGCCAAGACAGTTGAAGTGGTAAGGAAGCCCTTGATCAGGTTACATTAAATACCTAAAGCTGTAGAATGTTGAAAAGCTCGTAAAAACTAACACGATATTTGTTTTTATGCAAGCAAAAATAGTTACTTGGGCAGCTGTGAAATAGTTTGCGTGTTCGCAATCCGAGCTAAGACTGGTTATCAAGTCAACTATACTAGATTAATTATAAGTACGTAACTTCAAGCCTGCTCGAACTAACAATAAAATTTGAATAATCATAGCCCAAATTCATCTCATGATTGTTAACTCTATTAAAATTGAACGCTGTTCGAACTCGAGTCAAACTTCGGTCTGTAAACCCAAAGCCCCGAGCCCCGAGTTCATGGTTGAGGGGTTTGGTTCGCAGTTCGGTTTACTTTTTTGCTTTACTCTGAACCTGCGCGGGGACACCTTCCAGCCCCTAGTTATATATATGATCTTGATCTTGATATTTGTATTCCTTTGCCAAGTGCAGATCAATTTTCAAATCTATCGATATCTCTTTCCAATATCGTAAAATATAATCAAGATAAAGAGCTTGGCATGTAGGATTCTCTATAGTATTTCCCTTTATGGTAGCTCTTTCCATTTTCCTTCTAAACTGAAGAAAACTCAATTGTAGAACCTTGCGCTTTGGTACATGCACATTTTGACTACTCATTTTTATGCCATGCTAATTTCATAGAGATCGGACTCCAAGCACCGAAGTTAAATAAGAATGCATTTCACAGGCAAAGCATGGGCTGAAGCGAAGAAGAAGCAGAGCTGCGGCATAGAGTATAGAGTATACATATATTTTCACCTATAGATTCATTTTCGATTCGATCCAGGGTAAACAAGTAAGAATTCGCTAGTGGGGAGTGTACGACTAGGGTATACCCTGAACCATCTCCTTCCTTGAAAGATACCTCGTCTGTCTGCTGGCTCTAGCTCAATTTACCAAAACTGCTCAAAAAACAGTATTTCGACATCGATTTGTATCGATTACTTCGAAACTGGGCAAGTTATCGAATATCGGAATAACAAACTCGATCCGCGCAGGCACTAGGAGCACCTACCGCTAAAATTTCAAGTCTCTAGCTCTTATAGGTTCTGAGATCCTTGCGTTCATATAGACGGACAGACATGGCTAGATCGACTCGGCTGTTGATGCTGATCAAGTATATATATACTTTAAAGGGTCGGAGATGCTTCTTCCTGACTGTGACATACAGATACATTGCACAAATACATTACACCCTTTTTAGCCATTTTTAATGGGTGTTCAGGGTATAAAAATTGAGTTCCGGTTAGCAAGAGCAAATAGTTCTTTTAATCGTAGATATTTTCGCACCTGTCGAGATCTGACTTTAAAATAGAGTCCATAGAGCTTTAGAGAAGTCTATATATAGATTTGTGAAAGGCATCTGAAACATTCTTGATGGTCGTTAGTTCAAGGCATTTATCGGGCGTAGTCGTAACGCGACGTTTTTGTGATTTATGAGTCGTATTGTGAGCGAAACGGAAGTTTTCTTAATCTCTAGACAAAGGTAAATGCGAACGCTGTCGACTGCTCGACTAGGCGATACCCTGCAGGCAAATATACTCAAGTCTAACTGCGTGATAGACTTTTAGTTATAGTGGATCGACTTTTAGATTGTTTACAAATGGTTTTCCCTCTCTCTTTGCTTACTGTCAATAGTTAGAAGAGCGGCAAAAATGTAATACAGGGTATTACTCTGACGCTTTTTGAGTTCCATTTCGTTTCTAAGTTCCTTTGGGCCTTCGCATAGAAATGTGCTTATTTTTTGTTTTCGTTGTCTGGCCTGTCATGCCCTTCGCCTTACTTTACAGGGTAGTCAAATTTCATGTGCGCATATTTTGAAGTTCAATGTCAAGACGCAGTCCATCAATTAAAACAAACGCCCCTTCAACTTCTTGTCTACAAAACCTGCCTAAATCAATTTTTTCTTCTTCTCTTTTTGGCTTAAATGCCATTAAGCCAACTACACACACACACACACACACACGCGCGCACAACAAATTTGCGTTGTTCCCACACAGCAGAAGAATAAAAAGCACTCAGCTGTAGCCGAAGAGCGTTAGGAATTCATTTTTAGCTCTTTTTAATGCCCTGAATCTGGTTGAATTAATAAAGCGGGCATATTTCTCTAAGCCAAGCGCAGGGCGAGCTTATCTTTTTTTCGATATCTCATTTTGCAAATTTACATTTTTCGATAAATCGATCCACTTTCCGTCCATCGATAAATATCGATTTGGCGAGCTTATCGTTTTTTCGATATCTCCTCACACTATGTATTATCGATAAATATTGAGTTTGCAGATTTACATTTTTCGATAAATCGATCCACTTTCCGTCTATCGATAAATATCGATTTGGCGAGCTTATCTTCTCTCTATAACTCCATCCACTTTATATCGATAGATATCGATTTGGCAATCTTTTGTATATATTCTGATATGTCCACAAATGTTTGTAATATGTATAATTATCGATATATTTTACGATATATCCGCCCATTTTCTTAGTATCGATAAATATCGATGTTCCTGGCTCTTTATTTTCTTTCGATATCTTCAGCCTTTTTGTAATATTTATAATTATCAATTTTGTGAGCTACATATTTTACGATATATTCGCCCATGTTCTTTATATCGATAAATATCGATTTTTAAGGCTCATTATTTTCGATGTCTCGAGCCTTTTTGTAATGTGAGTAAATATCGATTTCGAATTTTGGCTTAGGATATCTGCAAGTCGTTCTTTTTCGACAGCAGCACACTTGTTTATTTTTTTGTTAGTTCTTTTCCGATTGTTTTTTGTCTTCAATCAATCAAGTTTCTGGCTAATTTGGTTGGCATGTTTTCAGTGTTTGGCACCGGCTAACACCTCACAGATACAAGCACGTGTGGCCGTATCTGGGCATAACCAAAGTAGAGAATAAAAGAGAAGTATCTTTTACATTTAGCTGCCCGAGGTCGACAAAGGGTACAGAACGCAGCCAAGGCCAAAGGCAAAGTATCTAAGCGATTATTGGCAATGTATCTGTCGGATATGCGTCAAGAATGCGGATGCTGGCAATTGAAACCAGTTAAAGAACTTTGCCCTGTAAGAACCGTCGAAACGTTTCAATTTTCAAGTCGTTAAATGCTTAAAATAAGCCAGCAATTGGCTCGCGTCGCAGTCTTCTGATAGACAAGCATTTAATCTGTCATAAGACGACCCAGAAAGTGGTAAGTGGTAGGTAATTGCCTCTGTTGTAAGCCCCGACATTGGCATTTGGTTTCCTCAATAGGTTTTACCCAACCCGCCGAATACCCGTTCGACTTGGCTCATGAATACGCAAAAAAGCTCGCCGCGATTTGGGCCACGCGCTCGCCGCGAGTCACATGATTCGCGGCAAAGAGTCGACGCTTTGATAAAATGTGGACTTTTATTAATTCAACAGCGGCTGTAAAAACACAAATCAAAGACAATGCGAAGCGAAGCGACCAAAAAACCAAGCCAGTTCGCTTTAAACTAAGACCAGGCCACAATCATACACTATTTTCAGGGGGTTTGAACCTGCATCCTTCCTTTTCTTCATTCAATTGGATCCATTCTTCATATTCACCATATCTTTTGCTAACAAACATGAAGTTTACCAGGAAGATGAGCCCGCTATAAAAAGATATTTTAGAATGTTATGCTGAATTTTTTCCCAGTTTAAGAATGAAAGAGTTTTAGAACTGCTTGTCAAGTAACATGAACTTTGACAGGCAATTGAGCAAGCGTGCATAGCTTGTAACCTAACATGAGCTTTAACAGGAAGATGTACTGAGTCCGCTATTAAAAGACTTTAGAATGTTGTGCTGAATGCTTTTCCAGTTTAAGTTAAATATAGTTTAAGAGCTACTTGTCAACTAACATGAGCTTTGACAAGCAATTGAGCAAGCGTGCATAGCTTGTTAACTAACATGAGCTTTGACAGGAAGATGCAGTCAGTCCGCTATAAGAAGATTTAAGAATATTGTACTGAATGCTTGCCCAGTTTAAGTTAAATATAGTTTAAGAACTTCATGTCAAATAACATGAGCTTTGACAGGCAATTGAGCAAGCCTGCACTTTAAGAAGCTTAACTTAACGGCAAAGCAAAGCGACCCGATAAAATGAAAGGAATCGGATTGCGTGTGGGGTTACGAGCTGCGTGTTTAGCTAGTTTTCAATGTCAAGGCGCGAAACGGTACGCACCCAAGCCAAGCAGAGAAAACCAGACCAGACTTGACGAGAACGACTGCGTGACTCGCCGCATTGCCAATTCGCCGCGTCGCCCCAGTCGCTTTTGACGCCATTGAGACGCGGCGAGCAACGCGTTTGTGTGTGTGTGTGTGACGCTTTCTTTGCCAAGGTCAGCTCAACATAACGTGTGCAGTTATGCATGCGCCGGGCAGGGGAAAAGGCAGCGGCGAAGTTGCTTTTGAAACGCGTTCAGGCGTTAAATTTTCGAAGCGATTCCCAAACCGAAAACGCTTACTTAATGTCTTCTGCTTCTGCTTCTTCTTCTTCGGGCGAACAATCGACATGGAACTGTGTGTGTTAAGTGCAGCTCAGCCCCATTTTAATATTCCACTTGGCATCGAATTTGCATTTAATTAGCGGCAAGCGCAAACCACAATGCAATATTTTAATGGTTTCTATTTTAGTTTTTTATTTGATTTGTTTTTATTGTTTGATTTTCGTTTTTTACTATGCAATTATTTTGCAGCTCGCTGCGTCTATAAAGAGCTCTATTCAGAGCCCATAAACTAAGTGAATAACTGCATACTTTTTGTTTCATGCTTAAAGGCAGTTGACAAATTCCTTCTCAGCTGAAAAGGCATTTGCTTCTTTTACACTGGGCGAAAAAAAGGGTCCGCCTGCGGAAGACAAAGAGCTGAGGACAAGTTTGGATTGGAGAAAACATGAACTGAAACCAAAGTCTTCATTAATTACTCCAAAATCGATAAATATCGATTGTTAGTTTCTGCTTTTTGCGCACATGTCGCGAATAAAATGAACTAGAGACTAGAAACTAGGCAATATTTACTAAAAAGCTGTTCAAGTTTATCGAAATTGATTGATAATTAACCACATTTTGCTCAAAATCGATAAATATCGATGTTTAACATAAGCCTTGAACTACAGACTAGAAATTAGGCATTATTTTCTACTAAAGTGTTCAAGTTTATTGAAATTGATCGATAATTAACAACATTTTGCTCAAAATCGATAAATATCGATATTTATGCTAGATTTTAAAGCCAGTTTCTACGAATATAGACCTGCACAATTCTAAAAATCTACTCTTAAGTCAAAATTGATTTGCTTCTTTGATATCCGCTTGTCCCTTGCTAGATTCTACCTATTAACAGCCCTAGTTATTGGATAATAAACCCACTTGAATGCCTTCTAAAAGTTTAAAGAGATTCATATCGAACAGGGTATCTGCTAGTCGCGTACTCGTGCTTATTACAAGTTTACCCAAAAGCTTAAGCAACTCACAAGCGCACTTTTCTCTCAGTGTAGCTGCTGTCAAATTGATTGACTATCTCGCATGTCCGGTCGACATTCGCGACAACGGCGGCCGCCGCCCACAGCAAGCTGCTGGCAAATTGCAACCGAGTTGCAAATGCAATGCCAGATGCAATCCACACACAGCGACCAGCCAAAGTCAAGTCATGCGCGCGCCAATTGAGGCTGTGTACTGATACTTGTGCATATTCGTGACAAGATTGGACCAAGTACACGGACACGGGCATAGATCGCAGCTCGATACATTCTATTCTAAATGCTTTCAGTCCAAATACACAGTCAGCTATTTAAGCCAGCTAAAAGCTAATGCGATTGCAAAAAGCATTCACCTTAAGGAACTTTCACAAGTTGTCTAAAAAGCGATGAAAATCATCTCAAGTGTAATTTAACATAGATCTCAACAAATGCAAATCGACTTAAAAAGAAATACATTTATTTTGCAATAGCTTTCCACGCATTTTCCACAATTCGCAGTGAATATCGCCTTAGTTCGGTTTAAACTTTATGAAGGAAAACTAATGTAAGCCATTTATGTTCTCTGCACAGTTTCTCCCGCAAAGTTTCTCCCGTGATTCTTCAATACAGTTTTTCACCCATTTTCCACAATTCTCAGTGAATATTGCTTAAACTTTATAAGGAAATAACGGGTATACCCTGGTCCTTCGCGTGTTATGTTTAAAATAAATAAACAAAGAGCCAAACCTCGTGAAAATCGAACGAGATTTGACCAAGTTGTGGGGGTGGGAAATTGTTTGCCTCTAATTTTTGAGGGTACCCTTTTTTACATGAATTGTGACCAGGACAAATGCTGCCAGATTAAGATGCCAAATTGATCTTAAGTTCAACCCATAAACAAAAAGCCATGCCTTATGAAAATCACTCAAATTTTGACCAGGTTATGAGGGTGTGGGAAATTTGGACTTTATAATAGCTTTAGGTACTATCTAGAATTCTAATACAAACTTTAAGCCTTTAAGCATAAGCTCCTACTTATCTGGCAACCAGTATCAAGAACTCTGACTCTTACCGAAATATCTCTAGTTACCTTTTTCTCATCAAGAACTTCTCAGTAACTAGAATTTTTCCCCTATATCACGTAGCTTCTTCTTCACTAGAACCTCTTACAATCCCGCACTCAGAAGTTCATAGTAGATCTGCTAGATAGCTTTTTTTCATCTAGAACTTCATTGTATCTTCTTAATTATCTCTTAAGTTTATAATAGATCTTTAGTCAGCTTCTTCTCATCATCTTCTGGACACCTTAGTATCTAGAATTCGGATAAAAACTTTCCCCTTTCAAGCGTTAGCTTCCACATATCTAGAACGTTTTACTATCCCATCTTATATCGAAGTTCTTAGTATCTATAACTCTCGAATCAGGTTTTGCTTACTTTATGGCTCAAGCCTCAGTTGTCGTTGTCAGCCCTTGCCTTCCCGCCCGATTGAGACGAGAAATCTCGCTTGCTTTAAAAACTTATAATTTACAGGTCTTCAACATTTAGCTGAGTCACTCTGCAGTCGTCTGTCTGCGAGAGACATCTCGTGTTTCCCCAACCAGACGATAATTGGGGCTCTTATTATTGTTATTATTTTGATTCTCTTTTCGTAAAGCTTGAAGCATACATAACGTCTGTCACTCCAGAGCCGGCGATTAGCCAAGCATATTGCTATATTAACTAACTTGGCTAAAAATGCGGTTTAACATTGATTGAAGCAGAGTTCCCCCCCTCCTCTTCCATCCCCCCTCCCATTGCTGGGTCCATTGCAAAGTGCCTGGCAACTGCTCGTATTGTTGTAACCGCAGTCAAGGTTAACCGGCGGCGGCTGCTTTAACCATTGTGTTGAGGCGGCCAGCGAGAAGAGCAGAGAGAGAGAGGGTGGGGGAGAGTGAGGTCGGAGGGGAAGAGGGCGTGCCGCTGGGGCGTACGAGCTGGCAATGCGACACCGTTGCATGCAAATGCTAATGCAAAAAAAAAAAACAAGAATTACAATTGTAATTTATTCATATTTTCTCACTTGTTGCATTTAAACGCCAGATGGCGCTTTGGCTAGTCTCGATCAGCTGCGCATAAATCTTTATTAAATCAGCGCGACAGACCAAAACGATGAGCAGGTGTCGCAGCTGTGCCGCAAATTAACAGCCACTTTAACTGGCGGTCAAATCCTCTTTAATTATCTTCTAATTGTTGTGCTGCTTCTTCAGTTAGCGAGTGCTTCTTCTTCTGCTTCAGGGAGGGTTACGGCAACTGGGCCACAAAATCTGATCGCGTCTTGTGCCCCGGTTCTCGCTGTTGTGTGTGGTCAGTAACAGCTGCTGACCTGTCCCCGTTGCGCAATGCAAACCGGAAAAAACACGACACAACAAATTAAAACAAGGCTAAGCCCCAACCCCCGCCCCCTCTCCGTAAGCCCCATAACTGAACCATAAATCGATCGGGCACTTGATCAGCACATTATAACCATATTGGAAAGATGCATTTGCATAACTGTTTCGTATAAATTCCAACTCTGGCAATGTGTTACAAGGCATTCAATCGATCAAGAGCTTAACACACGACATCTGTTCTTCTATATATATATATATATATATATATCTATATATCTTCTATATATGCAAATAGAGTTTCTTTGGACTGACTCAAAGCTGATCCGCGCCAGAACTAGCTAGGAATTGTTGTTAGAAGCTTCCTCTTACAGCGAAAGGGTGCAGCAAGAAGGCCTGTCTGAGCGTCGAACCAGCAAATGGCTAGTCGCTGGTTCAAAGCCGCAGCAACACTTGCATTTTCTATATTTATGTCTCATTCAGTCGCTTGAATATGGCGTTAGACTAAGTTTAAGACCGAAGATGGAGGATCGACTCCCCACCAGGCCTATCTGAGCGTTGAACCAGCAAACGGCTAGTCGCTGGTTCAAAGCTGCAGCAAAGCTTGCCATTTGGAAGATTCTATATGTTTTGATTATAAAGTTGCTGGAGAACGGCGCTAGGCTATGTGTCAGCACGAAGATGGAGGATCGAGTCCCCGCCTGGATCAAATTTAGCAAAAATGCAGACTTTTCGTTACCTGCAGAGTTTTTTCTATATATATTATACACAATAGAAATAGTTGATCTTGACTGTGTTGGAAGCTAGCAACAGGTGCTGGGTATTTACTGGCGACATTACATAAACAAGAACAAGTCTTGGCCAGCTCTATAATATACAAAACAAGTTGGATTAGATCACAGATGCTCACTTGACTTTCCTCTGAATATATATATAATATATACTATGTAACCGAACACATCAGAACAGAACAAATTCAACAAACAGTCAGTGGAAAGATTGCAAATATCAAATCGAAAAGATGAAATACTACGAAAAGCTGGCTTAATTTGCATCCAAACGATTAAAAAACAAAAAAAAAAAAAAAAAAAAAAACGTTTCTAAGAGCTCAGTTTGTGGATCGCAGATTAAAATCTAAACATAGAGTTGGGTTTTTGCTGGCAGGGGGGAACTGGAAATTGTCAACAGGTGTGAATAAGCTGTGAAATCGTGAACACGTGGCAACCCTTATATGCTAAACATGATGGCAACGCTTACACAGAGAGCGAGAGAGAGAGAGGGGGATAGAGACCGAGGCATAAACGGGTTTTAGTTCAGGGTACATTTTACTTAAAGGGCGTTTAATTGTTTAAACGCCCGATATTTTGCATAAATTTCCAGTTAAGAACTGAGTTAGTGAATCAGACTGAGAGCGAGAGAGAGAGAGCGAGCTGATGATAAACAATAATGTAGAAAAAGCGCGAGTCACGCACACATATCGCATATTTGTTTAGTTCTAATCGCATCTCAAGTCGATCGAGTCGATCTGTGAATCGGTATAACCCGAATTACGGGGCAATTACGACGTCTGCGCATGCTCCACAAATGCAAATCAAGGCGGACGACAAAAGCGCACAAGAGAAAACGGCCAGCCAAGGCACGCCGAAACGTGACATACCCTAACCAGACAGTTGAGCAGCACCAGAAGCATATATTTAGGTCAGTTGCCCAGGCAAAAGCTCAGTTGTCGAGGGTTTTTACTTAATTTGAACTTTCCATGCAAGAGGGAGAGTTTTTCTTTATTTTTGACCGTCTATTCCAGTTCTGGAGACCGTAGGGGCAAGATATTAAGGATATATCTGTATCTATATCTATATCTATATCTATATCTATATCTATATCTATATCTATATCTATATCTATATCTATATCTATATCTATATCTATATCTATATCTATATCTATATCTATATCTATATCTATATCTATATCTATATCTATATCTATATCTATATCTATATCTATATCTATATCTATATCTATATCTATATCTATATCTATATCTATATCTATATCTATATCTATATCTATATCTATATCTATATCTATATCTATATCTATATCTATATCTATATCTATATCTATACCGATATCTATATCTATATCTATATCTATATCTATATCTATATCTATATCTATATCTATATCTATATCTATATCTATATCTATATCTATATCTATATCTATATCTATATCTATATCTATATCTATATCTATATCTATATCTATATCTATATCTATGTCTATATCTATATCTATATCTATATCTATATCTATATCTATATCTTTATCTACATCTATATATTTAATAAGCAACTAAACAACTTTCACCTAGGTTTCAGTTTATTCTTATCTCAACCCCCCGGCTGAGCTTTTTGTCTATTTCCAGGTATAAAACATGCAAAAAAAAAAAAAAAAAAGATTAGCCAAACATGAGTTCTTATCGCTGGGGCTTCTGTGTACAGAGCGTAGAGTAATATGATACGGAGGATTTCAACTAGTTTAAGCCGCATTTGACCAAGCGCCGAAATAGCTCAGTTGGGAGAGCGTTAGACTGAAGATCTAAAGGTCCCCGGTTCAATCCCGGGTTTCGGCAGGCTGCTTTTTTTTGTCTTTTAGGGATATTAAATCGAAGCAGTAGAAAAGATTTCTTTATAAGAAATTCTTGCATACAGAATTTAACTATATCCATAAATAATTGTTTGGGTAAAGTTGTGAATTCCTCAAATTTGATCCACTTTCGTCTAATTGTGTGCTGGGAAACGGGAAAAAATACTAATAGTTCGTCTTCCCTGAAGACCCTGTCTTTCAGCTCCAACGAATTCTTAATGTTGTATTTAGAGTCCATTGTCAAATTTCTTAATATTTGTATAATATATCCGATCCGGGATCCGATAGAGATCCTGCTTGTTAAAAATATACTCACAGAGTATGGCAAGTATATTCGCAGCCAATATAGAGAACGGCGACTTAAATGGGCAAGGCAAAAAGAAAAATAGAGACATTAATTATACTTAATTAAAATATAATTGTTCAGAGATCTGAGAGTGCAGACCCTATAGCCCGGACCGAGCACACCTGCTAAACGTGAACGGGTCAATAAATTATCGATAAATGCCACAGATAGTTAGGACAGATAGACAGATAGTTGAGCAGCAGTTCGATGCATAGCTGGACGGAAACCAGACTCGTATAGCACTAATTGCTGAACTATCATAATTAGAAACCGGACCGTGTAGGCACGCAGGCAGTGTGTGTGCGAGTACTTTTCTTGGGTACTGTGCAAATAATTATGCCACCTGGCCAGCAAGGGAGAGTCTAATATTATCAATTAGGCATCTAATGATCTAATGATCTGTTGTTGTTGTTGTTGTTGGAAAAGTAAGAGGTTGTGCGAATTTGCAAATTGCGAGCTCGACTAATGGAATCTCATTTGACATCTATTGAAATGGATTATTCCCGCAATTAGAGTCGATTAGTTCGGAATGGAATGCAGTTGCTGTCACTTTTTGTCGCAGAATCCACGAAAAATATTAGAAAGAACTCAACTATTTAATCATTAGGCCTTTCTAATACATCATAAATAGGCGACTTTCTGATTAATAATCGATCTGTCGTCTAATTAATACTCATTGTATTTGTCGTCTTAATAGTTCCTTTCATGCGCGTGCTAATTGCTTTCGATTAAATTGAGTACATCGATAACGATAGCAATTAATCAATATATCAATCACGGTATATCGATAGTATTTCCTTTCTATTCGATTCACATCGTATACTCAAATATCTACTCCGAATTCGCGTCAATTTCCATTTCAATCGCGTGCTGATCATTTCCGATTCATTCTAGAGTATCGATAACGATATCGACTATTCAATATTTCGATTACATTACATCGATAGTATTTCATTTCTATTCCATTCCTTAAAGATTCAGTCGGAATGCGAACATCCAATCGAAAAAGTAGATCCATTTCACATCTCATTCGGATTTCAACAGCGACTATTTATATCGATTTTTGTAATTCATTCGATATATCGCTATCTTTCCGATATATACATGCAAATAAGTGAGCATCAGAATCGATTTTGTTATCGATATGTTCAACGTTTCACTTCGTTTCCGATTAGTTAGCATATCGACAGTGATGCAATTGCCAGCCGAGTTACGTGAGAATTCTACAGTCTAGATTCTACATTCACCTCATTTAAATTAATTGCACAAAAAATCAATGATGAGAATATCGTTATCGATTAACATATCGACCTTTTGATTGACTGCGCTTCGGCTTCACTTTCCCCGCGGATTTCGCTTAGCTGATGGAAATTAGCAAAAACACATAAATTATGAATCGAATGTTAATCAAATGCAGTCGTCACACTTATGCAATGTAATCGATAAATGCACGATTCGTGACAAGATTCGTGACGAGTCTCTTCTCTAGTTGACTTTCGTGTGTGTGGGGAGGGAGGGAGGGAGAGGGAGAGGGCATTTAAGAAGCTGCTCAAAACAGCCAAATGTGAATTTGAATGACAGCCTCTCATGTTTTGTATTAAACAAATGTCGAATCATTTATCTAACAAGTTTTGTGCTGTGCTCCATTAATGAGTCCCACATCTCCAGACGTCAGATATATCTGATTGTCGTCAGATATCTGATCGTTTCTCGCTGCCTTCTTGTCTTTGCCAGCTTTTGCTGATAAGGCGCTTGTCATATTACTCGAAAATTTGTCAACTTTCGATATCGCTGATTGTCTCCCAACTTATTTGTAATTTGTGTACAAATAATTTGCTCCCCAGGCTTTGACATTGCTTTGGCAAATATTTAACAGCAAATGCAACAAATTGAGTTAAGTAAATTGCTCAAAGTTCATAAAGTGAGTTGATCTTGATTGTGTGTGCGTCATTTTTGTTCATTCCGATATTCTGGTACCTTCCCAGGTGATTTCTCTGCTGCAATGCAAGCCAAAAGCTTCTTGATTTAAGTTTTTATTTCTTCAATCGTTCAGTTTTTTCTTTTTTCAATCAGCAATCTTTTGTCTTTGGATATTATAAGATATCTATAGATCAATATGCACAAAAACAATTGGTAGAATTTTGTGCTAAGGTCCAAGAGAAACGTTTTTGAGTCTCGATCAAGTCTTAAGCTTGTCTTGACTTAAGCTGAGAGAAAAATTCTTGTTTTAAGCACTTTTAGTGAATCTCGATATACGTGTACGCACGTTTTAAAGCATTCTAGGCAGATATTTTCTGCCTCGTTTAGACATGCTTATTCCTGTAATAGCTATTTGTGCTTAATTCAAGCTATTTTGTACTTAATTCAAGCTATTTTGTGCTTAATTCAAGCCTTTTTGTATATTTCAAGGGTATTAAGTATTCGGTATTCCGAATATATTCCTACTTTCTCGTTTCAATTAGTTTGCGTTTTAAGAATTTTAAAAATTAAAATAAATAATATAATTTATGTTGGTTTTTCTTGAGATAATTTTTAAATATTAATTTTGTTCAAGCATTTGAAATATTTTGCTCAGCTAAACTCTTGGGTGTTTAAATAGCTTGAGAATATCACATATTTTAATAATTTCTGGTATCTTTTCTGGCATTATTCCCACTTCTTCCACTCACTTTGATGTTTTCAAAGTAAAGCTTTACTAATTTAAGTAGAAATGTCCCTATCTACAATATCTGCCTTGAACTCTAGTTAAGCTGACAAGACATGAATGTTAAATGATTTTCTAAATGATGGCCCAAGCATTACGCCCAGTTAAACGGAGGCTCAGCTCGAAAGCTGGGGCTGATCTGCATCTGCGTTGAGCTTTAACGGTTCACTAGCTGAGCTTTTGTGTGCCTAACCTCAATTCGGGCTTGTTTGCGCTTCTCATTTGCCTCAACTTTAGCCTCAACTCTGCGATCTTTGATCTTCTTCAATTTCGTTTTTTACATAGTATAAATAAATTCTTACACTTCGAATCGTTGTTGTTGTTGTTGTTGTAGTTGTAGTTGTAGTTGTTGTTGTTGTTGGCACTGACACACAAAAAAAAAGGCGTATGTTTGAATGATTTGTAGAATAAACAATTTTTCTCAATCAACTGGCTAAATGATATTCAATTGAAGCGCGAACGAAACACGCAATGAAAAAGTGTTTTTTTTTTTTTTACAAACGCTGTTCAATTGTCGCGCGAAGATAACGGCGCTTTACTCAAACAACAGGAACAAGAATGTAAGAAGAAGAAGAAAAAAAACACACACACACAAATATTCTTCTTGTTTTCGTTTTGTGCTTGTAAAGAAAACAGAGAACACGCGAGAAGAAAACGGAAATTATTCAAAGTACGTCCGTTAGTTTTTGTTTTTGTGCGCAGCGCGTACGCTCTGCTTCTTGCTGCTCTTGGCCACGTCCAATTGGCTGCGTTTTGCAAACAGAACTAAAACTCGGCTTCGTTCAGCGTCGGTTTTTAAAAAAGGAAAACTGCGCCCAAGCCCAAGCGTCGCCGTCGCCGTCGTCGTCGGCGTCGGCGTCGCCGCTAACAATACAATAACAACGACAACAACAATAATTTGCAAGCCAAAGCCAGCAGCAAACGAAACGAAACGAAGCGAAGAGCGCGCGCGGCGAAGAGAGCGTGCGTGGCGCTCTCTTTGTTTAGCCAGCCTGCTGCTGGCTGCTGTTGTTGTTGTTCTTCTTCTTCTTCTTGTCGCGTTGTCTTCGCCAGGCCCATCAATTAAGTCCGTTTGCAGCGAATAATACCAAAAATAGAGTAACAACAAAGGATTCGCCGTGCCTCCAAATTGAAACGGCGGCGATAACGTTCGGCTGACGAATACGCAGGTGCGCGTCGACGTCGACGGCAACTGCGACTGCGACTGCGCCGCATTTTCGCCCGTGTTAGGATCAATAAGAAATGTTTAACATGCGCGCACAGATCGGCGCAAAGATAAATGCCAAACAACAGGCGACAAAATTGCACAAATCGCCGCATTAATTATCAGCCAAATTAATATTATTTTAAAATCAAGCTCAATTTGTTATATTTGTGTGTTGTTGGCCGTTAATCAATTGCTCATAACGCACGCTTCGCAAACAAAATGCAAATAAAAGGCGAGGGAATGAGTCGTGGGGTAAGGCAGAGAAGGGAGAGGGGGCAGGGGTGGGGCTGGCGAAAAGAAAACCAGTTTGGGAATTGTGTAAAAACCACGCAACATTGTCGTCACCTGCTCTCGTAGTTCCCCTCGATTTTTGAACAACAACTCTAGCTGAATCATCATCAGCATCATAAACCTCATCATCATCGTCATCATCATGATCAACAGCTCGCAGCTCGCAGCTCGCAGCTCGCAGCTCGAGATTTTAGGGTTTCCGCGTAGTTGAAGCTCTCGTCTTGCCACGCCCACCGCTCACAGTTAGTTCTTTGCTCGACTTTCGCAGAAGTCGTTAAAAACAACAAGCGCAAAACAAACAAAAAAAAAAAAAAAACAGCTAAAAGTGGCCTTGCGGGCATTGCCCGACTAGCAGATACCCTGCTCCCCTCCCACCCACTCTATAAGAAATGCGTTCCTGAATAACTTCGGTGCTGAGAGTCCGATTATTATGAAAATATACAGTATTGGAAAATATGGCAGATAATCATACAAAAATGTTTAAGCTTAACTTTGACAACAAGTTTCGAGTTTTTGGAACTAGAATGAACTAGTTCTCAAATATTCTTGCACTGGGAGGAACCAGCTCTCAAATGTTCTTACAGGACCTAGTTCCCGAATTTCCTTGCACTAGGAGGAACTACTATAGTGCACTAGGAGGAACAACTATAGTGTTGGAAAATGTGCCATATAATCATACAAAACTGTTTAATCTTAACTTAGACAACAAGTTTCGAGTCCTTAGCTCGAGGAAAACTGTATCATTTGATATAATATCATTTTTTTCTTCCACTAGGTGGAACTAGTGTTCAGATTTTCTTAAGCGAGAACGAACTGTTTCTCAAATATTCTTGGCGGAATTAGTTTCCAATTCTATATTCCAATAGGATGAACTAGTTCTCAAGTTGCACACACAGAGGGACTTACGGACATGGATATTACGACTCGGCTCCATTACAACTCTTTTTAAAGAGTTTAGGCTACAAATATGAATGCTAAATATTGTTCCTGGTGAACCGTTTTCCTAAAGTGCGCCTCAAATATTTCAGATATCAAATGAAATATTATACATTCACAGTATTTTGTTGATTGCCCACGGCCAGCAAGCGTCTCAACTCTTATCGCTGATGCATATAGCTACTATATACATATGCCTAGTACATATTCCTAGTACAAATACCTACACTTATACACTTATCTACATTTATATTCGTATAGCTCAATTCTGTTGCGTTTGGTTTGCTTGCCCGGCGAACTTGACATCGTTTTGGCCGCCTTGAACCCGGAGCCGAAATAGCTCAGTTGGGAGAGCGTTAGACTGAAGATCTAAAGGTCCCCGGTTCAATCCCGGGTTTCGGCAAGTCTTCAATATTTTATTTCTCCTCTTTTACTCATTTTGCTCGATTACTAGATTAACCAGGTAAGCTTATTAATTGCCAATTGCCACCTTTCGTTTCTATTTTTAAATGCAACAATTTAATATTACTTACATGCTATATGCTTCATTTTTAATTAATGCTAGCTTGGAAAATTGAACAAATCAAATCATAAAGAATATTGTATACCCTTTAAGGCATTTAACTTACGGCTCTCTGGATAGACGAAAAGAATTATAAAGTTCGTTCGTTTGTCGAAGACATATTGAAAACCACATCGAGTTTTTCATACAAAAACTCATTTCCCAACAAGTTTTCCCCATCATTTATGTGACATAGGGGCCGCATGTGGTTAAGCTTGTGCAGGAACAAAAGAACTTAAATATAATTCTAGTTTCTATTTCTCGACCCTGGCAATTTCTCATAGTTCTTGCTAGCGAGCTTCTACTGTACCAAAGCAGAGCTGAGAGTCGGAAGGACCCTTTCGGCTGTAGCGCATGTCCTGCATAAATGGTAATTCCCGTCACAAGGGCATGTCAAATCCAGTTTCCAGTTTCTCTTCTTTTAAATGGGGATTTTTTTTACTGCACTTGCAGTTGCAGTTACTCCCTGGCCTGGGAGGGGTGGGGGGAGGGGTTAATAATGATATGCCCTGCCCTGACGAAGACTGAGAACCTCGAAGACTGAAGACTGAAGACTGCAGACAGAAGAACGGAAGACTGAGAACTGAAGACGGCAAAACGGGTTTCCAATGGGCGAAACGCAAATCTTTTTTTTCTTCTCAAATTTCTCAAACTTTTATTTTTTAATAATTTTTTTAATTTTTTTATATTATTTTTTGCAGGTGTTGAAAATTGTTAAGTATTTTTCTTGTTAAGCTAATTCTTACTAAGTTTTTATTATTTTTTTTTTTTTTTTGCATTTTTCGTTGTGCTACGTGACGTCAAGAACGAACAACGGGTTTTGTCTAGTCGTGCGGTAAGGGGTTTCAGCAGTGGCAGGGGGGAGGTGGGGAGGGGGCGTTGTGTGGGTGGGTGGGTTTTTGGGTGGCGTCGCGTTTGTAAGTCTTGCTTGAGCGATTCTCAAGGCGATGCTCGAGCCGTTTTTTTTTCAGCTTACAGTGAGATACCTTGATGGCAAATACCCTAGCATAGAGCATAGCGGGTTAGTTGGTTCATGCGGTCTGCAACTAGCCCCCGTTAACCGGACGCTCCGCAGAGCAAGATTTTAGATGTCTGCTTGATCGATTAACTATAACAAAAGCTGCTCTCGATTGTGTGTTAAAATTTTGTATAAACTATTCCGATAACAGTTGAATCGAATAATCGATCTTGGCAAAAATCGATTGCTTTGCAAGTTGAGAGACAACAATTTTGGGAAAAACATTTTGCCTAGACTTCGTCAATATTTAACTATTATAACTAATTTTTACACCCTGAACCCATTCAAAATGTATTTTTTCCTCTTTTTTTTATACCCTAAGCCCAAAAAGGGTATAATGTATATTTGCAAATGTATGTAACAGGCAGAAGAAAGGATCTGCCAGCTCATAGAGTATATATATTATCGATCAGAAACGATCTAGACATGTCCGTCCGTCTTTTGAGCTCAAGGATCTCAGTACCTATAAGAGCTAGAGACTTGAAATTTTGAATCTAGCTTCTTCTAGTGTCCGCCTAATGCAAGTTTCTTTCTGCAAATCGATAACTTGACCCGTTGCCAGGCAATCGATAAAAATCGTTATCGAAATGCTGTTTTTTGAGCAAATCTCCTTAGTCTTAAGGGCGAGAGGTAGCACACTTGACATGTAGCCCCTTGAATAGCAAAAAACAGGTGAAGCATCTCACATTTTATAGCGAACGCCAAAGCAAATGCGAACTGCATTCAGAAGAAGGGTATCTGGGTATCGCCTAGTCGGGCACTTCCGACTAAAGCACTTTTACTTGTTCAATTCTATACATATTTTATTATATATATATTTTTTTTTATGATCGATAAATATCGATTTTGATCCATCGTTTTTTGGATCTACATTTGTCTAGGGTATAAAAGTTCAGCTAGGCTTTAGTTCTCACATGTTTCAGTTCCCTCACACTTGACCTTTCTCATTCTCTTTCTCTTTCCCTTCTCTTCCCCCCCCCCTTCCTCCTCTCCATCGTCTATCTGTACAGTTTCGTTTGGAATCCAAAAGTTGAACCGCAATTATGAAAACATTTTTCGCTCGCCTCAAACACCTGCATTCTGTGCATGAATCATGAATATATATAAATGCGATATAAAGGCACAGATATATGTACATTGATTGGCCGCGACATATTAAAAAAAATATCTGCCGATACACGCATGTATTTTACGAGCCCAACTGCTTCTAATTGCGTTTCCTTGTCGAGGGTCGCCCAAGAAGGAGGCCCTGCAAATTGGGCACCTGCGACCGGTTTCTGCGAGCTGTCGCCACTTTCCGCATTATCTCGCTGCACATTTAACGAAACCCGGGCACCCGGCGACCCCGCTCGGCATTGGTCCAATTAGCAGAAGGAACTTTCTGACGGCGGGCATAACCCCCGAACGAGCGACACGCTAATAAATGACTAAAGCGTGCAAAATAACACAAAATTGTATATAAAAAAAAACAGAAATGGATTCACTTTAACACTGCGCAGTTCATCAAACGGACTTTTTTTTTATTATTTTACTTTATTTTGTTTTTAATGATCTCCGCGTAATTGAACTAGTCATATTTTGATTGGCATCAAAATCATTCGAATGTACTCGAATGACTCACGAGCTGCAAGCAACTCCTCGCTTTTGGCCGCCTCCTTGCCAGGCGCCGAAATAGCTCAGTTGGGAGAGCGTTAGACTGAAGATCTAAAGGTCCCCGGTTCAATCCCGGGTTTCGGCAAGTCCTTTTTTCTTTTAAATAAGTTATTTCTATAGCTCAGTAAGGCGAGCGTTAGACTGAAGATGTAGAGGTCCCCAGTTCAATCCTTGGTTTCGGCAAATCCCTTCTTCTTTTAAATAAGTTATTTCTATAGCTTAATTGGAGAAGCGTTAGACTGAAGATCTAAAGGTCCCCGGTTCAATCCCGGGTTTCGGCAAGTCCTTTTTTCTTTTAAATAAGTTATTTCTATAGCTCAGTTAGGAGAGCGTTAGACTGAAGATCTAAAGGTCCCCGGTTCAATCCCGGGTTTCGGCAAATCCTTTTTGATTCTTCTTTTTTTTTTTAAATTAGATATTTCTATTGTTAACTTAACTTTGCATTTTGTTTTTCCTTCCACAACTTTTCTCGTTATTTTGTATATATATTTACTTTCTTTAGACAACAGCGTGCAAAGCACATTCCCAAAAGCTTTTGATTAAAGCTATCACAAACCTAACTTGAGCTTGGCAAAGCTTTTCAACATCAACAAAAGCTCAAAGGGCAAATTAAGCTCAACTGCTGAAAACTCAATAGCGCGTTTTTAACACTGGAAATTGAAACACTGGAATAAAAGCACATTAAAAAAGCTTAATGTGAGCGCAAAGCTCTTGAGTTTTTAGAGCACTTTAAATAAAACAAACTTTGCTTAATTCAATTTACGCTTTTTTATATTTTATTTGATTTTGAAAAAAAAAAATTGGAGAAAAACATTGCTTTATTTTGTTTTGCTTTTTTTTCACATAGAAGTTTTCTCAACACACAAAAGTTGCGCAAATGTTGCAATAAATTGTTTTGTTTTTTTTTTGTTTTGTTTAGGCGCTTTTTCTAAGGCTACATTTTGTGGCATTTTGTGGTTCAGTTAATATTAAGTTTTTATGTTTTCAGTTTTATTTTTATTGCTTATCATTTTGTGTGTACTTTAAAGTACTTAAGAGCGAGTTTTCTTTAAAAAAAAAGAACAAAAAAAAAAAAAGGAGAAACTACTAACATAGACGGGCTTAACATAGCGGCGGCTCCTTTAACAGCGCGCTGTTAAACTGAGCTGCGCGAGCGAGCGGGCGAGATGGCTATGCTAGGCAAACACTGTTAAACTTAAAGCGAGCGAGAGAGAGAGAGAGAGAGGGGGGTAGAGAGCGCAGCAAAGTGCATGTAAAACTATAAAAGTGTATGCTTGTGTGCGTGAATGTACATAAACTAAATGTAAATGCTATGTAAATGTTAATGCTAATGTAAATGTTAAGGTAAAGTTTAATTTAATTGTAATTAAATAGTTTAAGTTTAAGAAATTGCTGCTGAGTATGGGCGCTTACAAAATAATTGTTTACAAAAAATCTAATCATAAGCAAAAAAAAAAAAATTTATATATATATAAAAATATATATATATAATATGTAAAATGTTGTGAAATGTATGAAACGAATTGTGGTTGTTGTTGTACTTAGAACTATATATCCATAGATCTCTCTATATAATGTATATACAAATTTTAGACACAATTTGTTGCGCCTTTTTTTTTTTTTTTCTTGTTTTTTTCTGTTTTGTCACTTACAGTAAATACTCGCTACAATATGCATGTAAATCAACAAGTTTTTAACAGCCAGTTAACATGGCTATGTAATTGGTTTTGTTTCTCTTAACATAATGGCAGCCTTTTATAGCCCTTGCAGAGGTTACACTAAAAATGTTTGTATATAGAGAATTTAAAAGCGAATTCTTGTTGAAACTAGACAAGAACACAATCGAGGCACTAGAAACAATCGATATGGGAATTGGAGTTCTTTTTACAACCTGATCAGAATCGGACTACTTTAACATTTAGCTGACATGCTTCTGTTGTTTGGGGTAAAAAACACTGCTGCAAGGGCATTTAAGCTTCGGCATGCCGATGCTAGCCGCCCTTCCTCCCTTCCACTTTTAAGCTATTTTCAGCTCAGCTGGCGTCGGATTTGCGCCGTTGTTGTTGTTGCTGCTGCTGCTGTTGTTGTTGTTGCTGTTGTTGCTGGCAAATTTGCTGGCAATTGCTGGCTTTAGGAGTATAAACTTGGGATTGACAGCTGCTGTTGCTGTTGCACTGATTGTCGACTTTTTGGCCGGCGTTATGGTCACCGTGCTGGGCGCTATGGCATTCATGGCCGCCGTCTGGTTGCTGGCTGCCAGCGAGGATGCCGGCAATATGGTCGTCACGCCGTTCTCGTGTTGAATTGTGTTCGCATTATTGAATATTGCACGCATTTTATTGCCACTACTTTGAGATCCAGTTGCTGCTCCTGCTCCTGCTCCTCCTCCTCCACCTCCTCCAACTGCTGCTGCTCCTCCGACTGCTGCCAGCACATTGATTTTGAGCGCCTGCGCTGGCGTCTGCTGTCGCTGGACGAAGCGCGCGGTAAACTCGTTGCCGGTCAGCACCAGATTCTGGGCCTGGCCGCTGATGGGCAGACCGCTGGCCAGGATTAAACGTTGCACGCTGCCGCTGCCGCTGCCGCCGCGGGCCTTCTTCTCCAGCTGCAGTTCGTCCTGCTGTTAATAAAGAAGATAAAACAGTTTGAGCGTCATTGTAAACAAAAGTTCAACTCATATGAATTAGAACAAGCTGGCAACATCCAGCACCTAGAGTTTTAGCCTCAGCAAAAGCTGTCAAATTGTGGCAACACTGTGCGCGCAGCTTTTGCAAGTCTCGCTCAAGCATGTGCATCGAAGCGAGATGGCAATAAGAGCTCGCAAATAACATTAGACTGTGAGCTCAAAGAACAATGTAAACAATATGCGCTCAGCTGGCACAGACGCTTGCATTGAAGCGAGACGGCAATAGCAGCAAATGAGCTGCTTTAAGGCAAGTATGCTGTTTACACAACAACATAAACAAGATAAGAACTTAATTGGCACTTACCGTTGGCGGACTAACGGATTTGCGCTCCAGCACATGCTCATCGAAGCCCGAGTCCGAGGAATTGTCATTGAATTTGGTGGCCACCGAGGAGGAGGTGGAGCAATTGGAGGATGAAGATAGCGATGAGGGCGAAGCGGCGCCCACAGCGGTTGTCAAGATGCTCGCATGCAAGCCTGATGACGTCACAGATGCCGCTGAAGCTGCCGTTGCCAGTGTTGGTTTAAGTGCGAGCGCCAAGCTGCCATTGGCTGTGGAATGTTGTTGCTGTTGTTGTTGTTGTTGTACAGTGTTTGTTGTTGTTGTTGCTGCTCCTGCTGCTGGCGTTGGGTTGGGCGTCGGCATGGCCTCAGTCTTATTCAATGGAATTGGACTTATTCTATGTATTTCGCCGTGAGGAAATGACTCCGATTGCCGCTTAAAATACAAATGATGCTTTTTTAACGCCGGCGTGCTGATGCTCTGACTGACTGCCTTTGGCTCCAGCTCCGCCGCCTGCGCCGGCTGCGACTGCGACAGCTGTTGTTGCCTACGTCTGCGGTGCTTATCGCACGGCTTGTACAGCTCCGGATCGATTATATAACAGGCGCTGCCCAGGCTAAGACTCTGGAAGACGGTGCCGCAGCATACGTCCAGCCGCAGCAGATCGTGCTCCTCAAAGAACGGCACATTGTCGACGGCGCGTCTATGCTTTTTGGGCTCCAGCATGCGCCTACGCTTGCTGCCAGTCAAGCGCAGACGTTGTGCAACACTCTTTTTTAGCACTGTCGCCGTCGCCAGCTGCGCTGCTGCTGCGGTCCGTTTGCGCGTCTGATACGGTGTTGCGGCAACGCATGCAATCAGCTGCTGTTGTTGTTGTTGTTGTTGTTGTTGTTGTTGCTGTAGCTGCTGCTCCTGCTCGTCGTGGCTTTCATTCGAATCGCTCGGCTGCTCCTCGGAGTGTGGTGAGCTTTCGTGGCCGTGGCTGCTGCCGTTGCACTGCTGCAGTTGCTGCTGGCCGGCTGCAGATGGCGCTGCAGCAGCCGTTATCTTGCCCTTGCGGTTCTTTTTGAATATCTTGGCGAATTTCTCGGGTATAAAAGAGCCGCCCCCGCCCGTCTTGCCGCCCTCACACTCGTTCTCGCGCTTCTTCTGCTTGGCCAGCGACTTGGTGCCGGGACCGGCGCGTGCATCAACCACCTGAGAGAGAGCAACAGAGGGAGAGAGAGAGAGAGAGAATTAGTTGCTGTTGCATGGAGGTTTCTTTTGGGCTGCACTCACATGTCCCCAATGGCGCTTGCTGCCGACGGGCAGCCGCTTATAGCGCTTGACCAGCAGGACGCAGGCATTGCAGATTTCACCGTTGCGCGGCTCGTGCAGATTGAAGCACTGCATCGACTCCTTTTCGTATTTGCGCGAGGCCGTAAAGCGGGAGCTGCTCGATTTGGCACGGCAAATGCAGCAGCCGTCCGCCGAGCGATAGACGCGTGGCTTATGGAAATTGAACATGGCGCCAGATACTGTATTTGTATTTGTATTTGTTGTTGTAAATGGATAATGTCTAACGGATTTGCCACAAGTTAAACAATTCTTTGAGTCTTTTTTTTACAGTAATTTGTTTTTTGTTACAGTTTAAGAGTTCTTTTTACTCAAATGCGTTGTTGTTATTTTTCACTGTTTTTAATTTGTTTAATTGCTATTTGTGCGCAGCCCTTATTGTTATTATGCTGAGCTCGGGCATCATCCATCGTCTGCGTTGCGTTGTTTTGCGCTGCATTTGTATAGCTTGGTTGCTGCAAACAAAAATAGAGGAAAATAATTATTATAAGAAAATGCTTTCAAATTCGTAACGGCCAAAGTGTAAAGAAAAAACAGCTGAGCTTGGGCAGTGTTGTGAGGCGTGCCGCGTATATTGCCCAAGTGGCAACGCTGCTTAACTGTTACTCGCCGCTTAAAGAAACCTGTACATATGTATGTATGTAAGTATGTACATTGCACATCTGGCATGTTAATAAATTATTAATATTCGAAGAAGGAAAAAACATTGCCCCTTTCAGTTGAATTTCAAAAATCTCTTAACATTTGTCGTAACAGCTGGCAACAGTGGCGCATCGTGTTGCCGTACTTGTGTGTTTTTCCCCTCAATCAAAAAGATTAATAAAAAGAAAAAAACCAAAAAAAAAATTATATGAATTAAAGCAACTTTTGTCTCTTATCAACATTTAGCAGGTGGTATGTATATAATGCTAATTAAATGCTAAATTTTGTACAGGCAAACGCAAGCCACAAAAGCAGCTGACTGACACACACACACATATAAATACATAACAGGCATATGGCAAAGCCACAACAGACACTCACACACTCTCACACACACACACAGATTGTACGCATGCTTGTGCATGTATACGTGCACTTTGGGGACGCGTAAACAAAGCGTCGCGCAAAAAGAAATACGCACATCAATGCACACACACACACACACAACATGCATGCATACATACATGTACATGCATACACATTGCATTGGCGCGCGCGCTCGTTGCACTCTCGTGAAAACAACAACAACACACGATATTCACCCCGGAGCTAGTGACGTGACTTTCGAGCAGCGCTGCTCGCTTTGCTCCCAGGTGCGCGTTGTCATTGTGCATAAATGTGAGTGTGTGTGTGTGCGTTTAAATGCTGTTTTATTTTATTTTTGGGGACACTCTGATTTTCGAACATTGGCGTTCAAGTTGAAAGTGCGTACGTATGTACATACATACATACATACATATGTACATGCTTGTATGTATGCACCGGCGCGTGTACTACACATACGCACACTCTACGCATCTTTGTGTGCGTGTGTATGATCGTGTCTTTGAGGCTATTGATATTGGGACATTACGTGTTGGTAAACGTTTAAAAATTAGTTTAATTGTCGTTTGTGTGTGTGTGGAGGAGTTTGGAGCCTGCGAGAGTGGGCAAAGGAGGGTGAAGGGGGCGACACCTGACCACCTTCTCTTCTAGTTGCTCAGTTACTTAGTACATGTGTGTGTGTGTGTGTGTGTGTGTCTGTCTGTGTGCTGGTTTGGTGAAAATGCGCCTACTGCGTAAACAGGTTTACACTGTATTTTTTCTCTTAGATATTTTCTCATTTAGTGCCGGACGCCGACTAGATTATTGTTGTTGTTGTTGCTGCTGCTGCAGCTGCCCACGCCACGCGCGCACAAACAAACACACACACACACACACACAGAACGACACGCACATACATTCATATGTTTGACAAAAGTCATGTTTTGATCTTGGCAAATTCTGTATTTAGTCGCGTTTAGTGGCCATATTTAGGCATAAATTGAAATGTACAGCAATTTACCTGCGCCGTAACAAGTCGAGTTAGTTTAGTTGAAATTCACTGGATTTGCGTATTTTATTTATTTATTTATTTCACAAGCCACTTTAATCATATATTTTTTTCAATAAATATTGAAATGAATTTCCAAATTGCATGCAAAGCGCAAAATTGAATTTACAGCGAAATAACGAAACGCGTCTGCACGCAAGAAACACAAAGGCAAACTGACAAAACGAAAATACAAAAAAAAATATATATAAAATAAAATAAACCGCTGCGCTGCGCTGCGTTGATGTTGCTGCTGCCGACGCCGACGTCGACGACGCCGCTTTTCAGCCGTCACTTTTTCGTACACATTCGACACTCGACGCTGCTGTGTGTGTGCGTATCTGTGCGCGTGAGTGCCTGTGTATGCGTGCGTGTGTGTGTGAGTGCGAGTGCAGCGCAAAATGTACGAAACCCAAACAGCGTCGAGAATATGTAGCACAAAGCAAATGCAGTGATAACACAACAGTAACAGCGTAAAGCGGCGGCAGTAGCAGCTGAGCGCAAACCAAACGCTCTTGTGTACGTGAGAATGCGCGCAGCAAAAGCAACAGCGAAAAAATTCCGGTTGTGAAAAAAAATAACACACACACATGCACATAAACGGCAGATATTGAGATACAGTGTGAGCGAGTGAGAGAAACAATTTGCATAACAAGACGGCGTTGCCACACTGCACAGAACAAAAGGAGGCAAACGTTTAAAACAAAATATATACATATGTATGTACATATGTATATACATATATGTATATAATTGTGTTGCTCGTCTGCAGTTGTTGCATACAGTTTGTTGTTGTTTGCGTGGCATATAACGCAAATAACAGAAATGACAGCAACAACAATAACTGATAAAACGGCAAAACGTGTGCGAGCAGTAGAAGCTGATAAGCGCCGCTGTTTGGTTGTTGTGGTAGTTGCGGTTCTTCTTGCTACATAAATACATGCATATGCTTAAGGCGCAATTCAAAACAAGCGTCACAGTCTCTCTCTCGCACACGCACACTCAGAAGCTTCTATGCTTGTTTGTATATATGTACATATGTATTTATAGACCACCCCACCCCCGGACAACATACAACGATGTTAGAGCAAAAGTGTAATACGTGACAAATGAGATGTAAGCACAGTTGCCACATTTTGTATAGATGCACCAAAACTGGTACTTTATTTTTCCAGTGCTGCATCTTTCTTTAACAAATTGTTAATGCCTGGCGTTTATGTTGCAGACAAACATTTATGAGATCTATTCAAAGTACAATTTTGACAAAACACTGAATATCAGCTGTCTAAAAGATCGCGTCCCTATTGGAAAACACTGCGCATATTTAGTGGCAACGCCGCCAGCTGTTTATACGCTTTTCAACACTGCCGCCCACTACAGTGCAACAATTTGTTGTTGTTCTTGTTTTGCCCAGGCGAAAGTGTCCGCAGACGCATGGACAAAATGTGTGTGCATATTTCCTTGGTGTACGCTACGTGCCAGTGGCAACGCTACCAACAGCAAAAACAACAACAACAACAGCAAACAAACAAACAAAAAAACGCCTCCAAAAAGGCCTAAATTTGGGTCAAATGCACTCGTTATTGGTAGCTTGTTTCTTGTTTACGCTGTCAAAGACAACGCGCAGCAAGTGTCTCATATAAATGCAAATTGAAACGCAAGAAAAAAGCAAATATGCAAGCAGTGGCATTTGGCAAAATTTAGTACATTTTGATGTAAGACACAACGGCAATGCGATTGTGTGCGTGTGTGTGTGTGTATGTTTGCTTTGGCTGCCTCTTTTGCACCAATCAAATTTCATTGCAAAACAAAACAAAAACTGTACTTGCGGTAATTGATTGCGAACGAGGAAGTGGGTGTGAGGAAGGGTTGAGGGCGGAGGGATAGCTATAAGCAAATGCCGCAAAGAATTGGGTGAGCGAGTGCGAACAGCGTTTTATTATAAATAGATATATGCGTCAAAGATGTTTATTGTGACACACACATACAGTTTGTCAAGTAATTGTTTGCAAAACGAAAAACAGCACACAAATTCATGTTTAAGCTTATATTTCACCGATTTAAACTGTTTTCCTTGAACTTTTTTTTGCATATAATTATTATTCTAAGTATTCTTCTTAGATATACGGCACAAACATAACAAAATTCAGAACACAGAAGATAAAAAACAAACAAAACTAAAATGAGGCAATTTTGCGCTGTCAATTAATTCTTTGCAAAATGCAAACTATGACTGTATACATAACTAAATCTAGGAAACTATAGCTATTGTGGTACTAATATTTGGTATATTGGCCATTAGCATCCATTACAGCCCGCAGACGACGACACATTGACTGAATAAGGTTATGCAAGTCATATATTTCGGGTATTTTTATCCATTCTTCTTGAATGGCCTTAAAGAGAGCGTTTTTATTAGTTGGGCTCCGTTTCCCGACGCGCTTCTTTAGGAAAGCCCACAAATTTTTAATCGGGTTTAAGTCAGGACTCTGGGCAGGGGTGTCAATGACTTTGCTGCAATTATACAGCAGCCAAGTCCTGCACAAAAACGATTTGTGTTTGGGGTCGTTGTCCTGATAAAGCTTGTACCTCTGTTTACTGGGGTTTTGGGGGTCTACGAAGCCAAACTTTATTGCGCTCGTTGACAATTCATTCTATAGAATGTCCAAGTAAAACTCTTTCGTCATCACATCAGTGAAAATGCGCAGCTCACCAACACCTTTCGACGATACGCAGCCCCACACCATTACAGAAAGCATGGTAAACTTTGCTGTTGGTATTATATTCTCCGGTTCTAAAGCTGTATTGGGCTTTTTCCAAACTTTGCTGTGTCCGTCATGATAATATAACATTATTTTAGTCTCGTCGCAAAAAATAACGTCATCCCAGTACTACGCGGGCTTGTTGACAGTGGTAATAGAGAAATTAAGCCGCCTCTGAATATTTACTGCAGATAGTAGTGGCTTCTTTCTAGCTATTTGCGAGGAGTATTTATGCATTTTTAAAACTTTCCGAACTGTCTCGTGGCTCACTGTCTTATCGCAGTCAATTTTTAAGTCCAATGCCAACTGTCTGATGCTAGTTTGAGGTTTATCGTTGATCTGTTTTAAAATTTTAAAATGATCGCGTCTAGTGAGCTTCGCTGATCTGCCCCCGGAGTGCTTTAATTCCAACCTGTTTTCTTTTTCGGCGCGATTAATAATATTATAAATAGTTCCTAACTTAAATGAGAACATTTCCGCCAATTCCTTAGCTGATTTCCCCTTGTGGTAGTGGAAATAAACTAATTGAATTAGATTTTCATTAAGGCATTGCAAGAAGCTTTAAATTATGCAATATTTGTACTGTTTTAAACCCAACATCGTTTAGAAGGCATTCGCAGAATGCATAGCAATGACTCACTTCAATTTTCTTCGAATTGGAAGTACCGTTAGGTAGCTTGGGCTCTATTTCAGATTGTGTTTGCATTTTGCAAAGAATTAATTGACAGCGCAAAAATTGCCTCATTTTAGTTTTGTTTGTTTTTTATCTTCTGTGTTCTGAATTTTGTTATGTTTGTGCCGTATATCTAAGAAGAATACTTAGAATAATAATTATATGCAAAAAAAAGTTCAAGGAAAACAGTTTAAATCGGTGAAATATAAGCTTAAACATGAATTTGTGTGCTGTTTTTCGTTTTGCAAACAATTACTTGACAAACTGTATGTACATACATACATATGTATGTATGTATATACTGCGCATAATTAACGCTGACCTTGTTTTTGCTGCGGCACGCATGAAAAAATCAACTTTCCTACACACACAGACGCACACACGCACACACACATGTTGCGTCTGACCGAAAGTGAAAGACCAGCCTGTCTTATTGGAATTCTCATAAGAATGTGAAAACAGCAATAATAACAATAACAAAAACAAAAACAGCAATACAAGGAGCGTGGCCGAGAGCAATGCGTGAAACAGGTTGCCGCTAAGCTTTTCGACAGCACCAACACCAACAACAAAGGCGGCGAGCGATATTCGAAATAACGGTATTACAAACTCACATTCAGTGTTAAATGAATGCCAGCGTAATACGCAACAACAAAAAGCACAACTAAAATAGAAAGTAAAAAAAATCTTAAAAAAAAAAAACTAAAAAAAAAATGCAACTTTGGGCATTTTGATTTCGGCTTGAATAACTGTTTCTTAACAAACATACACCAATACACACACTTTTATGCCTTGCGTAGCCTGCGAAAGAGCAGAGTGTACCAAAAATGGAAGTAGGTTGCGCGCTCTCTCGCTCACCTGTATGCTGTGTACGCTGTGCTCATTTTGGCACAGTGAGCGAGAGGGCGAACAACAGCGGCCAGCTTGCTTTATCGCATTGCCTGTTAAGTAATAGACTGAATTCTGTGCATGTATGCATGCATAAACTGTGTGTGTAAGCGGCAACCACCATATGTCCCTTTGTGTGTGTGTGTGCCTGCAGAGAAAGCGCGCGCAAACAGATTCACTAATTAAAAAAAAAACCAAGTATAACATGAAATGACAGCGGTAGTTAGTGTTTAAATTTTGCGCCGCTTTGCTTTTTGGTTTGTACTTGCACACACACACACACACACAGACACATACATTTGCCTATATATTTCCGCACATTTGTGGCTGGCTGTGAACGAGGTTAAGTTGCCGCTGCCATTGAAAGAGTTCATTGTTGGTTTGCGGCTGCCGATTCGTTTGATTAGCAAAGCGAAGGTCAACAACAAATCGGTAACAACTTTATCTACGCATTTGGAACAGATACACACACACACACACACACACACACATGCATACGTGCGTTTGCATGGAAATGTATGTATGTTCTATCTGTGCGCTTTGTGCTTAACCTTCGCTTTTATGCATTTTCATTCGCTTTATTTTGAATGTTTGGGCTGCACACGTACCACACACACAGACACACGCACACACATACACACATGTATACACAACAGGCATGCAGACACTTATCTATGTATATACATATGTACATTAATTGCTCATTGTGTTTTGCTTCTTACCTTTTTGATCGTTTTGCACTAATATTGACAGCTACTATGGCTGCCAAAATTTTGTTGAATTCCTTAAGTCGTTCTTTGATTAGTTTAAGCACTGCACTCATTCAATTTGCACTTGTTAATTGATATCTTGGTTAAGCACAATACCGCTGTCTTGGATACCGCAAAATTTCACACAATGAGTCTATCGATTGCCAGACAGCCGATATCGATAACGAGTACATTTGGCGGCAAATACTCAGTGGCAATTATTGCAAGATCAGCGCGCATGCGTATTTACTTAGAGATGACAACAATACATTGGCTTGGAACTAGTGTTGGGCGTGCGGCGTTTGTCATGTCCCGAACATAATAGAAATTCGAGCTATTAACACACATTAATCTATATGTGTGTATTATTAAAATTGGCATTTGAAACTATTTGATGAGTGACATATCTTCTTGTTATAAAATAAAGTTGTTATAAAAACTATATCGATATCAGTTTGATTTATTATTTTGCATATATATCGATACTCTTGTAGCTCATGGATTGGCCCAGCGCATGAATCAATCTACTCGATACATGTCGTTATGTTATTTACATCCCTATTTGCCGGCAAATATAATACCGAGCGGCAATTGGAACCGCGGTTATTTACAAACAACTGACAGCAGCCGCATTAATGAGGCTCGTGAAGCCGGGTTGGGTGCACCATGATGGTAAGCAGCAGCCGGCCAGCAGTCAGTTTGTGTGTAATCCGAAAATTTTGATTTGTTTATACAGAAAAACCCATCTTCTCGGTGGATGTGCATCAGGATTGTACAAAATTCGCAACTGGTGGTCAGGGCAACGATTCCGGGCGTGTTGTCATTTGGAATCTGAAGCCGGTGCTCTCCGAGAAGGATGAGAACGATGCATCGGTGCCCCGGATGCTCTGCCAGATGGATCAGCATTTGGCGTGCGTGAACTGTGTGCGCTGGTCGCAGAATGGACAGCTGCTGGCCTCCGGTTCGGATGACAAACTAATCATGATTTGGCGCAAGGCGCAGGGACCCAGCGGCGTCTTTGGAACCGGCGGCATGCAACAGAATCACGAGTCCTGGAAGTGTATACACACGCTGCGCGGCCATGATGGCGATGTCCTCGATCTGGCCTGGTCGCCCAATGATCTCTTCCTGGCCAGCTGCAGCATAGACAACACCATCATTGTCTGGGATGCCCGTGCGCTGCCCAATATGCTGCAAACGCTGAAGGGACACACGGGCCTGGTGAAGGGCGTTGCCTGGGATCCGGTGGGCAAGTTCTTGGCCTCCCAGTCGGACGATCGCAGCATCAAGATTTGGCGCACCATGGACTGGTCGTGCGGCACAACGATAACGGAACCGTTCCAGGAATGCGGCGGCACCACGCACATATTGCGCCTCTCCTGGTCGCCCGATGGCCAGTATCTGGTCTCGGCGCACGCCATGAACGGCGGCGGACCCACAGCCCAGATTGTCGAGCGCGAGGGCTGGAAGTGCGACAAGGATTTTGTGGGTCACCGCAAGGCGGTCACCTGCGTGCGCTTCCACAATTCGATCCTGACGCGCCACATGGCCGGCGACAGTCCCAGCAAGCCGATGCAGTACTGCGTCCTGGCCGTCGGCTCCCGGGATCGCTCGCTATCCGTGTGGATGACGGCGCTGCAGCGTCCCATGATCGTCATCCATGAGCTGTTCAATGACAGCGTCCTGGACATGTCCTGGGGCCCGCAGCAATGCCTGCTGATGGCCTGCAGCGGCGATGGCACCATCGCCTGCCTGCAGTTCAACGAGGAGGAGCTGGGCTCGCGCGTCTCCGAGCTGGAAAAGAAGGCCATTTTCAAGCGCAAATACGGCGGCTGCTTCGAGGACAACCTGGCCGTCAAACAGCAGCAGCAGCAGGCGCGCTGCCTACCGGAACCCTCCAGCTATGCGCTGCCCAATGCGGCCATGGAACGCCGCCTGCCCGTCCAGCAGTCGCAGGTGGGCGCCGCATCGCCGGCTCGGGCCATCAGCAAACAGACGGAGACGCGCACCAAGGACGGCAAGCGACGGATCACGCCCATGTTTATACCGCTCAACGAGATGTCCGAGCCCAGCTCCGGCATTGCCAGCACCAGCATCGCAAGCAGCGCCGCCAGCAACTCCGTCAATCACAACAGCAGGTGGGCTATGCTTAAATTTTTAATTCATTTCCTATCTTCAGATTGGAGGTTGGTGCTCCGGGCATGGCTGGAGAAGATTAGCAGCCACTGGGAGCTGTTTTGTGGCATGATATAAATGGCAAAACAGGGACTTGAAGAGCTCAGACAGAATGGAGCAGGCAACACAGCTTCTCACAGTTGACTTTTGAGACCTGGACTTGGAGCAAGTGCATCCTAATCAGTCAGTCAAAACCTGACCTCAATAGAGCCCTGGATTAGCTCAAGTCGTTTGTTTTGAGCAGCTGAAGAACAATCTCCTGGAGGAGCTATCGCCAGATCATGAGCTGGAGCTGCTCAGCTGACAGGGATTAGGCCAGTCAATAGCTTGGGAAACAGCCTCTATCCCAGCGCCAACACATTGCAGCCAGACACCTGCACCGAATCCTTCCACTAGCAGAGCCCTGCAATGCGTTGTGAATGCTCGTTTTTGTTTGATGAACATGTAACTTTGCTGGATATTCGAAAGCTGGAGTCTGTTCGATTGAGTATTCGAGTTTGCTGCAACTCGAACATGTTGCCTGACTCAACATGGTCGAACTCAAACATGTTGCCTGGCTCGAGCAGGTTTCGTTTCGTTTGTTCGATTGAGTATTCGAGTTCGAAGCAAATGAATTAACCGCCGCAGGGCTACTTTCGCTACTTGCCACGCCTCCATCCAAGCACTTGATCACTTGAACTCACACATTTTCTACCCTCCCACAGCAACAGCAACAACAACAGCAGCAGCAGCAACAACAACAGCAACAGCAACCACATCGGGAGCACAACGGGAACAACGACAGCAGCGACAACAACGGGTGCTCATCCAATTGTTGGCGGGGTGGAGCCGCTCATGCCGGAGCCGCTGTTCTCGCGCGCGGATCAAGTGGGACGGCTGATGCTGCCGCCGGCGCCGGCGGCAACGGCTGCGATAGCGCCGCGTCGCAGCTCGATGCAGTTGCTCTGCGATCTGAACAGCAGCAATACGCTCGGTCCCAAGCTGCAAATCACGGCGAATAGTAAATGCGAATTCACGAAATCCTCGCAAGACTATCGCATTCACGTCCAGAACGGGCATCTGAAGACGGGCTACGGCATGGTCGCCAAGGTCACGGCCCAGCTGAGCCGGGAACAGCTGTGGGAAATGTATGTCGGCTCGCCGGTAATCAATGTGAATCTGTGCAGCAAATATGTGATGCTCTGCTCCCTCGATGGCAGCATGCGTCTGCTGGCCATGCAGACGGGCTGTCCGATCTTTCCGGCCATATCGCTTAACAGCGGCGCGGTGCACTGCGCCTTCAGTCCGGACAATCAGCTGGTGGGCGTGCTCACCGAATGCGGCCTGCTGCGGATTTGGCACATACCCAAGCGACGCATCCGGCTGGCGACAAACTGCCTGGAGCTGCTCAACAAGCACGGCATGGCGCTGCAGTTCGCCATCACGGATCAGGGCATGCCGCTGATTGGCTTTCCCAGCGGCAATTCCTATTCGTATTCCACAAACCTGAAATCCTGGCTGGTCTTGGCCACCGGCGATGCCATCATGTTCAATGGCATACGCGGCTCGCTGCCGCGCGATCTGGAGCATGTGAATCGCAAGTTCCCGCTGCTCAGCATGCAGGCCAGCACACAGAACTACCTCAGTCTGCGCGGCGCCGTCGAGATGTGAGTGTCCCATTATTGTAAATCACCAACTTGAGCTCCAACTAATCCCATCTCCATCTTCTGCTGCTTTAGCGATCCGGAGAGCTGGCAGCAAACGGCCAAGGTGCTCTTCCTGGAGAATCAAATAAAACTGTGCGAGGCTCTCGAGGCATTCGAGGAACTGAAGCATTGGCACGTCATGCTCACCTTCCAGCTGGCCACCTACGGCACCGAGAAGCGTCTGCGCCTCTTTCTCGACGGTCTGCTTAACAATGCGGAGCAGGCGGCAACGCAGGTGAATATCCATATATAAATCCATTAGCACCTGCTTCCAGTTAACATGGCCCCCTTCTTTCGTCTGCAGTCGGCGCCCAAGCACGAGCTGATGCAGTGCGTCCTGGAGTCGCTGAA
Source organism: Drosophila littoralis (assembly GCA_018903485.1). Lineage (NCBI taxonomy): Eukaryota > Metazoa > Arthropoda > Insecta > Diptera > Drosophilidae > Drosophila > Drosophila littoralis. Next base: position 778,528 of record JAEIGF010000591.1, read on the forward strand.
GCCGCACACGCAATGGGAGCACATCTACAATGAATATCTCGAGCTGTACCAGCTGAACGAGGAGAACTTTGTTGCGGACGCGCCGCCGCCGCAATCCTCGTCGGCAATCACCTATCCGTTGCCATCGTCGCCCTGCCCACGCACCCGAGCAGCTGCCGCCGCGGCGGCGGCCATCGAGGCGCTGCTCACAGCGGAGCCATCCTCACCGCCCCCGCCGCCGGCGCCGCCGTCGCCGCCCCCTCCACCGCCGCCGCCTACGAATCGCAAGAGCGCCGAGCCGGATGCCTGCGAAACGGAATCGTCTTCATCCTCCCAGCCGGCATCCTCCACAACGCCCGAGCCGACCACGGCCGCCGACAACGAAACGGACAAGAACTGAGCGTTAGACCCCGTCCCGCCGCAACCCATTCAACTATTATTATTGTATTTAACTCCTTCCTTCCTTCCTTTTTTTTTTTTGTCTCCCTCCCGCTGATATTCCACACAGATACTGTCAACTAGTTGTAAGCGTTCCTTGCGAAAGTTATAAATATACCAATGTCATAGTCTCTATTTAAGCTGAAAAAACACAAGCGATTCTCCTGCAATTTGATCAGCCCAGAGGCGGATAACTCCCTGAATCAATTGATTATATTGTTAAGCCTAGAGCTAGATATCTGCCCGCATCCATTAATTATATATATTCCAAGTCCCTTTGTAAGTCTGACAGACAGACTCTCTGTTAGCATGTAAACTAGACTCTCAGTTGTTTATCTTTATCTTTGTCAATGTCGTAATTGGCCAGATCGGAGGGCTATATCATATATCCCTCTAGGCAGCAGCGATTGAACAATAGGGTATTGTATGTAAAACCTTTCTGGTTTTAGGCCCTTTAAGGGATATTGTAATTTTGTCATGAGATATGTCTGTCTTTCTTCAGATCTTGGCCAGATCGAAGTACTATATATACATATATATAATATCTTTTTAGAATAGGAATAGAATTGTATGTAAAACCTTTCTTTAAAGGGATTTTATAATTTTCTTTTGATATGTGCCCATCTATCTTCAGATCTTGGCCAGATCAAAGCACTATATCATACACCTCCCATTAGAATAATTGCTCAAAAATGAAGTTCTCGAATGTTGTTCAAGAAATCTTTAAACCTAGACCAAATCCTATCAGAATCGAAACACTTTAATATCTTGTTTTATAGAACTAAGCGAAGAAAATAAGCTTTTGCTTGGAAAACTTGTTTGTTTTCCAAGGTAATTTGATCAAATCTTCAGCATAAGCCAAAAGCATGGTCTATAAGGGTATTTAATATTCTCTAGAAGAACTCTTCAAACACATTTGTTGCCTTTTTGCCAGACATTTTGGCCCAAATTCTTATGAGCCCCAAACGAATTTGGCTTTGAATTTGGAGAACCTGATTTTGACTTTAACTCGTTTTCATACACCTAAAATTACCCGGCATTGAGCGGCCGGAGTATTCTTTTATTAAACAAATTCGTATTTTTGTTGAGCTTTTCTGTCGAACTGCAAGTTTACAGCAAGTATTGGATCGTTGGCCCCATTTAACTGTTAACCAGGAAGAATTTATCAAAAGTTTTCAAGTTTCTTGGATCTATGATCTTGAAGTCAAACGTATACAAAATTGAACCAAAAACCAGAATTTTCCGTAAATCTCGTCTAATTAAAGCTCAGCCCGTCAATCATCAATCATCAATCATCAATCAATCAATCAATCGTGAAAGGAAACACTTGTTTTTTTTTATGGATAGATAGACACACAGATTTAATATTATTAAGATAATAGACACTTATAAAAAATACAATTGTATTGAAATAGAAAATGCAAATGCATGTCAAAAGTAGTTTGACAATATTCCAGGGTATTGTGTAGTGTGCATACCTCGAGCTATATTTAAAATTTAAAATTTTGAAAGTAGCTTTTCGTTGAGGTTATGTTTGAGTATCGAATTAATGGACGCTTAAGTATTATATTTTTTGAGCTCGATTTCATGAAAATATGTCTTAAGATAACGCGATTAGAATCTGTCGAGCATTTGTTGAGCTTAAGGTTTACTTTGTTTGAGGTTATGTTAGAGTTTATCTCATAGTTGAGCTTGAGTTCTTAAAATAGGAATACTTTTCAGATTTTCTGACTATATATACTAGACTGTGCACTTCGCATCTTGTTGAAAATCTGTCGAGTTTTTATATTTTCAAATGGAATTATTATTTTTGTAATCTCTTCTTCTTTTTTTTTTCTTATCACTTGATTTTGGACTAGAAAAATTCTTCTTAAAATACTAATCTAAAATCGGACCTTGAGAAAGACAAAAAAAAAAAAAAATGGAATTTTTCTTTGGTTTCAAAACGCAGGAATATCACGCGCGCAGCCCTGAAAATGTCGGCTTACAGTTCGATATATATATATATATGTATATATATATATAGAGACATTGAGTTGTTGAATTAGATATAGATATGCGTATGTTGTATATAGACATACAGTTGATTATATATATAAAGACATCGATAGGTTCCATAGTTGGATATATAAAGATATTGATAGGTTCTACATGGACATCAAGTCGATTATATTACTAGACATAGGTAGGCTCTATGTAGACATATACTTGGTTATATCTAGACATTTATAGGCTGTTTACATATCATATATGTCTACTCATATAGTTGACTATATATCTAGATATAGGTAGGTGCTATATAGACACATAGTCGGTTATATATATATATCGACTTTGGTCGACTCTATATAGACACATACTTGGTTATATCTAGACATTTATAGGCTGGATACATATCATATATATGTCTACTCATATAATTGAATATATATCTGGACATAGGTAGGCTCTATATAGACACATACTTGGTTATATCTAGACATTCATAGGCTGTATAAATATCATATATGTCTACTCTTATAGTCGATTATATATCTGGACATAGGTAGATGCTATATAGACACATAGTTGGTTATATCTAGACTCTATAATCTGGACATTTGTATCCGAATGCATGTAACTTTTTGGTAGATTCTATTTGGACACAACTTGTTGATTATCTATAGACATTAAGTTTCTATTGCTGGATGTATATACGCCTATTTTATATGCTCTACAAAGACATAGTTTATATTTAGACAACTTGTTGATTATCTATAGACATTGATCGACTGAATTGCTGGATGTAGTATATGCCTAATTGGCATGCTCTACATAGACATGGGTAGAATCTAGTTAGACAACTTGTTGATTATCTGTAGACATTAAGTTTCTATTACTGGATGCATATGCTTAATTGGTATCTTCTACGTAGACATGGGACAAATTGTTGATTATCTATAGACATCAATTGCTGGATGTATATGCCCTCTGGTAGGCTATACATTGTCATATTTAGTTTATATTAAGACACATAGACAACTTGTTGATTATCTATAGACATTGATAAGCTCTATTGCTGGATGTCCAATTGGCATGCTCTATGTCGACAAAGGTAAAATCTATTTAGATATATAGACAATTTGTTGATTATCTATAGACATTTAAACGATCTATTGCTGGATGTATGTGCCCAATTGGCATGCTCTATGTAGACATAAATAGTTTATGATCAGACAACTTGTTGATTATCTGTAGACATTAAGTTTCTATTACTGGATGCATATGCTTAATTGGTATCTTCTACATAGACATGGGACAAATTGTTGATTATCTATAGACATCAATTGCTGGATGTATATGCCCTCTGGTAGGCTCTACATTGTCATATTTATATTAAGATATATAGACAACCTCTTGATTATCTATGGACATTGAGTTTCTCTATTGTTGGCTGTATATGCCCAATTGGCATGCTCTATGTAGACATAAATAGTTTATGTTTCGACAACTTGTTGATTATCTATAGACATTAAGTTTCTCTATTCCTGGACGCATATGCCCAATTGGCATGCTCTATATAGACATAGTTAGATTCTATTTGGACATAAAGACAACCTCTTGATTATCTATGGACATTAAGTTTCTGTATTGTTGGCTGAATATGCCCAATTGGCATGCTCTATGTAGACATAAATAGTTTATGTTTCGACAACCTCTTGATTATCTATGGACATTGAGTTTCTCTATTGTTGGCCGTATATGCCCAATTGTTATGCTCTACATAGACACATAGTTGCTTATATATATATCGACTCTGTTTAGACAAATTATGGAATTATCTTTAGGCTCTATGACTGGTTATTTATGTCTTGATACATATGCCTAGTTGGCTGGCTCTACGCACATATTTGGTTAGTATATCGACATTGGTGGGCTTCAGATGGACATAGATTAGCTTATATGTATATGTAGACATTGGTAGGCTCTATATGTAGACATACAAATATGGCTATGAATATCATATGGAAAGAGAAAAGTTGAGCTATTTACAAGGCTTAATATGTGCGTGTATATAAATAGGGTGTATATGTAGATACTGTCGATAATCCTGGTGCTTATCCAAGAGGTGTTGCAGCTGTGGCAGCAGCTGATGCGTTGGCAGCCGCTGCCGCTGCCTCGGGCTATTGGGGGCTATAGTGTGCGCCTGGCGCGGGCACGCCCTTTACCGTTGCATCTAAATCCGCCGCAGCTGGCTGTGGCTGTGGCAGCGGCTGTGCCGGCGGCGGCGGCGGCGCCGGCGTTGTCACCGTAGCCGCAGCCGCAGCTGTCGCAGTCGCCGCCGTTGACGCCGCCGCCGGAGCCTCAACAACGGGCGTCTCTGGTGTCGGCTGCGGTGGTGGCAGCGGCGGCGGCGGCGGGCCTGCGCCAATGCGCTCCTGCAGCGTCTCGTAGAGCTTGTGAATGTGCTCATTGTGCGCGGTTGTGGGCTGCATGGCCTTCATCAGTGTGCCGAGGCGGCCGGCGGGCAGCTTGTTGTGAACGTACCAGAGCAGCTTCAGCATGTGCCGCGAGGTGACATTCTCGCGCTGCAGGCCGGCGAAAATGAACTCATCGAAGAGCGTGGTGCAAAAGTCTTCGGTGGCGAACTCATCGCTCATGGGTATCAGCAGGGCGATCAGCGAGTGCAGGAACGGGTCCTCGTAGGCGCGATCGTCCTTGCAAACGGAGAGTATGGCCAGAACGCGCAGCACGCCGACGCGATCCTTGGCGCGTGCCGTGTGCAGTGTATAGTACATGGCCAGAATGCTGGCCACCGCGCTCTCCTGGATGTAGGCCTCGACGGCATCGGGGGCCGGGCCCGAATGCTCGATGGTGGTCAGCGCCGATTCGCGCTCGTCGGGCGGCAGCTTGGCGTGCAGACTGCGGCACTGATCGTCCACCATGAGCGACATGAGGGCTGGCAGAAACTTGGTGACCACCTGGCCATCCAGTTTTGGCTCCTTGAAGTCCTGCGAATCGATCATCACCCAGGCGCTCAAGCCCAGCGCCAGCATGCGCAACAACAATATCAATATCTGATTGTCCCTGGCCATGCCCTCATTGTTGATCAGATGCTGCAGTATCTTGATGGCCGAGCTGGCCAAAAAGTTGATGGCATAGGGATCGCACAGCGTCATTGAGAGATCGCCGAGCACCTGCTCCTGGCCCCGCTTGATATTGTCGAGAAAGCCTTGCAGTTCACGCGAACGCTTTATATCGACGTTCTTCTCCCGAATGCAGGCGTCCAGGCACCAGGTGAACTTGTGACACGGATCTATCGATATGATCTCCTGCACCTCCAGATCGTGAAGGGCCATCAGCAGCTCGGCGCGCAGCGTGCAATAGTGGACGTTGCGTGTGCGCAGGAAAAGTGTGCGCAGAAACTGCAAGACCATGTCGTAGAGCTTGACGCTGGTGCCAATCATATTGGCCAGCTTCTGGACGACCTCGCCCTGCCGGCGCACCTTGGGCGTGGGCTGAAAGAACAAATTGTTCAGATTCGTGTGATCGAACAGGATGTGCTCCTTCTCCCGTATATACTGCGACAGCAGCGGCGAGACCTCGTCGCCAAACAGCGATTGGTTGTCGCGCCAGATCTGGCGCTTCACCTCCGTGTCCGTGTCCGCATAGAGTTCGCGATCGCGGACCAGAATACGCAGATATTTGTCATCAATGTGCTGGGTGTTCCGCAATATGGCCATGACGACGGGACGCAACGATTTGACGCGCACAACCGGAAAGCTCTTGACCAGCAGCTCCTTTAGCTTCTTTTCGCGTTCGCGCGGCTCCTTCTGGCCGAGCTCGTTGATGTGCGCGATTAGCTTGTCGCGCAGCTCCTCCATGAGGGATGTGTGAAAATCCAGACGGCGGACGCCATGCAAATCCAACAGCGGCAGCATGGGACGCAGCGAGGGCAGCAGCACGCCATTCTCCAACTGGCGACATGGTAAAACATATATGTATGTTTCTTACAATTAACAAAAAAAAGGACAAAAAAAGCAAGGGGGAAAAAAACACACCCACACAATTTTCGCGCTTAAACATACCTGAAAACTTTCGATGGCTTTTAGCGGATCTGTGCAGGAGGTTAGTGCCTCACGCAGGAACGCTTGACCGGGTATGTTGACATCCTCTAAGCCGGTGCCATTTTTTGTGGGCGTACTCATTTTCAGTCAACAATTCTGAATTTTTTCGTGGTCTCCAACACGAAAATTTCTTGCCTGTCGCGAAGGCCAAGCAATGCACAAGTATCGTCTAATTAGAGATCACAAAGCGCAAGAGGCACCGATGTATCGATGGCTGTTACCCGATGTGTGCTTGGCGTTTGTCCACAGCTATCGATAATTCTTAAATGCTGTTTTATACACGTTCGTATACATTTCTGTGCCTGGTTAGCATTATAATTAATTTTGATTTCTATGTTTTGCATTAACGTAGTTTAATTAAAAACATAATAATCAATATTTACGCCTATACATATTTGATGCGCAATTTCTGATTGCATCGATATTTTCTTTTACGATATATTGCTGCTTGGGCGCCTTTTGCCGATGCCAAACATCGGTGTTAATTTACAGACTATTGTTGATAGTGTTTCTCATTCCGCATTAATTAGTGCTCGTGCCGCCTATCGCTGGTAAAATTCCACTGCAGCCATCTGGCAACGTTACGCTGCTTCTGTGGTGCCCAGCATACACAAACACAGTACGGCAACGCTAGTAGCCCAAAAATTTCTATCTAAATTGTTTTTCCTGCGTAATTGAACATGGCCAATTCGTGGCTACCAAAAGCGCTGTGTGGCAAACGTGTGTGCATTAAATGAAATTTTGTGTGCATTTTTGGCTGGCCTGAGCACACGCAAACTTATTGCATGCCAGACCATTTTAACAAACTGCGAACTCCGGAAACTGACACCAAACTGCGGCCGTGTTGAACAATAAACGCAACAAAAAAAAAAGAAGAGAAAAAAAAAACGCAATCGCAATCGCGGCCAGGCGCAAAGCGCGCAAACAATAACAACGCCAGCTGTCAGCTAAATAATAGACACAACAGCAACAAGCTAACAAAACACATACACACACACACACACGCCCACCCACCCACACACACATACACCATGTCGGAGCGCAAGCGTTATCACAAGGACAACGCGCCCACGGATGATATTATCACGCTTATCAATTTGGTGCGCCAGAATCCGGCGCTATATAACTACAAGCTGCAGCCGAACCAAAGGCGACGCCCGGACATACTCAGCGGCTGGCAGGAGGTCTCCCAGCAAATGGGCAGTGAGTATTCAGCTGGGGGGAGGGAATCCCCGATAAAACAATATAATCCCATTCACCCTGCTTCTCGCTCCCCCCCCCTATTTTAGACAAGTACAGCGTGCAGGAGGTGCGACGCAAGTGGAAGAATCTGCGGGACACATATCATCAATACCGTCGACGCTCGCCCAAATGCATTGAGGGACGGCTGTCGAAGTGGCGATATGCCAAGCAGCTGGACTTCTTGTCGAAGGTGTATCAGCCGAAGCTGAAGGCGCATCGCAATGCGATGGCCGCTTTGGTCCAGATCAAAAAGCAACCGGACGAGGATGACGATGTCGATGATGATGATGATGCTGATGCTGTCAATGGCATACAGCACGATGATCACGATGTCGATCATGAACTTATCGATGAAGATGGGCACTCGAACGCAACGGCCATGTCCTCCTCGCATCACGCCAGCTCCCAAATAACGCTGGTCGATGAGACCGAGACATTCATATTGACCGCCTACGAGGAGAGCGTGGCCGATGATACGGTGCACACGCATCATCAGCATGCTCACCATGGCCAGCAGCAGCAGCATCATCATCATCACCATCATCATCAGCAGCAGCAGCAGCAGCATCAGCAGCATCATCATCATCACCATCAGACGCAGCATGACGGCAGCATTTCCAGCATTGAATTGTCACAAATCACGCAGGACGACGACGACGTTGTCGACGATGAGCTGGACGACGATGAGGATGAGGTCGTCGATCATGATGGCCAGACGGTCGATATTGTTAAGCATGAACTGGACGAGGATGGCGTCGCCAACGGCACCGAGGTCGACTACGAGGAGGTCTGCCTCTATGAAGAGGCCAGCGGTCCGCACTGCGAGCTGGGCGTCGATGGCAGCAGCGATGTGACCGACAGCAAGGGCTTCCATTACATCGATGCCGATGGCTTCTGCATCGAGGACATCGAGCCGGAGCCCGAGCCGCGCAACACCGTTGCCGTGCCGCTGCGTGCCACACACCATGCCCAGCATCCGCACGCGCAGCATGCCACGCATCATTTCGCCAGCGCGGCGACCGTCAGCAGCGCCACGGCCACCAACAGCGTGCTATCGGGCAGCGGCAGCGTCATCACGGCGGACGCCAAGCTGAAGAATCTCACGCTGGTCACCACGACGGCCTCGGCGAGCAGCCAGCGCTGCCAAGATCCAGCTGCCGCCCAGCAGCAAATAGCGCTTGTCGATGTAACCGAGGCGACCAGCACAAGTGTCACCATCTCGAGCACGCCGGCGGCGGTTGCGCTAAATGCGTCAACGGTGAGCACCACGCTGCCAGCGCCGGCGGCCACATTGTGCAATACTTCCACAAATACGCCGTACAATAGCGCGGCGACGGCGACAACTATTTTGCAGTTGCCGGCATTGAGTTGCGGCGGGAATGGAAATGGGGGCGGCGGGGGCGGGGGCGCCTCCTCCATTAGCGTCGCCTCGAGCAGCACGCTGATCAAGGACGACGAACAGCAGCAGTTGGCGCAGGCGCTGATCAAGCGCGATGAGCTCGATTTGTTCTTTGATTTTCTCAAAAAGAAAATGCAATATTTTAGCAAGACACAAATCACGCACATCCAAATGGAATTTCTCAATTGTGTCAGCAGGCAGGAGGTGGCCGACCAGGATGCCAAGGATTAGCTGCACGATGTTCAATTCTTTCTGTTTCAATCTATGTAGAAATTGTAGCACACAAAGAAAGCTGCCCCCGACCCCCCCGAACCTGCACCCTGCCCCCAGCCCCCTGCCCAGTTCTAGTTGCTTCTTCTCTTTCCTTTTTGTAAGTGTTTGTCTGTAGCTTTAGCCTCGCTTTAACCTACATTCATATATCCCTATGTGCGTGTATAACTGTATATCCGTATGCTATGTTTTAACGTAAACCCCACACAAGAATAAAAATACCTAAACATAAACAATTAGCATGTACGGCCTTCAAGTGTAATGAATATAATTGTAAAATAAACTAATCAATTCTCGAAACAAACTGTTCAAATTGTAAACAAATAACAAACAACAACAACAACAACAACAACAAAAAGCGCGATATTCATTTACCTTGCAACCGATCCAATTGCACGCGTGCGTGCCAAGCGGCAACATCTCTCCTGCTCACTCTCTCCCATAAGCTGTTAACATGTCGTCGTCGTCGTCGTCGCTTAACAGCGCGCACATCTGTTGCTAACAGCGCGCCACTGTAGCATAACATGAACATAACATGCGACTTTAAGGTTAAGCTATGTTATGAAACAAAGCCCAGATAAAGATGACTAAAACCTTGAAGTATATATATTCCTGTCCGATCAGCTTGAACAAACGAGTCATTATATCATCCATTAAGAGGCAGCAACGCAGACAATTCGATTCTTGTGTGAAAACATATTTCTGTTTCAAGATATCCCCAACAAAGTTCATATTTACCAGTTTTATCATTAATTTACCTTGCAACCGATCCAATTGCACGCGTGCGAGCCAAGCGGCAACATCTCTCCTGCTCGCTCTCTCCCATAAGCCGCTAACATGTCATCGTCGTCGTCGCGTAACAGCGCGCACATCTGTTGCTAACAGCGCGCCACTGTAGCATAACATGCTAAGGTTAAGCTATGTTAGGCAACAAAGCCCAGATAAAGATGACTGAAACCTTGAAGTATATATATATTCCTGCCCGATCAGCTTGAACGAACGTAGCTATAGACATGTCTGTCTGTTTGTTGCCATGGAATCGAAACATTATTAAGAGGAAGCAGTTCGATTCTTGTGTGAAAAAACATATTTCTTTTTCAAGATATCCCCAAAAAAGTTGACATTTTACTTTTCATATAAGCTTTATAGAGAGAACCTCTTGAAATATTCATTAACTAAACATTGACAAAAAGCATATAAAATTTCAACTACAAATTATTTTAAATACCAACAATTTTTCTTTTAATTTAAGTATGATTTAAGAAGCAGAAACATTTTGAGAAAATCAAACTTTTGTTTTTCCAGTCAACCAAAATATTTTTATTCAGTTGCAACCGACTGCGCAATGCTCTGTAAAAGTGACCCATAAAAATGACAAAATTAACATAATTTGGTACAAAGAATGAAAAAACAACTTTTTGATTGCGATTTGAGCTGCACACAAAATGTAACTTATGCTAAAAATATCACTTAGTCAATTTGAGTTTGAGACTAGTTTTTATAGATTATCTTTGATATTTATTTGCGTCTAGCCTGCGATCGGCTCGCGTCCCGGCACAGAATTTGCAGTTAACAACGACAACAACAACAACAACAACGACAACAATTGAGGGTTGGATGTGGTTGGGGTTTGAAGATTGTAAAAATGTATTAACAAAACTTAAACGCAACAACTTAGGCTAGAGTTCAGCGCTGGCCAATAAATACACAGACACATATGCACACATAAATATATACATATATATATACATATATATACACATATATCTATATGGATCGCGACAATGTGCCCAGGTTTGACTGGACTGGGCCCTATCGACAACATCAACTGTTCAACAGATTTGAGACGCAGTTCACGCTGCCGGCGGCTGCGGCGTTTGGGGCAGCGTTTCGCCCTTGAGCCGCGCTATAAACTCCGAGTTGAAGTAGATGACGGTGATGGTGATATCGTCGCGGTAGAGACGGACCACGTCCTGCGGCAGCGACAAATAATACGAGATCTTCGAGTGCTCAATGCCATAGTCTGTGGCGCCCAGAGCATGGCGTATCAGATGCGTGGCCGCGTTCTGATCGATCGGTTTGCGTGTGAGGCCCGCTCTGAAAATAAGGGAAAAAGACGAATTAAAACGAATTTTCGTTGAGCTCTAACACATTTTACTGACTTGCGCTCGGCGAGCCGCTCAGAGATTTGCTGCAGCGTAACATTGCCGGGCGGCAGGCGCATCGGTTCCATTGTTTTTTTCGAGTTAATGTGCTCGCCCACAAGGCTGACAACCTCGCTGGGCGTCAGAAAATCCCAGAGGCCGTCGCTGGCAATGACTAGAAACTTATCGTTGGCGCACAGCTCGTGCTGCTGCACATCGGGCCGGGCGGTCAGGTACGGTGGCGTATAATAGTTTGGCGGCAACACCTGCTCCCCGAACATGGGCACCACCTTCTGCTGCAGCGTCTCCACCGGCCATTTGTAGCGATAGTCGCCGAAGGCACGCAACGGCGCCAGCTGGCTGAGCAGCCGGCCATTTCGTATTACCGTTTCGCGCTCCTCGCGCGGATGCTCGCCGAGAATGCGGCTCACCTCCTGCATGTTCTCCACATTGTGTTCGATGTTCAGTTTTTTGGGATGCCATCGATTCGTCTGTGGATCCAGCACGCCCAGCACGGCGCCACAGTCCCCAGTGCTGGCCACATGCAGCTGCAGGCCCTCCAAGTGCACCAGGCAGGCGACGGCGCCTGTCAGCAGGAAGAACAACAAAACAGAACTGAATTTCGAGCGTGTCTGGCTAAGCTGGCGTTTAAATTGAGCAGGCGGTTAAATATTTTGCTTATCCCCATGTCAATTCAATTAACTGCCAGTTAAGTTCACATATATTCCAACATGCTGGCAGCTCTGTGTAGCAGCTTTTAAAAGTATAAGAATGCTTAGTTATTCTAATTATGAATCAATTTAAGCGCTTTTTGCCCCCAATTTCTCAGCCCAACTAAAGTTTATCCACTTTAGCGTGCGGGTAAACTTTAACTAGAGACTTCCGTTTGAATATATTCTCTACATTTGCGCAGCCAACTTAATGCACTTGCTGTTGGTGTTGCCAGATTGTTGCAAAGTACAAATTCCAACTAGGAAAGGGAAATGCTTTCACAAGCTTTAGCTCACCTGACAGCGCCACGCCCATGGTGCGCGCATCATTGTTGTCCAACGCCTCCTGGGCCAGATCGGCATCCAGCTGGAGAAAAGCGTGCTCCAGCTCGCTGGCCACGTCGCGCTGCGGCATTTCGGCCAAACGCTTGATGTACTGCTGAAAGCTGCGCTCATAGATGGGCCGGATCTCGCTGACAAAGTCGACCTTGTCGTTGTGGCACTTGAGAAAGGATTGGCTGTCGCAGCCCTGTTTCAGCTGCTGCTTGAGCACCTGGCGCGGCAGCGTGCCGGCCGATATGTAGCGCAGCAGGCGTTTGGAGACCACCTGGCCGCAGGCGGCGCCCGCATGGCCGTCGAAGACGCCGCAAATGAAGCCGTTGCGGAACAAGAGGCTAGCCTCGGTGCGCGAATCCTCGCAGGGTGAATTGGAGCCGAGCTGATTTGTTTCATAGCTGCGTATGATACCGTCCAGCGGGAAATTGTAAACAAACTCGTTCTCCTTCAGCGCAATATTCACCTGCAACAACAGCAACCACATCAACAACAAGAACAAGAACAACAACAGTTAGCTGGATCGATACCCGTGCAGCTGCATCGATACTTACATCGTAGGGACTTAGTTGGGGCAGTTGGGGTAGCAGCCGCAGGGCATTGAGACTGAAATCACGCACATTGTTGCGCACACAGCCAATGGCGTCGTGCAGCGCAAACCTTAACATCTATATATGTATATATATAACACAAAATCTTGCGTCTTTTCAATAACCTTCGGCGCACACGCTGGCCTGGTATGCCTGGGTAATGGACGTTAACAGTTATGCAGTTAACAGTTAACAGTTTGGCAATTATTCGTGCGCCGTTGCGCGTCTGTTTTTGATTGTGTAGGCGCCTAACTTGTTTGTTGTTGTTGTTCTCTGTCTGTTATTGTACATTTGTGCAGTGCAAAAGTAAAAACAATATAAAAATAAAGCCGAAATAAAACGAACTAATGTCAAATGTGACAGTTAGTGATGACAATATAATAACGAAACATGCATATTTGAATATCGATATTATCAGTAATAATGCAAGTCGACTGTTATAAGTGGTTGGTTTATTTGTGGACAGCAGCGGAATCGGCTGCTTAAAAGGTAGTTTCATGTCTTTTCCTAAAAACATATGTAACACTTCCTAAATGTATATGCCAAATCGATGCCAAATTTAAGAAGAGTAGCGTTGCCACTCTGTACTTGAGTACTTGCATGCGCATTGTACTCGTTTGCCAGCCCTGAAGCCAGCCCACACACACACACACACATACAGAAATTGACGTGCGTTAGAAAAAAAAAACAAACACAACTGAGCAGCTGAGTTACTTTAAATTCAATAAACAAAAAGGCTGCAGTTTATTTATACTTTGCTGTTCGCTCCGATTGTGAAAAATCAAATCAGCAGCACTTTGTTCTAAATAATTGAGTGTGCTCTTTGGAAGCGAAAGAAAAAAAAAGGACTCGAAGCGAATTTGCGTATCAACGCAAAATAACAACAAACGAGAACGGGGCAAAGGGGCGACGCTCTGAAGCTGTTGGCGAGGGGAAGGAGGAGAACTACAACTAAAAACAGACACACACACAATGGTTGAGCCTATTTTTGATTATCAATTTCGCTTAATACTCATCGGCGACAGCACAGTGGGCAAAAGTTCGCTGCTCAAATTCTTTACAGATGGAAAATTTGCTGAGGTATGCGTTAAATTGTTATCTCAATATGTGTATCAAATGTGCGCAATAATAACAATTACATAATTAAGTGGCTAAAATGGCGAAAAATTATTAATAAAGACAAAGTCTGTTGCGGCCGCAGCCTCTCCAAGTGTGTGTGTGTGTGTGTGTGAGTGAGGCTGTGTCGTGTGTGTGTGTGTTTTCTTACTGATAATGCAAGCGCAGTAGCAACAACAACAACAACAGAAAGTCTGGCAACCTTGGACTGCGCGCGCATATTTTTGAATTTGTGCTAAAACCCTTTATTGTTGTTGCTGCTCTACACTCATTTGATTTTCTTTATTCGTTTTAGTTTCGTTTCGTTTCGTTGATTAATATTTGCATTTTTCGCAGCTATCTGATCCCACAGTGGGCGTTGACTTTTTCGCCCGCCTCATCGAAATGAAGGACGGCAAACAGATCAAACTGCAGCTGTGGGACACGGCCGGACAGGAGCGTTTCCGTTCAATAACAAAGTCCTACTATCGCAATTCGGTTGGCGTGCTGCTCGTCTATGATATATCGAATCATGCCAGCTTTGAGCACATACCCCTCTGGATGATGGAGGCGCAGCGTCACATCGAGCCGCATCGGCCCGTCTTTGCGCTGGTCGGCTGTAAGCTGGATCTGGTGAATGCGGGCGGGCATCGTGAGGTGTCCACCGAGGAGGCGCAAACGTTTGCCAAACAGCATGGCCTGCATTTTGTGGAGACATCGGCGCGCACCGGCGCCAACGTTGAGGAGGCTTTCCGCATGGTCACACAGGAGGTCTACGCCCGTATACGTTCCGGCGAATACAAGGCCGAGGACGGCTGGGATGGCATCAAGTCGGGCTTTGCGCGGCCCAATAGTCTGGACTTTAATCTGGTTATGGCCGAGCCCGAGAAATCGTCCTGCTGTTGATTTCATTAAACCGAATGCGAGTGTTTAATTTGACTTGTTTTGTTTCCAACTTTCCATACATATACATTATATGTGTATATGCATATGTTTTATTAGTTTTTTTTTTTTTTATATTTTTTTTTTTAAACTTTGTCCTCATATTACGTTGACTCGTTTTTAGTAGCACACCAAAAAGAACTAAGAAAATAGAAATCAAAATAAGCAAGTGCAAGCGTATATTGTACAAATATATATTTATAGATATGTATCTTTCGTTCTTAAGTTAATCCAAATTAGTTGACTCATTCAAGTACAATATGTTTGACCCGAAACCAAACTAAAGCTAAGCGAAAGCGTAGCGAAAGCGAAGCGAAGCGAGAAACCAGACAAGCGTCATTCACAAAACTCTTTTCTGATTAAAAACTTTTTCAGCTTTATACGTAGCAGAGATTTGTGCTCTACTAGTTAACTTATACAAGAAATACTTATATATATACATATATAAAAAGCAAGGATGCATATACTTGAACTTGAAATATAAACGTTTTTATTGATTAATCAGCGATTTCATTTGTTAATAATTTTTGCAAGACAGCAAGCATTTGAATGCTGCCGCCTAATTGTGCGCAGTCTGGCAACGCGCTTGCCCTGGCCAGCTGTATTACAGTGGCAGCTCAGCTGTTAATGCCTGGGCATCGAGTACTTTTTGTTCGGCAGCTGCTGTAGCAATGTTTATGCACAAATTGCAAATATTTTGTAAATATTTAATTAATTACAAGTTTATAAACACTCAACGATCAGACTGTAGAAAAATTGGAAATTCAAAAACAACGTTTGCCGTGTGGCTAGTGCTAAATATCGATGCCAGCTAAGCTATCGATATACATATCACTATCGAGTTTGCTGTCAAAAAAGCAGTCTTTTTTTTTTGTAGAGTGTCTAACACACAGATACTCCAGATTAGCGCGTGCCACTTTTAATTTCGACGGCCACACACAAAAAAAAAAAAAAAATTATCACACACACAATAAACTAACGTACTGACAAAATAACCAATATGGGTAACGTGCTAGCGGCATCATCCGGCCTCGATACAACGGCGGCGCGCAGCAACAGTGTTGCTGCCAGCCTGGGCTTGCCGGAACCAGCCGCAATTCCAACAGAGTCAACACCATTGGCCGCGATTGCCGCCGATGCCAGCGTTGCGGCCAAGGATCATCAATTGGAAAATCCCGGCACCGTTGAGGAGTTGCATAAAAAATGCAAAGGTATGCAATGTCATTCAGTAAATTCAATATACACAATCGCAAATGTTTCGCACTGATGACATAACCTACAACCATGTGAAGGGGGTCGGGTCGGGGGGTGGTTCGTACAACGGGCCCCCGTACGTGTGCTTGTCAGTGCGTGCGGCTGTGTGCGTGCCTGCGTGCGTGTGCGTGTGCGTGTTCGTGTTGGGTTCTGATTATGTATTATCAGTGCATAGACAGTGAAAGCTTCCATAACCGGACAGCTAACGCTGCGCTGGTCTAACAGATGTCCGCTTATGAGAGAGACACGCATTCTTTTCAATTACAAGTTCATAACATTGCGTTAATATACGACAAGCTCGACAGCTGCAACCTCTGGCCTTGAGGGCACGGAATACCCAGGCAGGAAGCCGGTTCGAAACTTTCACTGTGTCTGCAAATTGTTGCCATATTTGATTGTTTCCCACACACTCGTTTTAATCCCTTGCAGATGTGCAGGCCATCACGTTCGAGGGCGCCAAGATCATGCTGAACAAGGGCCTGAGCAATCATTTTCAGGTATCGCACACGATCAACATGAGCACCACAGTGCCCAGTGGTTATCGCTTTGGTGCCACCTATGTGGGCACCAAACAGTACAGCCCCACCGAGGCGTTTCCCGTGCTGCTGGGCGACATTGATCCATCGGGCAATCTGAATGCGAATGTTATACATCAGTTCTCGTCGCGTTTGCGCTGCAAATTCGCCTCCCAGGTATGTGGCATGCAACAGCCTCCGCTTCGTTTTGCTAATTTGCCTTACTCGCTTACAGATTCAGGAGTCCAAAATGATGGCCACACAGCTGAGCACAGACTATCGGGGCAACGATTTTACCGCCTCGATCACACTGGGCAATCCCAGCATATTTACCAATTCCGGCGTTGTTGTTGGCCAATATCTACAGTCGGTTACGCAGCGCATGGCCCTCGGCGCCGAGGTGGCCTATCAGTATGGTCCCAATGTGCCCGGACGCCAGATTGCGATTGTCTCCGCCCTGGGCCGCTATTCGAATGGCGACTCCATTTGGTCCGGCACCCTGGGACCAAGCGGTCTCCACTTGTGCTACTATCAAAAGGCCAGCGAGCAGCTGCAGATTGGCGTCGAGGTGGAAACAAGTCTTCGCATGCAGGAGTCCGTCGCGACCATAGCCTATCAAATTGATTTGCCCAAGGCGGATTTGGTGTTCAGAGGTTAGACATCTAAAATCTTATAGCTTTCATATCTAAACCTGTTCTCACTGACCAACTGCCTCTGGGTAAGAGCTAGGCAAGTTTTACTGTGGTTACGTGCTTGCTCAATCCACGTGCAACGGCGGAAAATTAGCGGAAACGGTTCTTAGAAAAGCATTTGTTTGGCATACTTTAGGCCTTCAATACATTTTCAAAGATCTTTGGGAACATTCACTCGAGACGTGTTTCACACTTTTCGCAAATTCCACGCCTCTTGGCGGAAAAGTGAAAAACCAAAAGTGTTGCCCGAGCAAAGCCTAATTTTCAGCTTCAAGCTCACTTCGAAAGCTTGCTAAAGCTGTTTTTTTTTATGGCAGGAACTTTTGTGAATTCTTAATTGGAAAATTGGTCGAAAGTCGTGTGTAGGCAACTTTCTTGTTTGCCATTCAATTCCAATTCATTTTCCCTTTTTCTAGCTAAACATTTTCTTTACTTTTCGTTGAATTTCTGTCCCTGTTGAAGTTAGTTTAAATATCGCTCGAACGAATTGTGAGCCAAAGTTTTTGCACCAATTCACGCCAGCTGGCGGAAAACGTGTGAAATGAATGCAATTTGAGTTCTTGTCTGACGAGCTGCTCGTTTTTCCGCTTCGCTTAAGCAAACTTGACATTTGCGCGTGCTTTTTATATATACATATAAGCTAGATCTTATCAATATCGGAGCACTATATCTAGTTATATAGGAACTGCGAGTTTCGCACTTCGCTCAGATATGTGCAAAGGGAACGACATTTGATGTAACTGGCGACACAGACTCGAAGCAAGCTAGGCTAGGTTATCGTTTGATAAATTATATATACATATGTGAGCAGAGATTATAATATGTTCAATTTCTTGCAGGCTCCATCGATTCAAATTGGCACATTTCGGGCGTGCTGGAAAAGCGCCTGCAGCCGCTGCCCTTCTCCTTTGCGCTGAGCGGACGCATGAATCATGTGAAGAATAACTTTAAGCTTGGCTGCGGACTGATGATTGGTTAAGCCTCAAAACACAACAGCAACAACAACAACAACAACCACCACAACAACAACAACAACAACAACAGCACCAGCAACAACAACAGCAACAAGGCATCAAACAGAATCGGAGAAATTCAGTTATACCAGATCGTAGACATGGCATTATCAACTAAATCATTATTGTAGTCGTTTATCATACACACACACATGCACACGCACACACAAACACACACGCACTCACGCACACACACACACAACTGCAGCAAGCATAGCATATATATATATATATATATATATACATATATAGCCATATGTATATATGCATTTGTTCAATTTGTTT
The DNA here is from genome assembly GCA_018903485.1 of Drosophila littoralis. Lineage (NCBI taxonomy): Eukaryota > Metazoa > Arthropoda > Insecta > Diptera > Drosophilidae > Drosophila > Drosophila littoralis. Next base: position 797,536 of record JAEIGF010000591.1, read on the forward strand.
TTATTCCGAAAAGATTTTTGTCAATTTGACACTCAAAAATGAAATTGCAAACGTCAAAAAATGTGCTAAATTCCAAAATTAAACAACAACAAAGAACAAAGAACAACAACAACAACAAGAACAACAAGAACTGGCAGCAGGCAATAATAGCAAACAAATCAGCAAGTAAATATTCATTTGTACACAAAAAAAAAAAATAAAATAAAAGAGGGGAGCAGCAGTTGCAAGAGAAAAAAAGGCACCTTGTTAAATGTAAAAAATACACATTCAGCTGTATTTGGTATTAGTTTAAACAATAATAATAATATAACAAAAAAAACAAATCATAATAATAATAAACTAAACAAAGAAAAGAAAAGAAAATGCAAAAAAGCTGAGGCAATTTTTTGTACAAGTCACATTTCAACTTCTGTCTGTACAAATATCTATATACAAATATCAATATACATATATCTATATATATGTATATGCCCTGCCCCTCCACACACCCACACACACACACACACACATACATGCGCGCAGAGAATTCCAAATACCACAAATGCCAGTTATCATTTTGTACACCTAAGTTTTCCCTTGTTTTCCCCAAAAAAGCCATATTTTGAACGCATTTTGTGCTGAGAGTAACGAGTAGAGCTGCCAACGAGTAGCCACAAAATTCAGCGAGTAAATGAAAAATGTGTTGCAAACGGGCCTTAAAAGCTAAATAAAAATCAAACCCAAACTGGCTTTAAGTTTATAATTTGTCAAGTAACGAGTAACGAGTAAAGCTTTCAATTAGCTGCTCTGCCAGCACTTAGCCACTCGCTGGTAAAAATGTGTTAAAAATATGCTTAAAGATATGTTGAAAGTTATTTAAAAAAAAAAAAACAAGTGAAAATAAAACCCAGGTATATATTTTTAAAAGTAACGAGTAAAGCTTCCCGGCAGCAGCTCTGCAAATGACTAAAACTACTCGCTCAAAAAAATGGGCTAAAAAAACTGTTGAAACTTCTTTTAAAAATTAACTAAAACTAACACCCAAACAGCCTTAAGTTTATAAAAATATTGATTAGCGAGTAAAGCTTGCAACGAGTAGCTCTGCACACACTTGAAGCCACTCGCTGGAAAAATATGTTGAAAATGGGCGAACTAAATATTTTGAAAATTGTTTCAAAACCAAGCTGCTTTAAGTTGAATGTTTATAAAGTAACGAGTAAAGCTTCCAAGCAGCAGCTCTGCGAGTGCCCAAAACTATTAGCTGGAAAAAATGCGTTAAAATTGTCTTAAAACTAATGTTAAAAACAAATGAAAACTAAAAACCCAAACAGGCTTAAGTTTATACAAATGTAAAGTAACGAGTAAAGCTTTCAACGAGTAGCTCTGCAAACACTTGAAGCCACTCGCTGAAAAAAATGCGTTGAAAAAGGGCTTAAAAAATATTTTGAAAAATATTTAAAAATAAAAGTAAAACACACTGCTTTAAGTTTATAATTTATATAAATACAAATTAGTTTCTAGTTGCGGCTAACAGGCAAATTTCGTTGAATAAATGTACAATTATTTAATTTTCTTGCAGACGCCGCACAAAAGCTGTGCGAAAAACCAAACAACAAAAGAAAACAAAAATAAAAAAGAAAAGAAAATACTTTAAGTGTGGAAATTTAATCGCAAGCAAACAAAATCCAAAATTAATATTAGTAAATATATAGTTAAATGTAAATGTACATAGATCTACCTCCCATCTCGCTCTCGCTCTCTCTGTCGCTTTCGCACACTGCTTAGCAGTGCTGCTCAAACTGCACACAATCAAACAACTGTAAATTGTAAATGTATGCTATCTCCCTTGCGCACGCCGCACAGGCGCTAGCTGCTCAAACTGTAAGGCACTGAGCCAATTACAGTGCTGTCCAAACTGCAGCCAATTGTATTTACTTGCAAATTCAAATATCTATTTTCTTCTCTGTTATGCAGCCCAATCTGTCAATGAGTACAAAAACAAGAGCAAAAATAAAATGAGAAAACAAAACAATTTTTAAACATACTCGTGCGAAGGTGTAACAGAATTTGTAACATTGATTATTATCTCTAAGTGTTAAGTTGTGAGTGATTTAAGCGGACGATAAAACCGGCGCACAGAAAATAGACAAGCGATCGAAATTCGCGTGCGAACGAGCACACACACACACACACACGCACATACAAGCACGAGTAAGCCAGAGATAAGCAGTCAGCTGTTCGTGTGTGTGTTCGCTGTAGATTTATCTGCTTACGCTCACGCGCTCACGACTCTCGTTGGTGCTGATCGCGGATTGGTCCAATCAATAACGGCTTTACAGTGATGCTCTCGTCTGCTCGTTTGAGCGCCGCTTTTATAGATCTGCGCAACTTTATTCTGAGTCAGTGTGGCCCTGTTAGTCAACGCGGCGTGTTGTATTGCTGCGAGCGCTTGTCTATCAAGCCCGTTATTATTTTTTGCGGATGTGATGCAAAAGTAGATAAGGCACAGGCACGCTCGCTGTCTCTGTCTCTCTCTCTCGTTCTTTCTGCATGCATATGTTTGGGTGAGTGTTTATTGCAATTAATATACATACTTATTCGGACTTGCACGGGTCGCAAGTATGTTATTAATTGCCTTTAAAAAAAGCATATTCTAAAGTTTGACAAAACTGGAATTGAAATCGATTTTATGGACTTTCACGAATGTTAAAGTGTTTATGCGAAATTCATATATGTACATAATTTCAGTCAAAGTTTAGCAAAAAATATTTTTCTCCTGCGCGAAAAATTCGTGAGATCGCGATGCATAAGAAGATAAGATAATGCAAATATGCATACCTACATATACATACATACATACATGCATGCAAACATGCAAACATATTTGGCGATTCTCTCTTTGCATACATACATATGCATGTTTGTTTGTGTGCGTGTGTGTGTGTTTTCGCAATTGATATCTACTTATGCTTGTGTGTAATTGCTTATGCCTCATCTTTCTTTGCGCTCACTCGAAAAAAAATCACCACAAAAATGGAATCGCAATTTGAAAAAGTCCATAGATTTTATGGACTTTTACGAATGTTAAAGTGTTTAGTATACCCTTGCAGAGGGGTATTATATATTTGTCGCGAATTGTGTAACGCATAGAAGAAGACATCTTCGATTCCATAAAGTGTATATATATATTCTTGATCAGTATCAACTGCCGAGTTTTTATAGCCGTATCTTAACCATGGTCGGCATCAACTATTTAGCAAGGGTATTTGATCTTCGGCTCGCGGAAGATAGCCCTCAGTTCCCGTTATATTGTCAATTTCTCCTCACTTTGCAGCAAATTCGTGGGAGCGCGATAAATATGAAGAATAATGCACAAGCAATCATATACACATACATACATATGTATGTAGGTGCGTATACACATATGTACATATATATGCATGTGCATATTTGGCGATTCTCTCTGCATCCATACATATGTTTGTGTGTGTGTGTGTGTGTTTGCAATTGATATTTATGTATGTATATGTTACTTATGCTCATGCGTTATCTTCCCTTTTTCACTCGAGTTTCTGTGCGCCGACTTTTGTCCACATGATTTTGAGTAAAGCTGTTTTACAGAAATTATGAGTGCAAATTCTCAAGTAAATGCCATCCGTATCTCTAATGAAAAGAAAATCATATTCTAATGTTTGACAAAAATGGAATCAATAATTGTAGAGTGTTTATTTTATCGTCATTTTCTTCTCAGTTCGCCCCAAAGAAGAAGAAGATTTCTCCACTTTTTTGATTGCTCGCTCAGTTTGCTGTGCGCCCAGGCTTTGGCCAGCTGTGAAAAGATTATAAGGGAAAATTCTCGGATTAATATCGTCCGCAGCGGAAATATCAATTGACATGTTAATAGATATTGCCTTCTGAGGTTTGAACAGATGAGGAGATAAAAGATAAAAGTTACATCCAAGTGGTTTCTAAATTCTTGTCGGTTCTCAAAATCAAAAATTCCTGGTGCTCTGTTTCTGATTTCAAAGACTTTTACGAACTACAAAAGGCATATCCTTCCGGAGTCAGACTTCATTTAAGCGATATTAAAAGCTAATAAAATACTCATTAATTTATTTTTTATTTTTTTAATTTTGCAGCTAAATCTGCCATGGACAGAAAAACTTTCAATAATGTTTGGGACCTGATTGATCTTGTCTATTTTATGCCATGATATTTCATGCCGTAAACTTTGTTGTTGTCAATCTGGGTCGATTCTCAAATCAACATTTTGTCGTATTTTGACGAATTTAAGACTCGCAAATCCCTAAAGGTAACATATGTCTTTTCCAAGTCGGACGTAATTAATTGAATGTATTTTACAAAAACTAATAAATATTTTCATTTCAGATTTTTCAGCCCGATCTGCCACGCCCCTGGACAACATTTAGTCAGCAAATGATCGCTGTTCATGGTGCCTAGTTGATCTATAAATCCTTGGTTATTCCATATCATGGATAAAGTCCTAGCGAACCTAAAGGACCGAGTCCTCGCAAACATGGCGCAAAAATATGTATGCTTTTCTTTTACAGCCGCCCCCAGCAGCAGCCCCGCCCCCTAGATGGCTGCTAGTTGACTAGCATATCCTTGGTTATATACCATACCATTGATATAGTCCTTGGCAACCTAAAGGATCAGCTCCTTGCAAAATGTGCAGCGAAATGGTCCAAAAACATGCATGCTTTCTCTTTCAGGAGCCCTTTAACATTAGCTGCAGCGGCAGCTGTTGCTTAACAGCTGTGGCTTACAGCACTCTTTTAACAGGAACTGCTACTTAACAGCACTCATTTTAATTGAGTTACATTTTTGCCCCTTAATGCTATGCAATGAAAATTTTTATTCGAAGAACTCGTCGACCTTCTGGGCATTTCTGTTCGCCTGGTATTTTTGGGAAATTTTAGTAAAAATCTCGGCACCCAGCCGACGACGAGGGCGCCCCGTGCGGGTATGCAATGGATTTCTAAAAACCGTTGATTTTTCAATTTTTCAATAAAAACAACAGGAATTTCATATTTTTTGTTGTTTTTAATGCTTGCTTCTTAATTATTTCTCTTAAAATTATACAAAACGAGCATAAATTATGATTTTAGCTTATTTACACTAAAAATAACTATATCTGGCTTAGTTAAAGTGCGATCCTGGAAAGATGTGCTTTGTCCATCGTGGAGGTCCTTAGAGCTCCTTGTGGTCCTTAATTTGACAGCCTGAAAAGACAAAAACACATTTAAATTAAACATATAAATAATGATATAAAAGCGGAAAATAGGCCATAACTCGGGCATGTCCTTGCAGATTTTCAAAGGACATGCTGCGTTAGCATCGCATAGACCCCTTGCATCGATCTGCATCAAAAAAATATGGGCTCATCTAAGAATCATATGACTCGAAAATGGACTTGTAAAATTTTTGTTGCGGAGCGCACGAAAATGGCCCGAAAACACAAATCATTGAATATCTCTAAAACTACAAGGACGATCTTAATGAAATTTGGCCAGTTGGTAGTCCTGGTTAATACAATTCTTTTGACACATGACTCGCCAGGATACGCAAGGATACAGCCGCGTTATGGCCTATTTTAAGTATACAAAATCGTCCTTAAAACTTTTTTGTCTGAAGGACTTTCGTCCTTTGGGTGGTAAATTCTTCAATGGGAGGCTGAGAACTATCTGCTGGCCAAAGGACATCCCGATAGTCCTTCAAATGGCCAAGTTAGCCCGGAATTTTTCGATTTTTGCGAATTTTGCAACCAACCCCCTAGGAAAAATTTCGATGAAATTTTTTGTCGAATTCTGGAAATCCTTGAATGCCAATCGATAGTTCGGCTCACCACGAGTTTAATGCGGCATATCCTTTCGATATCCTTAAGGATTTGGCAAAGTTATGGCTAATTAAAAACTGTCCTTTTTAGAAAATAAGCCATATATCGGAAACGGCTAGGACGATTTTGTTGTCCTTTGGACAGTTTGTGGTCCTTGTTCATACGATTTGTTTGACACAGGACTTGTCAGGACCCGCAAGGACACGGCCGGGTTAGGGCTTTGTGAAATAACAACAAAATTGTACTCATATCCAGGCTATCTAAAGGACTTTCGTCCTTTTCATTATATATTCTGAACTGGCAGGATGAGGACTAACGGTTGGCCAAGGGACATCATGATCGGCAAGGATACGGCTGATCTACAGCCTTTTATTTTTCTCGACAAAACTCGCTTTTCCTCAGCTCCATGAAGGATTTCCGTCCTTTTTACGCCACAACGCCAGCAAGTGCTGCTCAAACTGTGGATCAATTGCTTTGCAAATACACGTTAGCAAATGTTGCATACCCGACTGCTCACCACCGCCCCCTTCCCAGCCTAGCCTTGGTGGCAAAAATAGAGGCTCTTTGAATGCTGTTTAAAACTCTCCTCGTGCTGCTCAAACTGTCCAACTCTGTCAGCAGCAGACAGCAGTGCTGCTAAAACCCTGAGACGTTTGCTTCAGAGTATAGGTGCGAGTGGGAGTGTGTGTGTGTGCGCGAGCATATGCATATGCATATGTGTGTGTGTGTGTGTGCGCGAGCATATGCATATGCATATGTGTGTATGTGTGTGTGTGCGCGAGCACATATGCAAAAACGTTTTTAGACAACATAATAAACATTTTAGTGCATATTTATGTCGGCAGATGTCGCTTACAGCATTGGACAGCTACAGAAAGTATATATAAAAAAAAAAAAAAAAAAGCTGGCATCCTTCCTGCTGGCCGCTGAGCTTTATCAGAAACAATTTTTGCGCTAGTCGCAAAGCAAACAATAACAATAACAACTGCAGCAACTGCAACAACAACAAGGACAATGAGTGGCAACAAACTTTGTTCAATCAGCTAGAGAAAAACGTTGTCGTTGGCCCCGCCAAATATTGTTTAGATAAGAAAATGTTGTTCGCACACACACACACACACACACATGCACGTATAGAAATGCATATGCACAGTTGGAAGGCGAGCAGTGCGAGCGAGATAGAGCACATACGAGCTGTCGTTTGTGCTTTGCTGTTTGCTTTGCCAACCTCCCCCCGCCTCCCTCCCTCAACCCCTGGGCACGTCTGTCAATGGGTTTTGCCATTTTCCTTTACGCTGCTGTGTTATTCTTTTGCCTTTGCATTTTTGGCCAAATGCAATTTGAACTTTGTGCCAAAAAGAAAAAAAGTACAAAATGAACGAATGAAAAGAAGCGGCTGCCCACTTGCATATTATGCAACTTAAAGAGGCTGCAAAGACGGCGAGTGGGCCGTGGGCTGGGGGCTGGGGGCGTGGGGCGTGGCAGCTGTGTAGCTGCTGTTAAAATTGAATTGCACGCGCGAGGCTCATGTCCACTGAAGAGGCGATAAGACAAAGGCAAGAAAACTCATTAACATATAAAGTAGCCGCTAAAATCTCAGCAAGTGCTGCTTGTAATGCGGCTAATTACAAAATGGCGTCTGCAGCAGCCGTCAAGAGCAGTGCCAGCGGCAGAGCAGCAGCAGAGCAGCAGCAGAGCAGCGGCAGAGCAGCGGCAGCTTAAGTGCCCGCTAAACTGTTCTTAGATAGCTTTAAAATCATTTCCTAAAGCGTTGCCAGATAAGTCATTAGTACGCGCAGCGCCGCATCGAGCCGCGCCTTAAAGTGGGCGTAACGGATTATATTATTATGCCTTGCAGCCGAAGCGTAGAGTTGCCAGAAGTAAAAGCCAAAACTAGCTATATTTACAGCTAAAATAATGCCATAAATAGCTAAAGAAAACTCAACTGAGCTGGTTTATAATATAAATAACTGTTAAGCTATTCTGCAAGTGTAAGGCTGCAGATTTATGCATTTGTCGTTCTACTTAGCCATTTATTAAAAAAAAAAAACCAAATTAAATTACTTTTATTTAAAATAATATGTTTAATAGATTGCAAGCCAGAAAGTGTGTAAATTGCATTTAGTACATGCATAGTTCGAGCTATTAGCATAATTTCAAGGCCAAGGTGGCAACACTGCCAAGCAACGGTAAAGCTATCGCTAAGCTGTCAAGCACAGCGGGCGGCAAGGCGAGTATTTTGGTGAAATGTGTAAACGCTTTTAACTAATTAATGAAGAGCTGTTGACATGATAAATATCAGTAAACATGCACAACAACATAAATCAAAATCAATAACACAAGGCATTGCACAGGCAGCGGCCGAGGCAGCGGCAGCGGCAGAGACGCAGGCAGCGGCAGTCACTTGCAGCTGCTGTTAAGATCATAATCAGTAGCAGCAACAACAACAACAGCAGCAGCAGCAACAATAACAGCTGTCAAGAATGTTAAGTGTCTGCATAATGTGGCAACGCCGTAAGCTGCTGACAGGTGGGCAAATGTCAAAGAGCGACAAGCAGGAGGAGAGCAAAGCGACTGCGCAAATAACTAAAAAGTTTGACAAGCGCAAATTGCATTAAATCAACCAATGCAGACATTTTGATAAACAAGCAAGAGCAAAGTATGTTGAGTTTATCTCAATCCATATTCACAGACATACATATACATATATGCCCGTATGTGTGAGTGAGTGCAGCGAGCGGCCATCTTGTGCGAGGCGCTCTCTGTGAAATGTTAAGGCACATTAATTGCCCGAGCAGCTAATTGGCTGGCGTGCTTGAGCCGGTTGCGATTTACCGCTAGCAGCACTTGCGCGCATTTGCAGTGCTTTATGCCCGCTCGCTGATTGGCCAATTAAAAGCGAGCGCTTAATACAAATTACAAAATTAACACGCTTAAAGCGGCAACGGCACACACTAAGCTCCCCCACCCCCCTCTCTCTCTCTCTTTCGCTCAATCTATCAGCACTGACTTAAAACAACAACAACAACAGTGGGAACCAACAGCTATGCAATTGTGTTTGGCAGTAAGGGCGTTCGTCTGTGTGCAGATGTGTGTGCGAGTGTGTGCGACTGTGTGTGTGTGTGTAAGTTCGCGCTGCTGTTGTATGCTTGGCATATTTACGCCAACTTTAGTTATTTGAATTACGTGACTTCAGCAACAGTTCTATGACTGAGTTAAACAGCGCCGAGACTGACACACACACACACACACACACACACACACACACTGGCGCTGGCTTAAACTTTGTGCAATTTTTTAAGCACACACTCGCACACACACACGTCGCTGTATGCGTATTACTTACGTACATACTTATAAATACTTACTTACTATCTGTCTGTTGATTACACATGCACGTAAAAAAAATATTGAAGCAGCAGCAAAGGCGAACGGGAAAGGCGAACCAAATGCAGCCACGGCACGAAGCCAGCCAGATACACGGCAGCCGAGCCCCCCTCCCCCCTCGCCATCCTACATTTCGAATGAAGAAAAAAGGATATGGATGTACACACCAAGAATACCCTGAACCCATTGGCAGACCATAACGCTCTTTGAGAGCGTGACCCGTTAACAACAAAAGGCTTCAATAGCCAAATACACGGGCCAAATACAATTATTGCTATAAATAGCCAAAAAGAATTTCAAATGTTCTGTAAAGAGGTAAAAAGTGTGAGAATTTTCTTCTATTTGCGTTTTGTTGTACTTTTTCCTCATTATTTTAAATATTTAATAGTTTTTATGTACCTCTAAAAAGAGTGTCAAATACTTTCACTTGTTTTTATAATGGAAATTATGTAGATCTAGCTTTTAGCTAGCTAAATGGGCAGCACTGCAACTCGTCTTACCTGCTCTCGCATTATCTTAGCAGTGAGCTTTTGCCAGTGTACACCAATATTGCCCCTTTTGTTGGCTACAGTTAGTTCTCGCTCTCTCTCTTACTCTCCTTGGCCGCACGATCTTTGTTTACTGACGCCATCTTTTGCGTAGCAGTCAGCTTTTGCGCGTCAGCCAACGGCACTCGTTGCCCATTGGCCGAGCAGAGATTGGCTGCCGCGATCGCTGAGCGCCATTTGCATAGCTGTTTACCGTTAACCGGTTGGCAAGTGTATTAAAGCTGCTGGTGTGTCAAAGATGGCTGCCGCTGCCCCGTTATTATAGCTGCTGCTGCTGCTGCTGCTGTTGTTTTTGTTGTTGCTGCTATTTTTGGCTTTGAGTTTTTAGCCTTAAGCCAAATAAGTGTTTTAGCAGACGTTGCAGACGGGCGTCGACGCTGCAACAGCCGGAAGTTGCTACGACAGCTGCAGGAAGCTCTAACTCACTTACACACACACACACACCTTGGTAACCATATACGTGTGTGTGTGTGTGTGTGTGTGTGCCACGTCTTCGCCTATCTGCCGCACTTGCCCGCCCCCGCGCTACCCGGGCATTGTTGAAAGTTAGCAATAGATTTTTAACGGAAGTTGCACATGTGCGCACGTGTTTTCTACCAATGCCCAATTCCTAGTCAGCCACACACCCCCCCTACCCCCCAACCCACTTTTCAGGCACTCCGCACCCCTTGAGCAGCTCTCGTGGGTTTCCCACTTCACGCCACACGCTGTAATTAAGGGCTGTATATGGGCGTGGCACATCATCATTCAAGCGCAGCAGATTAGGCCAACCGATTGCCTTATCCCCCGTCACCGTCCCCGTCCCCATCCCCATCCCCAACCCCCACCTCCGCTCACACTCCTCAGCCAGCGCCTCGACTTGGGCTGCGTGTGCGCGTCTACTTAACGAGAATTTATCGTCTTACTGCCGCTGACATATTTACCACTTTAGCACTTTGCTGTTGGCCCCCTCCTCCACCCCTCAACAGATCCCCTAGAGCAGCGCCTACCCCCCTACCAGCCCTACCCCCCCTTTCCCAGTCAGTGCAATTATGGCAGCAGCAAACGTCTTGTCCAACCGCACAGACTGCGTGTAATTTAATGGAAAAAAAAAAAGAAGAAGGGAATCGGAAATCGCTGCGCAGGATCTGCACTTGAGGCGCTGCCTGCATGCGCTTTGCCTGGGCCAAAAATTAATGCATTATGAATGTCAGCCGGAGATTGCGACGCACTAACTGCCTATTTGTCAACGGCAGAGCGAGCGGAGGGGGAGGGGATGGTTGGGGCGAGGCGTGTGGCTTGTTGTTGCAGAGGCCGTCTGCTGTTTGTGTCACGCAGCCTCGTCGAGGCGTAAAATGCGACACAGCGCAGACAATGTTCGCAAGGATAACAAGAGCGAGCGAACTGCTGTCAAATTAGAGCCGCACAGTGAATACCCTGACACGGATATACATATATTGTTCAATATGTTTTAGCTTTCATTTATTGAAAGTGGACAAAGGAGGATATGTAACAGGCAGATGGACCCCATTAATTAACAAGCTGAATCGATCTTGCCATATCCGTCTGTCCGTCTCTTTATCCGTCTGCTTGCCCGTCTCCTTGTCCGTCTCTTTATCCGTCTCTTTATTCTGCTCTTTATCCGTCTCTTTGCACGTCTCTTCACCCGTCTCTTTATCTTTCTCTTAATCCGTCCCTTTATAAGTTTCTTTATCCCCCTCTTCATCCGTCTCTTTGTCCGCCTCTTTATCTTTCTCTTTCTCCGTCTCATTATCCTCCTCTTTATCCGTCTCTTTGTCCGTCTCTTTGTCCGTCTCTTTGTCCGTCTCTTTGTCCGTCTCTTTATACGTCTCCCTGTCCGTCTCTTTTGTCCGTCTCTTTATCCGTCTCTTTATCAGTCTCCTTGTCCGTCTCTTTATTCGTCTCTTTATCCGTATCTTTATCCGTCTTTTTATCCGTGTCTTTGCCCGTCTCTTTATCCGTCTCTATGTCTGTCTCTTTATCCGTCCCATTATCCGTCTCTTTCCCCGCCGCGATCTCGTTTACTACAAAAGCTAGACAATTGATATTACTAACAAACATTCATTTATAACTTGCGCTTAATTCTGCATTTATAATACAACATTTCGATATCTTTAACTCTTTTCCAAATATCGATTAAAATCGATTGTGAGCCAGGGCTTTTCGAGCATAACTCGAGATCCATTAAAGCGATTTAGTAAGCAGCTGTGCGTTTGGCCCACGCAGATTGGCAGCATTATATGTATATATACTTCAAAGGGGCCATTCCAGCGAAGGGAATACCCTTCGTTAGGGTATTGTGGGCAGCGACTTGGCCCAATTAGAGCTGAACTGTAGCTGTGGCGCCACCTGGCGGCCATTGTTTGACTGGATTTTGGGAAATTTATGATTATTTTGCGTGTTTCTGGCCATGATGAAGAGGCTGCCAAGCCTAAACCGACAGACCGAAGCACCGAGAGACAATGGAACAAGCAAAGAACTACAAATATGATATAAAGTAAAGGGCAGGGGAAATATGCAAACAACAACAACAACAACAAGAACACGAGCCCACAGAGTCTACACAGTCAAAGTTTATAAATCAAAGCGAATCACAAAACTAACGCAAAAATTATAAGCCATAAATGTTGGCCATTCGACAAATATATGGCTCAATGCTAGACTTCAATATGGCATACCCTGTACACACTGAGAATGGGTATATTGCCGCTGTGATTGAGTATGTAACAGGCAGAAGGCGGTCCTATAAAGTATATATCTATATATTTATTCCAGGTCCATGTAGGAGCTTTTTTTATCATATTATTTTTACTTCGATAGCAGCTCCGATTATTCAAATTGCCCAAAATCGATAAATATCGATTGTCAGCAGCATTTCTTTGAGCATATTAAACAATTGGCCGTATCGCATTCTTAAGCTCTACAAAACGCATAACGATCGGACAATAAGCACCGAAGTTATTTAAGCAATTTTTGAAGGATGTGAAGTAAAAGGTCTGTGAATCGGTTACAGGGTATCTGCTAGTCGGACACTTGCCAGCAGACTTGCAAGCTCTAAAATATCTATCAGCTCGCTCGACAGTCTCTGGGCATGAACTTAATCGGAGCATAACTAACTGGAGAGTGGCATTATGAAAAGAAAATGACAATTAAATGAGCTGCACGGCATGAGACAAACGCAAAGCAAACGAATGCGCGACCGTCAACTACCCTGTAAAGACAAAGCTGCCAAAATGCTAAGAAATAAAGACGTAAGTTTATGCGAGTTGACATTTGACAGGCACTTTAACTGACTGTTAAATCTTTAACTTGATAGTAAAGGTGCGTACTTAACGTTTGGTGTGACAGCATGTTAAAGTGGCTGTCAAATGTAAGCCAAAACACGAGTAATTGAAGACGCAAGCGAGAAGAAAAGCAGACACATTTGACAGACAGTTTAACTTACTTTTAAATATTTTGCTAGCTAATTAAAGTATTCATTTAAAAAGATAAGAAATGCGTTGCATGTTTGGTGTGACAGCATGTTTAAGTGGCTGTCAAATTTAACAGGCACTTCGAAAAGGGTCTTATATTTTTTTTATTAAATTTGCGTTGACTTATTTAATTCTATGAAATTTAGAATGATTTTAGAGAGCGAATTCTTTTAGTTTAAAATAACCTTTGCGCTTATAATTCACAACTGGTTTTAGCTCAAGCTACATGAGAGCTTTGACAGCCCTAAAAGTTTAACTTGTAGCAAAACTCCGAAAATATTATTCGTTCGGCTTTTTCAAAATAGAAAGTGGTTAGACAGTGGAATCTTTTGGCTTTAAAAAGTCGATTCACTTATAATTCACAACTGGTTTTAGCGCCAGCTACGTGAGAGCTTTCAACGAAAAGCTTAGCTGCCAGAACAGTCGAATCGATATACCCTTTGCAGAAGTGAAAGCGCTGCAGCATGAAGCTGTTCCAGCTGGAATGAAAGCTGCTTCATAAATAAATGTTTATTGTGCTGGCGATTGATTCATGGTCCGCAATCGTCTGCCCAGCTGAGTGGTCATCTATCCAGCCACAGCTATCTGGCCAAGCAGAAGCTGCCCTTTGTTCCGTTCGTTCGACTGCAACGTGGTGTGATGGAAAATTAAGATTCAATTGTCTCTGCATTTCAAAGTTGTCAATGTTCATTACCAATCGAACACAAACGTATCAACTGTGAACGCAATTCGAATCGCCCTCCCTCTCTCTCGCCCTCTCCCTTTCTCTCTCTGTGTGTGTGTGTGTGGAAGATACTTTTGGCACGGACTGTTGCAGAGATGGGCGTGTGTCCACATCTAATGCAGTCCTGGGTGTAAAAATATACTTAAAATATAGTATACTAATAATAATGCTTAAACTTTAAAAAATGTTTTTACAGTAGACTTTCAGAGAAGAGATTGGGCATTTAATTGGCCTCTTCAACACTTCCTGTTAAGTGCTGCCAATTCGTGTCACGAACAGTGTTGCCAATTCGGCTGTTTTCTGGCTAACTTTGCTCATATTCACAGTTTGTCAGCCAAAAAAACCTGTAATTCAAGCTGATTTTAAACAAATTAAGCTAATTGTTAAGTCATTTTGAAAGGTTTTTTACTTTTTGACTGTGTGGTCACACTGTTTGATGCCTAAGTGTGTACACATTTTGCTGCAATTGCGTTGTGTGTGCCTTTAATTATACAAATTGCGGCTAAATGATGTAAGCAAAAGCCTCCTTGACTATAGGGTATAATAGATAGAATAGAGAAAAAAAGTCTAGCTATTATATAACTTCTATATAAATCGATCTGTGAACTCGATTAGATGAGATCTCCGCAATCTTCGCCGCACTCAAATACCTTCGACTCTACGTCTAGCCCGTCGATTGTGCTGATTTCCAAGTCGAATCATAAAAGTCGCAACTTGTTCGTTGATTACGTGCTCGACTTTGGATTTGCCCAGCATTTTGGCTGGCAAGAATCGCAGCTTTACAGAAAACAGCGCAAAAGTTTGCAAGGCTTTGCCTTTTGGCGCATTTAGGCTCTGTACAACACTGGAACAACACTGGTTTTCAAGCTAAGTTTAGCATTTTCGAACTATTTTTAGCCATTTTAAGCAATTTTTCCCATTTATTAGTAAGATACCGTTCATTTAGGCGCTGTGCAACACTGGAACACATGGTTTTCAAGCTAAGTTTGGCTTCTTCAAGCTCTTTTAAGCCATTTTAGGCATTTTTTTTAGCTATTTTTAATTATGTCTCTTTATCTTTAGCTATGTATATGTAAGATTGCCTTCGGCTATCATTTTAAAAATTTTTTTTTTTTCGGCAATAGCTGGCCACACTGTTCGTGTCACGCGCTCAGCTCTAGACTGTGGCCAAAAGCGATGTAACGAGGCGAAAGCTCATCAGGCGGGATTAGATGCGCCTTCCAGCAAATGTGTGTTGTTGCTGTTGTTGCCATTGTTGTCGTTGTTGTTGTTGTTGTTGTTGCCATTGTTGTCGTTGTTGTTGTTGTTGTTGTTGCTGCATCCACTGGGCGGGTGCTTAATGGACTTCGTATGTCATTTTCAAATTGCAATAGACTTTGAACGGGTCGTCCGATGGGCAAGAAAAAATGTCACCCACAGACGAAGGATAAAGCACACAACCATACACACACACACACACACACACACACAGATAAAGTGTCAACAGCAATGTGCGTGCGTGTGTGTGTGTGTGTGCCTCAAATAGCGCTAAATGACCGCAAAGTGTTTTCATTATTTGTGGCTGCCAACAATTTATATCGTTCATTTAGGAATTTCGCTTTACACTCTTGCCAGTCTATACATGTGTGTGTGTGTGTGTGTGTGTGTGTGTGTTACAACAACAAAAAACTCCCTGCAAACGACAACTACAACAACAACTGCGAAATAAAAGAAGTAACTGGGGCAAAAAGAAAGCCGGAAAAATAAAATACTTCACAGACCGGGAGCCGGGTTTGAGGGGCAAGCGGAACGCGGTAGACGGGACGTGGAACGCCGGACCTCTGGCCAAAGCTGGACATGTGTGAACATTTGGCCGTCTGCTGTGGCCAACATTGTGGCTCGCTTGGTGGGGGGATGGTGGTGCAGGGGGGGGGGGGGTTGCAATGTCTGCTGCAATTGCTGCTGCAATTGCTGCTGCTGCGGCTGCTTCAGCCACTTCTTCTGCAGCTGCCTTCACTTTTAAACCCCCCACCCTCCCCCAAGCAGCACCCCCTCCCCTCGCTCGCACTGCATGTGCATGGCTTCATTATCGCCGGACCCACACGTTGTTGTCGTCGTCATCATCTGAATTTGTTGCAGCGCTCGCTGTGCACCCACAAAAGTTGTCAGCTTCGCTTTTGCGAAGCGCCAAATAATTTCCAGAAACCAAAAACTCTGTTGCAAGATCACAAATCAGCTGGACTCACGTTTTCAAGTTGGCTTTAAAGTGGTTTAAGGTTGATTTGCAATTTGTCTAAAAGTGGTTTCAAGATGTTTTTTCAAGGTGCTTTAAAACAGTTTGGAAAAGGGGTTGCAAGCTGGCTTGGAGAAGCTTGGAAAATGGTAAAAAAAAAACGTCTTCAAGTTGGTTTGAAGCTTGCCTAAAAGGGGTTTGAAAGAGGCTTAAAGCAGCTTTAAGGAAAGGTTATGGGTGGCTGAAAAGAGGGTTTAAATGTGGTTTAAAGTGGCTTAAAGGTGGTGTAAAGGTGGTGTAAAGGTGGTGTACATGGGGTTTAAATGTGGTTTTTAGTGCATGTCGATGGCTTATATTGGCTTTCAAGTTGATTCGAAAAAGGTTAAAATGTTGTAGTTGGTTTAAAGAAAGTATTGCTAAAGCCTTGTCTATAGTTCTTAAATTCTGTTAAGAACCATGCTGAGAAGCATTTTACTTTTTAGCTAAAGTTAATATTGCAAAAATTAATAATAGAACAATTTATGAGTCTTATTCCACTTCTTCAAAAGTGTAAAATGTTAACAAGCTTCCACCCTAACAATGCTTTAAACTGTCTGGCAGCTCTGTTAATAACATAATCTCGTCAGAAACGTCAAAATACTACGATCGTTTATCGGCACTATAAATTGTTAAGAGGGTTTTTTCAACACTTTATTTTTTGTCAACTTTGTCATTTGCTTGTTAATATCAAAGAATGCTCAATATATTTTGGATAGTAAGACATATTTTCCATAACATTTCACAACACTAAAATTAACTTATATGCTATTTGATGGGATTTTCTTAAAATTAAGAGCATCTGTGAGCTCTGTTAACTGCATTTGTTAAAGAAATTTGCTGGTTTTTAACGAAGATATAAGACAGCAAGTGATTTCAGCTGCTACAGAACGTTTTACAACACTTAATTAACTGGCAGGCTTGTGAATATGATTGGTTTATATAAAGTAAGAAAAGTACTCAACTCTTCTGAAAAAGTTAAACATTCCATTTTCGAACACTTTCGGTGACAACAACCATTTGCAACACTAATGTTAACATTTGTTGCTCATGTTACGCATCTGTTACTGAGCCTCTGCTAATAACATTTGGCTGTCATGTTAAGCAGCTGTTAGCTTCAGTTTAACAATTTATTTGCAGATGTCAGAAAAGAAGCGTCAATTAAATTTAATAAAATGCTGGCAACAATTGATTTGCCCGAAAACTATTTGGGCATGAGAAATTAACAGCAATACAGTTTGCGGCTCTGTCAATGAATTGACACTCTGTGTAGCCTGTACAGGCCCAACTGCCAGCGGACGGACGGACAGTCGTATCTAAGGCAAAGCTGGGCCACCGGACACCGGACACTGGAGTTGGCAAGTGGAGCTCTGAGTGGACCGTGTTTTGTGCGCAGTTTATAAATGTCGATGACGCGGCGCTAGACTCGAGGAGGGACGGAGGCACGGAGGGCCACAAACGTTTGAGGATTGCCGATAATGGCAGCTACAAGGGCGAGGGGCAAGGGGTGGACAGCCGGGTGGATAGACGGTCGGTAAATGTGTGTGCGATAGCAGCACAGAAAGCAGACAGCAACAGGACAGCACAACGCAGGCTCTAGTTAACGCTTCGAATGTGTGTGTGTGTGTGTGTGTGTGTGTGTGTGTGTGTGTGTGTGTGTGTGTGTGTGTGTGTGTGTGTGTGTGTGTGTGTGTGTCGGGCTGTGTGTGTGGGTTGTGCGTCGATGCAAGGAATTTTAGTTGATAACAGCAAATGCAGCACCACAGCAACTGTCCTCGTTGCTGTTGCTGTTGTCGTTGTTGTTGTCGTTGATGATGGTGTCGCTGTCGTTGTCCTTGTGGATACCCTGTACTTTTCTTGAAAGCGGGCTATATACACTCATATGAGTGTCACAACGAAAAGCAGCTCGAATACCCTAAAACGTTTATTAAACTTGCTCGAGCTGAGCTTCGAGCAGTTGTCTTGATTCGAGCACAAATTCACTTAAAACGTAATCGATATTTATCGATTTTCAGCGCTCTTAAGACCTAAAGATACACAGAATCTGCCATATAGAGGTTCTTTATGCCATGTACACAGCCAAGCTTTGTTTTTTTCCCGCACAAATCCCACTCTTCTCTGCTCCAGACGTATTTGAAGCATGCTACAGGGTAGCTGGCAGTCGAGCTCTTGCTGTTGTTGTTGTTCTTGTTGCTGCTGGCAATAGTCCGGCAACAGTCCGGCAACGGTCCGGCAACTGTGGCAACTGTCGCAGCGTGGCAACTCTGGCGTCAACTGCACTGCAATTGAGTGTTTGGCTTTGAATCGCAAGTGTCAATTTAGAAAATGTTTATTTTATGCGACACTTGGGCGTTACGTTGCCCCCCCCTACCACCTACCCCCTCTCTCCCACACACCCCTCCACATGTCAAATGATGGGCGTGTCGTGGGCCACGTCTTACGGTACTTATAATTCTTAATGGGCAAATGAAATGTGAATTGAAATAGTTGGCGCTGTGATTGCGCTTGCGATTTGATTAAGTCGAACTCTTTTCGAGGCTACCCTACCCAGGCCCCGGCCCCGACCACATCCACGCCCACGCCCACGCCTTGCAGCTGGCCAGTCATAAATTTGCGGGGCAAATCAGCGGCAGCTCTCGTCGTAACTCGCTGCGAGTCGCCAGTTTATTCCACACAATTGAACTGCAATTTCTCTACAAATTTTGCTTTGCAGCTGATAAATGGCGCCAGCCGAAACAAATTTGCTGCAATGCATAAAATAACTGTGCGCCAGTGTTGCCAGACAGTCGTCCACAGCGCGCAACTGTACTTGCAAACTAAAGCTGCGCCTCAGACAAGCCAAGATTGAGAGCTTATAAAGTACTTACAAACATTTGAATGCGGCACACCGAAGATTCAATACCCTTGCAAATAATTGCCCTACGTACGGCTTTGCAGAGTTGTGGAAAGAGTGAAGCTAGTAAGTGAATCTTTTGCCATACAGAAACTTATTTTTTTCAATCTCTTGAACGAACGTTTCTCCTATAGAACTAGATTTGGCAAAGGTTCAAGACGAAAGTCTTAAAACCTAGAGACTAGTTGGCATAGGACAGACGGAACTGGCTTTCACGGCATGAAAGTTGATACTGATCAAGACTATATTCATATTCACTGCACGACAAAATAATAAAGCCCTGTAAAAGAAATATATATAATTTCAATGAAATAGTCAGGTGCAGCCAACTTAATATGGCAAATATTTATTGCGCGTTGCCAGAGCGTTTGTCCTGCATCTCTTGCAGAAGCTGACAGCTGTGAAAGCGCAGCTAATGCAATTGCTGACTGCAAAGCTATGCGAGGATCATTTTAAAGGCAGCTCTGTCAACATTTTAATCAGTTGCACGTTCAGGAAACGAATTTTTCTGAAATAGCTGCTGATTAAAGTCCATAATTGTGAGCTTATGACGAACCAATTTGGAATACAAAGCTCAAGTTGGCCAGGAACTAGTTCCAGAAAAATCACTTTGGAACGCTTAAAAGTGTGCCCAGGCTCATTAAACAAGTTGCAGCTCAACAAAATCTCGGGCAGTTAAGGGAATGGAAGGAAAAAAAACACATAAAACCCGGCCACATGCCCCCCGCCCCCCATACCAGCCCACATTGATGATTATGGGGGGGGGGATATTTAGAATGCCGAGGGGCAATTTATTATGTCATGAAAGCGGATGCAAGAACTGGAAATGGAGATGAGATGAAGCTGATGCGAAGCTAAGGTTAACCCAAGCGCTCGGGGAGGGGGTAGCTATAGGTTGTGTATGGGAGGGAGGAAGGGCAGGGGCAGGGGGGAGGGGCTATTTAGGGGGTAGCTGCAGTCGCTCACAATAATTGCCAAGAGCAAGTAAATCCGATGCTTCATTAGTATCGATTATGCGTTTAATGACCTGCTCAGGCGAAGTACTCAAGCAGCGGGAAAAGGGGAGGGGGAGGGGTGACGGTTGTGAGAGGGGGGGCGGCGGCATAATGATTGTCGCCATAAATGTCGTAAGTGTCGGCGAGTGCTGCAGACATTCATTGAATAACTTTATTGATTTATGCAATGCACGAAAATACCAGAATAAAGACCAAAAAATACCAACAAAAAATACTGACTAGATAATGTCCTCAGCCAGTGTGCACGTGTGTCCTGTGCACGCTGGCAATTTGCAAAGTTTTTTTTTGCTTTTCTCCTCTTTCTTCTTTTTTGGCAATAAAACAAATGATTTTCCATGAAAGAAACTTTGAACAGTTCAGTTTAGGTTTTTACTTTGAGGCAGCATAATCAAACTTTGGACATTTACACCAACTGGCAATGTGCACATAACCTCAAAAGCCCGAACAAAACCAGGGTTGTGGAACGGTGGAGGGGGGAGGGGAAGAGGGAAAGAGGGAAAGGGGCACAGAGACACAGAACTCGTAATAGCTGTGCGACAGCAGAAGTCAGCCAGCAAATAGCTCAATCAGCTTAACAGCAACGACTTATCGTTAGTTATCGTTTATCGATAGGTTCCGCCTGGTTCAAATGAACGAAAAATTCAAAATAATTCAGCTTAGATTTAAAATATTTATGGCATACTATTTAAAGAGTTACTCAAGCCGAACGAACTGTAAGCCCAATGAATGTTCTTAAAAAAATTTGCACGATTAGAAATACCTAAAAAAGTTTTAAAAAAGTTCCAGGAACTAGTTTGCATTTGAAATGAAAAAGCCTTGAAACTTGTTCAACTTGCATCTATCAAAATTGACTTTTGGCTGAATTAAATCATATTCAAATAAAATACAATTTATTGAAGTAACTTCTTTGTGTCGCTGCAGAGACTTCTCGAGCTATGTCATTTTTATAAATGAACTAGTTCATGGTCCGTTTACTGTTAAAGCGAACTAGTTGAATTGAACAAGTTGTAATTTTGAGCTTAAGAGATCGTGAACTAATTAAGGTAAATACTTTTATACATTGAACTAATGGCACATTCACTAGCAATTTATAAAAATGAGTGAACTTGTTTGGACAAGGGAACTAGCTCATTTGAGCAGTTTAAGATATATAAAGGTAGTGCTGGAAGGTAGTGATTTTCGCTACCAAAGTTGCATATGCAAGTAAATAAAAGTGAACTAGTTCAATTGAACTAGTGAACTGGTTCAATTGAACTTGTTCAAATCGAATACTATAGGCAACTTTTCTTATTATTATCTGACCTGGAGAGCCTCATATCAACATGTTGAAGCTGTTCGGAACTAGAACCATGAACAAGTGCCAAACGGAACTAGTGAACCACATGGCCAGCCCACAGCAATTACACACTGTTGCATTTTGTATGGCTCGTTTTTGCTGGTCAAATGGGTTTTCATAAATTTTTGAAGCGCATTTTCATTTGAGTGGAACTTTTTGGGCCACAGCCAGCAAACCAAACCAGGCTGTAGCTAAGTGTGTGTGTGTCTCTCTCTCACTCTCGTTCTCTCTCGCCCTCTCGCCCTCTCTCTCTTTGTAAACTTTTGGACTGTTAAACTTTGCGTAGTATCAGTGGCAGCAACTTGCAATTTAAAGTGGCTCAAAGCGACTGCTCGAGTGGCGTTTAGAAATTTGTTCACAGCTCATCGTCGTCGCCGCCGCCTTCGTCAGCCCCAGACTCAGTCCACATTCACAATCACATTCACATTCACATTTAGATTCACATTTTATTCACATTCAGACAGGCTCAAGATCTTCGTTGCAACTAGTTGCAATTTGTTTGCAAAAGTTTTTAACACCATTTACTCGGGTTTCATGCGAAGACAATTAAGCGAGCGATTAAATTTATATTATCGGGGGATTTAAGTTTCAGCTTGCACTCCGCCTCGCCCCCCCTCTCCTTCCCCTCTCTCTTCGTCTCTCTTCTGCTCTGTCAACCTTCTCGTTCGGGGTGCGAAAACTTTTGGCCTTGTAAACATTACATTACACAAGTCCATAAGCCTGGCGAGCTCTTCGCATGCTTTCATATTCATATTCGCATTCACATTCACACTCGCATTCGCACTCCCACTCGCCACTCCCACTCGGTACTCGCATTTAAAGTTGCATTATTTTTTCAAGGCCCCGTTCGGAGCTCATTAAATACGCATTAAAGTTTAATTATAAACATTTTGCGCTTGCACTTGGCAGCCGAATTGGCCGAAATGGCTCGAAATGGCCGCAACGACAGCGCGAAAAGCGTCGAAAAGCGCAGCGAAAGTCAAAGTAATTTGCCCCGTGCACCCTACACCCAGTGCTGTGGGGCATATTGTCATATATAAGTTTGTCGTATATGTCAGCCCCAACCTGGAATTTATCCAAAGTGCCGAGAGCTGGCTTAACCGAATACAATAATGGGCGTATAATTTCTGCTACTTAGTCAAATCGGATTAACTTTGCACCCTACAGTCGATAAGTTCGGGTATATCGACAGACTTGGCATGGCATTTGTGTGGCCTTTGTTTACGGAAAGTTTCGATGGAGTAAGCCGTTAAATGCAAAATAATCTTTTTGATAAAAGAAGGCATTTGTTAGAGACGATTAACAACTTTTACAACATATAGAGGAACTAGTTTAATTGAACATTTCCAATCATATAGCTAGTATTGCTTTTCCTAAGAATACATCTTAATGCTATGGAGACACATTAGCAGCTGGGGCCCGTGATCATTATGTGACGAACTAGTTCAATTGAACATTTCCAATCATAGATCTAATGACGACTTGCCTAGGCATAGCTCTTAATGCTATTGGGACACGTAGGCAATTGGGTTTTGGTTTATTGAGATAGCGAACTAGTTCAATTGAACTTTTTTAATTATGAAGCTAGCGACGACCTCCTTAGCTTTACCTACAGTTGCAATTGCGATACACTTGCAGTTGAGAGCACTTGTTCTAGGCCGCGAGCTACTTCAATTGAGCATTTACACTCATATAGCTAGTGTGGCCTTACCAAGAAATACCACTTAAGGCTATCACTAGTTCCATTAAACATTTAAAGTCATTAAAGCAAGTGGCGAACTTCCTTGTTGGTCTTGAGACACATTTGTAGCTCATGACGGTTATTTAAAATGGCGAACTAGTTCAATTGAACAAATCTAAACATAGAGCTAGTGATTCCTTCCCCATGTATACATTCTAGTTCCATTCAGACACATTAGCAGCTGGGAACGCTTTTCCTAGGTAAATGAACAAGTTCAATTGAACAAGTTCCAAAAGCAAACCAGCTGGAAATGTATTGGTTATTATATTGTAACGGAAAGGTTTGTTTAAAAAATGTTAAGAAAATAACTTTTTAATATATGCACATTACTCCTTACACCTTACCTTAGAAGGGCAAAAGTAAGGGGTTTACGAAGCGGGGGCCTTTTTTTTTTAATAAAAGCTTTTGGAAACATTGCAAAATGATGATGTGAAACGGGAGACGACTGAATTTTGACATTTGCTCGGCTTCTTCTTTAAGAATTTGCTTAATTTAAGTTTTAGTTTTAGTTTTGAATTGAAACAAGAAATAAACCACTTTCTGCTGCCGATTGTAGCGCATTTCGCAGCGCGTAATGGTCGCAGCTTGCAATTGCCCATTGCCCTGGCCCTGGACCAGGACCAGGACGCACCCACTTTAATTTCCTCCCCTCTTTCCGCTCCACGCCTCCCTCGCAGTGTGTTTTGCGTTGACTGCTCGAAATGACTTTTATAAATGCTATGAATATATATATGTATATATAGTTTTTTTGAGGGCCAAAAGAGGTTTGGGGAGAAGAAACATAATTTTTAACGCAGCATTTCCTTTGCTGTTGCGGGTGAGGGGGTGTTTGTGGGCTGGGGGCTGGGGGCTGGGGGGTTGGGTTTGGACTTTGCAACATTTTGTTGAACGGGCATTTTGCACATTAAACAATTCGCACGGCTGCAGCTAATTTTGCGCGAGAGTTTGACCTTTAAACTTGCCACGCCCCCAGAGCCCACGCCCAAGAGAAACTTGGGAAAACAAAGTGCTAATAAGCCTGGCAATTGCCTTTAAAGTGCTGGCCATGGGGACTCGAAGGGGGGGGGGGTACATGTCTTTTCCTTTGACTGCGTGGACAATGCGATGCTTATCGGCATTTAATGGGCTTCCCCTCGCTCCGCAGCAGCAGCAGCTACAAAGATACACACACACACACACACACTAACACACACACACACAGAGACAGACACACACACACGCACTCGAATATCGTTTTACTTATCGTTTGGCCATAAAAATTGCCAACGCAGAAAATTGTTTAGTCCTTTTTTTTTTCGGCATGTCTGGCACTTTGAGAGATTGGCCAAAGGGATTGCCATCGGTCCAAGGATACGAATATTCCAATTGCCGCAGACTGGGCGAGTGGGCGGGGCGAAACGGAACGGAACGGGGCGGGGCGGGGCGGGACAGTAGGGAGCTTAGCAATAGGAATTGGGTTAGCAATAGCCACAGAAATTGGTCTAGCTGCTAAGACAGAGCCTCAGAGCTGAGAGACTAGTTCGCATAGAAACAAACAGAGAGAAGGACAGACAGTGGAACATGGCTATAACGACTCGGCAGTTGTTCAAGATCAAGATTATATATGTCTTATGGGATCGAAGATGTCTTCTTCTATGCGTAACACCCTTCAAGACAACCCCCACTAGGGAGATACCCAGAACCCCAGATCAAGCTGACGTAAGGCACATTCCAGCTTCCCATACTGTTCTACTTCTTGCCTTCTGCCCGAACATTATAAATGGTAAATCTATTCTTGATGAACTTCGTTGTCTCAAGTCGGATTTTTATGAAATTTTCTAGGCCTCAATATGACAGCCAAGTGTGCGTTAATACCAGAGCGCAAGGCTCTGCCTTTAAAAATGGTTTGTTTTTCTTTCAGTTTATTCGAAAGTGGAAGAAGATATCTTAAAAAAGAAACATTTGGAATTTGTTTATACAAGACGAAAGTTTGTTCTAAATGGCGCTTCTAATCTTCGAGTTATGCTTTAAAAAACAATTTGTCGAAATCGATATTTATCGATATTACTTATTGATGGGAGGAGACATTGGCTTAAAATGATAAGCCCATTCTGCGTTTGGCTTATGAGCTTCAATATTGCGACTTTCAAGTCTTAAGCTCTTGTATTTGCCGAGAGGAAAATTGAGGCGTTGATACAGACAAACATGACTATAACGACTCGACTTTTGATGAACGAGAATGTATATACTTTACGGCAGATACATTTCCCTGCAAGCTACAAACATTAGAAGAAAGACATGATGCACATTTGAGGCTTTTTTCGCTGGGTTAGGCTCGTGCTCGTGCTTGTGCTCGTGCTCGTGTTCGTGCTCGTGCTCGTGCTGGTCAAGCGTGACACGCGCTCATCTCTGACAGGGTTGCCTTGGGGTAGGGTTAGTTCGCTTAAAGCCGAAACCTTGAAACTCTGGCTGAAACTGTGTAGCTTTATCGCGGACGCGCCGCTTTGGGCCACAACACAATTATTTGCGGCTTGGCTTGTCGATTTTTATGGCCAGCCGGGCGAATGCTTCAATTTATTTGCGCCCAAAATCTGCACAAGACGGCGATAATCGGCCCGATAGATAATGATGATGATGTTGCCTGGCTGGGTACAGTTGGGCGCAAAATACATGCGGCACATGCAAATGTTGCGCTTGACAAAATAATTACACAGGCCAACAAAAAGTTTGTTTTGTCCTGGCGGTTGTCACTGGCAGCGGTTGCTGGCAATTAAAAACTTGGCGAATTTCTCTGCTGCCTTGCCTTTTATTTTATTTCTATTTAACTCGGGCAATAGATTTGATTTGAACGCCGCCCCCTGCGCTCCCCTCTACGACCAAAAAGGGGCGGGGGGGGGGCGGTGGGCAAGGCACGAGTCGGCGAGTCGTTTCAATCAGCGTCGTCGTAATTCGCATGCAAATTGCAAAACTTAAATTAAATGTCACCGCACGAGCTGTAAAAAGATGAAACAACACGCGGCAACGGGCAGCAGGCTAGGGTGTGCCTGATATGCCAGAAGATACCCTGTAGTCAAATTTAAAGCATTTTAACTAGCTTACTTGTACAACTCGATTCGTTGCGAGTTGTTCAATTGGCTAAGTTAAGCTTATAAGGAAGCAATATGCTGTAATAGGTTGGGCACGACTACTAGATACCCTGTACTCAGACATGAGGTCATCAGAACGGCAGTTTTGCTTAGTCGGAAGCAACTTCTGGTTCAAGCGTGAAATCAACTGAGAGGCAGTTTTGCCAAGACGAAAGCAACTTCTCTCTCTAATACAAACATTTTTGTAAGAGATTGATGTGTGTAAAGCCTTAGCAGCGAGTGCATGGCTTGTAGATACCCTGTACTAATGCTAACAGTATGTTCATTGTTCAACTAAGCAACTACACTCGTTACTAAGCCATTGCTAAGAATGTGGGAGGATATAAGCAAAGGATAGCTGTTGTAGGGAATGCACGACTCTTAGATACCCTGTGCTCGGGTATAAATACTGCTGAAGGGCAGACAAACGATTCAAGTTTGAATAAATTTAAAGAGTTTTTTAATGACATAGAGTGTGCACGACTTTTGGATACCCTGTTCTTGGATGTTAAGTCACCTGACAGGCAGCTTTGCTTTGACGGAAACAAAAGGATAAGATATGTTTCATAAGTGCGATGTGGCCTGCTTATTGACATCCCTAGTTCAGTGCAGCTTTACAGAGTATAAGAGAGGCAGCAACAATGCAACTGTGTTGCTTGCGTTTGACAGCAGTCAGCTTTTGTACGCCAGCATCGATGCCTAATGAAATAAGAAATTGCCCAAAGGCGACGAACCTTTTGCATGTCATGTCAGGAAATTAAATGGAATGGAAGGGAATCGAATGGAATGGATTGAAATGAGGTGTGGAATACGGGTGGATTGGGCAGCTGCGGTCAGCCAATTAAATGGCTGCACTTGATTATTAAGTGATTTATGTTAAGCACCTGACTTAGGTGCGCCACGTAGAGCCCGAACTGCGCACCGGGCACTGCGAACTGGGAAGCTCACCTCGCAGCTCAATTTGTAATTTGTAATTTGTGCTAATGAGTGCGTTAATTTAACGCCTGATTACCGCAACGGGCGAGCGGAGCGCAGCTACCTGCGGCCAGTTTGTGGCGAACGTTTGGCTTTTGGCCTGCGGCCTCGTGGCTTTTGGCCAAATAGTCAATTGGTCGAGAGCGGGGACAAGCAGCAGCTTAACACGAGCTACTTGACTTAATTTATTATCCAGTCAGTCTCTGTCTGCTACTCCTTGCCCCTCTCTTTCGCGCTCCCTCCCTCTCTCCTGCATCAGTCTGTATCATAATAAATGATTATGTGTGCATTTTGCGGCTTAATTATGATTAATTGATATTTGGGCCCTGTTTGTACTTCGATGTCGGCTCAATGAACTGCGCATAAATCGTGTGAAAATAAACAAGGTCCATCTCCAAGTGAATCCCCGAAGACAGTGCGGGGGCGGGGGGCGAGGCCGGGTTGGGGGAGTGACAGATGATGTGGAGATGTTGCGAGGTGATTTCAGGCAGACTCAGGTGCTTAACGAATTAACATGAGAAGTGTGGGAATGAGTGGAATATGAAACATAAGTAGAAAGTTGCAAAAGGAGAGTGAAAGCGCGAGAGAGAGAGAGAGAGAGAGAGAGAGCGAGGGGGATAGAGAGAGGGAGAGAGAAATATGAAGAAGAGGCGAAAATGGGAGATGTATTGCTGTTGTAGGAATGACTGGAATATGAAACATCAGTTAAAAGTGAAGAGAGGTAGAGAGAGAGAGAGAGAGAGAGAGAGAGAGAGAGAGAGAGAGAGAGAGAGAGAGAGAGAGAGAGAGAGAGAGAGAGAGAGAGAGAGAGAGAGAGAGAGAGAGAGAGAGAGAGAGAGAGAGAGAGAGAGAGAGAGAGAGAGAGAGAGAGAGAGAGAGAGAGAGAGAGAGAGAGAGAGAGAGAGAGAGAGAGAGAGGGAGAGAGAGAGAAAAAAGAGTAACAAAGAGAGATGAAGAGAGACGTTGATATATCAATATATGGCAGCTGAAGGAATGAGTGGAATTTGGAACAAAAGTGAAGTCGTGGAAAAAGAGCTATAGAGAGAAAAGAAGTATATATATAATAAAGCGATGACTGAATAATGCAGTCAGTGAAACAGGTAAAGAGAATAAAACAGGGTTAAGGAACGAATGGAATGAAACACAATTTTCTCATCCAATTAAAATTTAAACATTTAAGAGAATGATAAGCATTGCATGATAAACAATAGATTATACGCGGGCAACAATCAATTAAAGCTAATAGACAGAATTGTAGGGGAACCCATGGAATGAAACATGATTTTGTTAAGAAACAAATCAACTTGCCAAAAGTTTGCTGGACTATATACATAAAGTATCCCCTACTAAACTTCACTTAAAGAAAATAATTTTGAAATAAGCAAAATATGACTTTAAGTCCGATTTTTGGATAAGCAATTGATGCCAGCGGCTCTTAACTGACAGGCAGTAGTCCAATAGCTTAAAGACCATGTTTAAGAGCCAATTTGTAAGACACACACACACACACGCACACACACAGACACAACACCTAATGTTGGGCATGCGACGAAGAGGGCATATCAGAGTGCACTCAAATGGATACATCAGTGGCCACTTCATAATCACATTGATAGCCCCCGTTAACAACAACAACAACAACAGCAGTGCGAAGTAGAAGAAAAAGAAGAAGAGGAAGAAGAAACAGTAGCAGGAGCTTGAACAAGAAGAAGAAGAAGAAGAAGAAGCAGCAGCAGCAGAATAAAACTTTTGCTAGTTACTTTTGCAGTTATTATTGAAAGCTGCAAAAACTTTGGCTTATTTCATTACGCCAAACTTTTCATTACGAGCCGAAAGAACACACACACACAGTCACCTACACACACACACACCTACGCACACACACCTACGCACACACAGATGGAATGACACATTACTCATACGCAACGTGCGCCCCGTTCCGCCCGCACTTTGCGGCTCTTATCAATGTGAAAGTTTTTTGGTTAGGACACAAAAACAAAGTAACCAAAAACTTGAGCGACTGTGAGTGCGAGTGAGTGTGTGAGTGAGTGTGCGTGTATGAGTACTCACATATCATGTGGCTTGGCGGGGGTTAAGGGGCGACTGGGGCGACTGGGGCGATTGCATAAAAGCCATTTGAAACGTCAACCAAATTGAATTGAGGCTCGAGTTTGGTAATAGCGCTGATAATTGGCCGCCCGAAAAACTGTCACTGGAAACACACCAACCGCCCGCCTCCCCCTCCCGCCGCCCCTTCAACGAGGCAGAGCGTGGAAAGTGGGAGCCTAGGTAAGGCTACACTGAGAGAAATATCCAAAGGTTTTCGACATACGCATAGCTAGAAATTTCTGAAAAGCTGAGATATTTGAAGGTTGCTTTCGCCACTTTTGAAGTCAGAAATTAGTCTTCTAATATAAATAATAATATATAATAACTAAAACAAAAAGATAGACGAAGTGAGACTTGAGCCGGCGACTTCACTTTTGCTAGTTCGAGGACATTCTTTAACATGAATGCGGTTCTGTGTGTTTAAATTTATTATTAAAATAAAGCAATACAAAATTGAAACTCGAAGCGGGGTTTGAACCGGCGACTTCACGCTTCAAACCCACACACTCAATCTAAGCAAAGTTGAACCAGCATTTGGCATTTCGTTAAAAGCTGCTCAATTTAAAGGTATTGAAGAACAAAATGTAAATCAAAATATAGAAAACTTTCTTGCATTTACACCGCCCAGTTTTCTCTCAGTGTAGCCCTAAACAATTGAATTGCGTTTGACGTGTGAGCTTTTATGGTTTTTTATTACATTTATGTGGCATGGAACATGTGGAATGGGCCATTATGGTTTATGGAATCGCACGGAATGGGCCGTAAATGGGGCCGTGAGTGGTTTCTGGTCTACGATTTCATCGCACGTCCGGATACAATATGAAAATTGATTTGTTTGATTAATGCACAAAGGACACACACAGCGCGTGTCTCCTTATCTCCAGCCCTCCGGCCCTCCGGCCCTCCGATGGGGTTTGAGCCAGCTATCTCTCTTTAGCTGGCGCACGCTTTGTACGCTTTGTAGTTTATTAATTGCCATCTAATTGCGGCTGAGCACGCAAATTGTTTTATTTTCTTTTCTATTATTTTCCCTTTTTCTAATTGAAAAAGTGACCAGCACGCAGCGAGCGAGGGAGAGGGAAGAAGGGGGGAGAGAGAGAGAGAGAGAGTTGTGTGTGTGAAATGCAAATTAATTTGCGCCACAAACTTTGAGTAAATAAAAAAGAGTATTTAGTGTACATTTATATAGATATATATAGAGCTCTAGACAGCGGGAGGGGGGGAGGGTGAGCGAACAAACATTTTCACACTATAACTAAATTAAAAGTTGTGCCAACTAAAAAACAATTTGTACGCCGAAAGTTGCAGCAGTCAACAAGAACGTGGCGGGGAAGGGGGAGGGGGAGGGGGCGGGGAAAGGGGTTGGGCTTGGTTATGTCGTGGTGTGCACGCCCACGCTTTGCATTGGCTCTATACCCTGTAATTAACAAGAATATTTCAAAGAACAAGAGCTAGACTTCTGTATTTCCCTCGTTCCCTTAAACTTAAATCGGATATATAATTTATATATTTATTATATTTTTAATTAAAATATATATTTGTAATATGAAAAAAGCAGCTGAAAAATGAGAATCCCGGACTAAACGGAGAGAGCTTAATAGTTGTGTGCAAATGTATATTTTTATAGGGTATGTAGATATATGTATATCCATATATATTCTTGATCAGCCGAGGCTGTGCCTTACATTGTATCTCAGAGCCTTTAATAGGAAGTTAGAAGTTGGGAATAAAGCTTCTTCTAGACTATCGATAACTTGTAACTTTTCGATAAATATCGATTTACAGACAACAAATTGGAAACACAGGGTATCTAGCATACAAAGTAAAGAGTCAAAAAAATACGACAGACAGATATCAGATATAGCTGCGAACTTTGTTATTTAACCACATTTGCAAGTCATTTTTATGCACTGAAAATTTCGGCAAGATCGGACTACAAAGTCCGACGTTCAAGAAGCCGAGCTTCAGGCATTCCTCCGGGCGTGGAGCGTGGCCAAGAAGAAGCACAAGCGGCGTGAAGGCAAAATAAAAGGCTAGCTGCAACGGCAGCTTGAGACTGGGCACAGGGTATTTTGCCGGTCAGGCATGCCCGACGCGAGCACTTTTACTTGCATTTTGTGTTGCTCCCCTTTGATTTTTAGCCCTGCAGGCGATTTTTGAACTAGTTGCTTTTTGTTTTCGCCTCAGCTCGCAGCTAGCTTCTCGCCTGGCTCTTCTCGCTGCTTATCTAATCAGAGAAGTTGGCCGGCCCGCTTCAAAAAGCACTGCGGGCCGTAAATGTTATTTGATGTTTTGTGTTTTCTGCCTTTGCATTTGATATTTTTTTATGCATCGAGCAAATCGAATCTGAGGCGTCAATTGAATTTTCATATGCCACAGCGAATAGGCGTCAAGCCCGAAGGCGGCAAAGCGGAAAAGCTAAAAAGCAAAGCAAGGCAAAAAGCCAGCGACTGCCAAACGGATAACTAAATGGATTAGATCAAGTGTTGAGCCAGGCATTCAAGTCGAATATCATATTCAGTTTGGAGTCTCGTAAGAGCTGCAAATTGACTTTGATAGCAGAATGCTGGCAATATAAATACTTTTAGCAGCTACTGTGCTCGACATTAACTGGCACAGTTTCCTTCTTCTTTTCACATGAGCACCGAGCACATGAACTCAAAAACTCAACTTGAGCACTTTGTGCTACCTTTCATACTTTCAATAAAAAAAGTATTTTGAACTCCCCACAAGATTCGACATAGATAGAAATTATAAATAGTTTACTTATCGATAAGCTATCGATAGCTAAAGTACTTCTAATGTTGCGAATTTCGATAGATAAGCGATAGATATTAGAATTTTTGTTGACTAATGTAGTTTGCAAACATCGATCAACTATCGATAGCTACTTAGCTTCTTTTAACTTATCGAAAAGTTATCGATTGCCAGTTTTCTTTTTTAACAAATGTGATTAAATATCGATAAATTATCGATATACGTCTGGTGTTGCAAATATCGATCGTTGCGAATATTCAACTAATGTACTTCTCATGTTGCAAGTATCGATAAAATATCGGTAGATATTGTACCTCTTTTAACTTATGTTGTTTGCAAATAGCGAGAAACCACCGATAGCTAGTTAACTTGTTTTAAGTAATGGGTATCGATACATTATCGATAGCTAGTTGGCTTCTTTTAACTAATGTTATATATTATAGATAGTTTGAATGCTTATAATGTTGCAAATTACAATATATTATCGATAGAAATTCTACTTCTTTTGTCTTATTTTTTTTTTAAGTTGCAAAGACCGATAAACTATCGATAGCTATTCAGTTAACTAATATTGTGACCAATATCGATAAGTTATCGATAGTTAGTGTACTTCTTTATACTAATGTTGATTGCACAAATTGAGGAATAATCGATATCTAGTTTACTCATTTTAAGGTTGTTTGCAAATTTCGATTAAATGTAGACAGCAAAAGTAGGTATTTAAACAAAAATCGATAAATTATCGATTGCTAGTTGGCTTCTTTTAACTAATGTTGCTTGCAAATATCGTGAAATTATCGATAGCTATTTAACTCCTTTTAACTAATGATAAATTTGAAAAGTGCTTAAGGCACATGCTGCACAAAGAGTCTCACTTAATCAACGCAAGCTGCCAGCCAGTCAGCCAGTCAGCCAGCCAGTCAGCCAGTCAGCCAGCCAGCCAGCCAGCCAGGGGGCGTTGAGTCCACGCCCATAAATACAAAATATAAAACATAATGCCAGGCAGACGCTGACAGGTTAATGTCAAATCGCGCAGCCAAAAACCCGAAAAGCCAACAAAATGAGAGACAACACATAGAAGAAAACGGAAAGATTGTAAAAAGCGAGTGCCACAGAATGCGCGACTATAAGATACCCTGTACTCGCTTCGATGGGGAATAAGTAGATACATATATAACTGACTATTGTAGGGTATCAAGATTTTATGCCAAAATTCAAGTTTATATCTTGAGAGCATTTATTAAGAGAGAGCACTTATTGAAGCTTTTGTAGGGTATCTGTGCAGCTACATACCAAATTTGCCAACACTGGCTGCTGTAGAACATGAGTTCCTACGGATAGGCAATATAATCTAATACTATTTATCGTGAAGAATCTATTGTCACATACATTTGCTTCATTTCGTGCTTACCCGTCGAATATAGGGTATGTAGGGAAATGAAAGAAGAAAAAAAATGTTGTGTAACGTCAACAAAGCGGCAAAGTTGTTCAACGTCGTCGTTTGGCGGGGTGGCAACTCTGAAGCTGTCAACTGACAGTTATGAGAAAAAGTAAAGCTGACGAAGACATCAGCCGGGCTGGCAGCCGGGCTGGCAGGCAGTCAGCCAACAGGGCCACAAATTTGTTTAGTCTTAGTCTGGCAGCGCGTCCCCGCCCCGCCGTCCAGCCGTCCCGCCGTCCCGCCGCCCCTTTTGCCAACACTCCGCGAGCCGCTTGCCATTTGGGTAATGATGGCTTAAAGGGCGCCCGCTGCGACAATGTCTTTTCTGTGTGTCTTCTTCTTTCCTCTCTTATACCCTGTAACCCATGGAAAGTGGGCAGTTAGCATCTATTGCAGGCTGAGGAAAGCAGCTACGTTCTTGATCCTGATGCTGAGTTCGATGTGAACTTTAACATACGGAGCACGAGTTTATAATCTCTTTTCATTTTCAGAATATCGATAAATATCGATTTGTAGACACGATTTGTTAGATATAACTCGAGGCATTATAAGAGCACGATGCCCGAAAGTTGGTATGTAATTTATAGTATAGCATTCTTTATACTTTATGGATACCTCCGACCGTTACGGTGAAAGCTAAGTACGTAATATAGATAAATATCGATTAATAATCACGGTTTAACAGAGATATAAGACGAGAACTAGATACACACAAATCGGTGTAAGGTTTCTGGTATAGCATACGCTGGCCAGGAATATT
This sequence comes from Drosophila littoralis, assembly GCA_018903485.1. NCBI lineage: Eukaryota > Metazoa > Arthropoda > Insecta > Diptera > Drosophilidae > Drosophila > Drosophila littoralis. The sequence goes on from JAEIGF010000591.1 coordinate 831,884, forward strand.
TCACTTTTTGGTTACCTCCGGCCATTTTTGTAAAAACCTTTTGCATATTATCGATAAATATCGATTTACAGCCACGTTTTTAAAGCATAATTCGAAGATTATAAGAGCCAGATGCACACTAATTGATGTGAAGTTTCTAGTATAGCATACACAGGCGGGGAATATTTCACTTTTTTGATATCTCTCTCCATTCCTGTAAAACCGGAAAACTACCTCATTTTTAAAGGTAGAGCCTTGACCCTTGGTACATATTATTTTTCAATGATCGGCCCATAAGCCTCGATGTTACGTGAGATTGAGTATTTTTGTGCATGGAGGCAAATATCAATCCAGTTGGACTGGAAAAAGTATTTGCTGGCGGCTGCTCGCTGGCTGCAGGGTATATTCTAGTCGACTAGACTAGTCGACTTATTTTGATATATTTTTTTTTTTGCCTGCGAATCCTGGCGCGAGGACGCGCCGTTAACAGAGCGTGTCCGGAGTTTGCTTTTGGGTAACTGCGCTGGCTCTGCGTGTGGCTTGACGGGCGGGCGGAGGGGCGGAGGGGTGGCGGGGTATGTGGCGCGGGTGTCAACCGCTAAAAGGGCGTTAAGTGTTTTATTTACCCTCAAAATATAATTTATATATTGTGATTGTGTGTGTGTGCGGGTGTGTGTGTGTGTGGATTTGTATTGTGACGCTTTTGGTCTGAAGTGATTTAAATTTTAAGCACTTTTCTGCGTATTGTTTGTTTGTCTTGGCGTCGCTTTAGCGCTTATAAGCGAGGGTGAGGGGTGGCGGTAATCGTTGTGGAGGGGGGAGGAGGGAGGGGAGATTTTGGGAGTTGGGTTTTCGGTTAACGCGGGCGTTGATTACTTTTCTCATTTTGCAAATTGACTTGATGACATTCTCAGGGTAATTTGCACACACACACACACACACACACACACACACACGCACACACACGCACACACACAGACAGCGCTTGGCTGTCAACACCCTGCCCGCCCTACCCCACCCCCTTGGCAACTAGAGGCCCCCCCCCCCTCTGCCCCTCTGCCACAGTTTGCGGTCTCAGTTGATATAACCAATTATTTTGTCAAATCCTTGACAAAACGCAACAACTTTCGCTTTTCGCAATTGTCGAAAAATGTGTCGAGCATTAATTTTGTGCGTGCGTCTAACCCCTATCTAGACCCCCCCCTTCCCCTTGGCGAATACCCACCCCGCCCCCGGGTTGGCTGTAATCGGCTTGCGAGTAAATTAAAATATTTTAATGAGTACTATTTATAACGCACCGGCGCGGCCTACGAGTCCTTGCCGCAGCCTCTGCTATAAAAAAAGGCGAGCCCCCTCCCACTCCGCCCACTCCGCCCCTCTGTCACCATTGTGCTTGTCGTTAGCCTGGGCTGCGGCAACTTGTTGCGACAACATTTAATTATTGGGCGACAGGATAATCAAGTAAACTTCCTGCCAAGAATTTCAATTTCATTTAATGGTTTAACACATTTTAACAGCAGACTTCGGTAGGGGGCAGGGGGACGGGGGGACGGGGGGGCAAGGGTTTGGGCTATGGAGGGGGGTTGAAAGGATTGAGGATGCGGCCATTGCCTACGGGTTAAGCCTCAAGTGTCATGTTAACGGCATTAAATGAACGTTGGAAAAGGGCTTTCCATTTTGGGGCTTGATCCTTGGCAGCTGCTGCTTCTGCTGCTGCTGCTTGTTCTTCTTCATCATCTGCTGCTTCTTCTTACCCTCGACGCCTATCATTGAACAATTAGTAATGAAAACAGCAAAACAAACAGCAACAACAACAATTAACATAAACATAATGCCCGCAAAGACAATTATTTGGGCCCTTTGGATTTGAATGGCCTGCAAATAGCTCGAAATTTAAAGGTATCCGGAGGGCAGGGGCAGGGGCAGGGTCGGGGGAGATGTTTGTTAGGCTGGAAGGGGTTGGGTGGGCAGAGTTAAGCAGCGAATGCGTTGAATATTCAGCTAGAAAACGAATATGACAGACCGTGGAACGAGTGGAATGGAACAGAAGAGCTTAGTAAGCCTGTGGAACGTGTGGAATGAAACAAAAGAGCTTAGTAAGCCTGTGGAAAATGCATTGAAAATGTTATTGATTTCAACTGGAATGGAACAGTTGTGTAAGTGAAACATGTGCTCAATATATCTATCGTAAATGCTTCAAAATCAATATCGTTCACAGCAATATTCAATTTTTGGAACGTATGGAAATGAAACACATGTGCAAGTTAAAGTGTGCTCAATTTACCTATTGAAAATGTCTACAGATCCATTTCGGGGTTCTATTACATTACGGACACAACAATATTAAGCATTGGAACGTGCGGAATGGAACATTTGTGAAAGTGAAACATGTGCTCAATACATTTTTGGTAACTGCCTCAAAATCAATATCAATTGTTGTTCTTTTCCACTAATTTTGTTATTTTTGCAGCTATCGCTTGCTGGCAAACAATTTCGATATTCATCGATAGCTTACGATAGTTATCGATAGCTTAGCACCTGCATATAATAAATGTTTGCGCTGCAAAGTGTGCTAAACTTTGGAATTTCATGTTGTCGCACACATATGCATGTGTCACACACACACGCACACACACACGCATGGACGTAGACAATGAAAGAAGCCGCTCAAGGGCATTTGACAACAAACTACACACACGCACACACACAAACACACACAGACACACGCAAATGGGTCACTTGCTGGCCTTTGTTACACACATACAACCACAGGCGCATTCATACGCGCGCAAGCGTCTGCAGCGCATTTGGTTCTGGGAATGTAATTAGTTGGCTCGAGGTGCTTTAATTAAAATGTATATCCTTATTGTCCTGCCCACGTTCTAACGGATGCGAGAGGGGGAGGGGGAGGGGGTAACAGGGGGTTGAGTACGGGCTAGCGGCGTGGTGGGGTGGCGGGCTGGCATCGGGCATCGTAATTGTGCCGTGTTACAATTAATTATGTCAAACGGGCCACAGCAGCAGCAGCCAAAGGGGAGCCAAAAGGGAAGCGATTTCTCGTCCAATCACGAGACGCTGGCCACTTTACGCGTGCGTGTGTGTGCGTGTGTGTGTGCGTGTGTGTGTGTACGTGTGGCATATAGAAATCAAATACAATGGCCAACAAGCTGCATAAAAATACAATGCGCCAGCAGCAGCTGCGAGAATTGAAACGAATTGAATTGGATTGAATTCACAATTCGCATTGGCATCTGCATGAGCAGCAGCAGCAGCAACAGCAGCAGCAGGAGCAGGGAGAGGAGGGGGAGGGGAGGGGGGGGGGGGTGGCAGCTGTGAGCCTGTCAATCAATTTGCATATCGATGACCTAAACATAAAACGCTCGAATAGCGCCTCGCCTCGCCTCGCCTCGCCTCGCCTCGCCTCGCCTCGCGCCGCGCTTTCAATAAATAAATTTAATAACAGTAAAATCGCTTGCGGCCAACTTAACGTTGCTCGCGATTGACGCAGCGCATGTTGATGGAAATGTTGTGCATCTTCTGGTTGCAAAACACATTTCCATTTCGTTTGACGGTAGCAACAACAACAATTACAAAACAACCAGCAAAATGTTAATCAAAACTTGTTTCATTCATTACGCGTACTTGTAACTCCACAAATATTCGCAACAATTCGTTGATTGAAACGAGCTCATAAATGTGCGAACAATGGCAAAATCAATTAAAACATTACGATTGTTGTTAGTACATGTTAGAGTTTTAAACAATAATTTAACTAGCTAACAAACATATTATCTACATAATCATAACTGTCGGTTCTGGCAAACTGACTAATTATGTGGCTGATTGATTGACTGACTGAATTATGAGCTGATTATGTTTGATTAACTCACTTTTCGACTCAACGGCTGATAATCTCCCCAACTGAGTGACTCCCCGATGGACTTACGTACTAATTGACGGACAGATTGACAGACTGATTGATTAAAAGACTGATTGACTAACTGATTAACTAACTTACTCATTGACTAGTTGACTGACCAACTGAGTGAGTGATTAAATGGATAACTAATTGACTGACTGAATGATTGATTGATTAGCTGACTGACCATCAGAGCGAGTGATTGAATGCCAAACTGATTGACTGATTGATCGACTAGTCAGCACACTTACTGACTGAGCTAACTAAGCTCACTGGCTGACTGATTGCATTATTGATTGACTGACTAGTCGACTGTCTGATTGACTGACCGACTGATTGATGCTCAAACTCTTTGAGTTTGCAGAGTGCATTCATTTACAGTAGCTGCCTTTTGTAATAAAAATGAACGCCAAGAGGCTAAGAAAGATGTAGAAAATGTGTGAAAAACTTAAAAAGGAAAACCTGCTGCCCCTATTTTAATATATTTAACAAATGACTTTGATTGATCTGTGTGGAAATGGAAACGGATGGCAAAGGCAGGAATATGGGCAGCTAAAATTAAATGTAAGGCCGGCTAATAGCTTCTAGAATGAATTAAGTCAGCTCCTGCTCCTATAACTTAACCGAAATGGGAATATTTGCTAGTTAGCTAATGACAATAATCGTTTGCTCTGTTAAAATTAACAGCAAATATTGCTCCAAGTACACAGTGTTAACAAAAAAAAAAAAAACAAAAATATAATACTCATAAGCTGTTCATAAACTTAGATCTATTTCTGTATCAAGTACAATCAGTTGATGTGCAAAATATTCATACTAAACTTTTAACAGCTTTCTGTTAACATTCTGAACACTTAATGTTAATGTCACTTTAACATTGCAGCTGTAAACTGACTTTGAGTAATGCCATATTCATGTATTTGCAGCTTGTTTTCGAGTTGAGTTATGCTAAAACTTGGTGAGCAGCGCGTAGCCGACTTTGTTGGTGGCCAACTGCCGACTGTCGGCACTTTCGCGGCTGTGGCTGTCTTTTATACGAACGCGGACAACAGGGACAACCAACTCTTATACGCTCAACTAATAGTGGGAACAGTTCGCATCATATGCTCGCTGGGCGCAAACACATGTTTCCTGTGACGTCTTTACGCATTCCCCACAGCTAATAGCACAACATTTTGGCAAATATTGTTATCTATTTTCGAATTACGCTACAATACAATGGCAATTTGGGATCTTCTCCAGCTAATAGAGAAAACGTTTTTATAGCCTAGATCTAGAGGCCAAGCCATGAACAAGATGAGCTATAGGAGATATCGGATACTAGCGGGTATACCCCGGCCATGCCCGTCCGTGGCACGTGTACCATAAATTCTTTTAAAGATCTTTGAACTTTGGTTTTAAGACTGATTCATTTCATTAACTTATTCACCCATTTTCCGGTCATTTTCCCAGTTGTCCAGTCAGGACAAAAAGTTGTATCTAAAGAGATAAATTTAAATTTGTAATTATGAACTCACCTGTAAACTCTCACGCACATCTATCGGAAGGCGGGAGGCGACCTTTTATAGAAACACATTTACTGAAAACACATTACTGAAAGAAAAGCAGAAAAAAGAATTAGTGAGAATCGCATAGAAGAGCAATATTTATAAATACGTTTTCAGCTCACACAAGATTGTAATAGTCAATAATAATAATAATTTTGTTCTGATAATCTTGAAGCCGCGTTGATGACCAATCAATCAGTCAGTCAATCAGTCAGTCAATCAGTCAGTCAATCAGTTTGTCGATCTAGACAAAAAGTTTTAAATATCCAGATTACAAAACTTGAAAAATGGGCTTACATTTTTATACTTTCTGGATCCTTGTTTAACTTAATCTCGCCGTCAACTTTGGGTGGGATTTTTTTAGCTGGATATTTAGATAAAAAATTCTCAGCTGCAGTTGCTGAAAAGAGAAAAAGAGAAGTACGAACAATATGTATAATTATTTTAATTAAATTTAAATTGAATATTTAATTCATTAAAAAGGGTATATTGACTTTGTGTAAATATATGTAACAGGCAGAAGGAAGCATCTCTGATCTCAAACAAATATATATATTCTTGAACAGTATCGAGAGTCGAGTCGATCTGATCTCAGCACCTTTCAGAGCTGGAAACTTAGAGATAGGTCCTCCTAGTGCCTGCGCGAGTGCGAGCTTGTGTCCGTCAACTTTCGATAACTTTGTCCCGTCTCCAGGCAAGCGATAAAAATCGCTATCGATTTCTGAGCAAATCTCTTGGTCTTTAAGAGCTTGAAGCAACAAACTTGTCATGCAGCTTCCTGAATAGCATATATAGGTCAAGTATCTATCTGGAAGGGGGTTCAGGGTATTCCCCGAGTCGGAGACTCTTACTGGTTTTAATTTTTCTTTGATGTTTTTCGTTCAGCTTGAGTTTGTTTACTTTTAAGTTTTTGTATAATATTTGCCACACACATATTTTTAATTTGCTTAACTTGGCACAAGTTATATAAGCTACATATACATATACATATACATATATATATATATTTACTTTTATACATTTTTTTTTTTTGAAAGATTCTTTGTATATTTTTTGTTTTTTTTTTTGTATTTTTGTTGGCGGTTTGGTTTGGCTTTAGGTACGTTTGGCGCTTTATTTGAGTTACGTGACCCTGCGCCATTGAGCGCAAAATTTTCCTGCGACATGAACATGAAACTTCATGCCCACACACACACACACACACACACACACACACACACACACACACACACACACACACACAGTCGAGCTGCATAACGTATGTGTCTTTCTTTCTTTCTGCCTGTCTGTCTGTCTGTCCGTCTGTTTGTCTGGCTTTCGTCTCTGTTTTCGACTGTTTTGTTGGTGCTTGTCCAAGTGCAGCTCCTGCTGCCTGGCATGTCCTGGCCCGGCATGTCCTGGCAGTAGGTGCTGCTCCTGTTTTTCTGGCTCCCGGCTGCCGGCATGTCCTCCCGCTGCTCCTGCTCCTGCTGCTGCTGCTCCACCTCGTCCTTGTCGTCTTGTTAAGTTCATTAAGGTTGAATAATAACAACAGTAACTACATTTTAAAGGAGTTGTCAGTGCCTTGTGCGACGTTTCCGCAGCCTTCCCTTCCCTTGCCTTGCCTTGCCTTGCCCTGCCCTGCCTTGCCTTCCGTTGCGTTTGCGTTGCGTGCCCCTTGCCCATTGCCTCTGCCAAAGTCATGTGCTTGTCATGCCTTTTGGCTTATGTGTGTTTGCGTCCATGTGTGCGTGTGTGTGTGTGTGTGTGTGTGTGTGGGCAGGTGCTAGAAGACTTCATCTTGCTCATGTTTCGCTCTGAGTGTGTGTGTGTGCGTGTGTGTCTGTGTGTGTGCTACTCTTTTTCGGGCTAAGTCCATGTTGTTAACTGCTCTTATTACAACTTATTTTACTTATGCGCTCTGCTTGTTTGTCCAACAACAACAACAACAACAACAACAGCAACAACAACAACAACAACAACAACAACAACAACAATAAGAAGCACAAGAAGAAGAAGACACCGCACAACTTGCCACAAGGCCTTTTGTTTTGTGGCAAATGCTTCGACTTAAAGTTGCATTTACATTGAAGTTCCACACACACACACACACACACACAAACTGCGAGAACTCTTTTTGCCACACACACATACACACACACACACAACACATTTGGGGCTAATCCAGCGCCCGCCCACAATCACGCCCCCTCCTGCTGCTGCCTGCTTCCGCTGCTTGTACGCTGCGGGCGCCGCACAAACATCTTCAGTCCGGAGCCGCACACACACACCAACACACACACACACCAGCACACACACAACATGTGGCGTGGGCCAACAAAAAATATATAAAAAATAAGTTTCGAGTGCTCAAGTCGAGCGTGCTCGACTCGTACATACCCTGCACTCAGTGCCTAGACTTTGTTACAAATATTACAGGATTTCCTCAAAGCCACACACACACACACATTCACACGCTGCAGCCGTGGTTCTTCTTGCCTTGCCGCACACTTATGAAAATGTAATCTTCTTTAAATTCGGAGTGTATAGTCCGATCGTTAAGTATTTTGTACGGGCTTGAACTTGAAGAACAGGTTTTTGCAATTCAAGGAGGAATGGAAAAGAAATAGGAAATTCAAATAGTGAAATGTGTTTTCGAGGTAAGCCTCGATAACCATGCCTCACATTCGATAATTATCGATTTTGTGAAAATGATAAGCTATCGAAAGGAAATACTAAACATCTTTAACATCTTAAATATTCTTAAGCTGCGCGTTGTTTGTTGTTTGCGAGCTATGCCTAAGATAACAGGTCTCCAAATCGATAATTATCGATAGTATGAAAATTATAAAGTATCGACAAAAACTGGTAAGCACAATGGGGAGGTTTCTAAGAAGACAAACGTTCTCAAGCTGCGCGTCGTTTGCTGTTTGCAAGCTTAACATAAATAAACGCTTCTCACAATCGATAATTATCGATATTACGAAAATGCTAAAGTATCGAAAGTACAATAATAAACTCATACCCGGTATACGATATTAAGTGCATCAAATATCAAGTCCCTAGCGTTTGTAATTCCCGAGATAGACGGACAGGTGGGCATGGCTAGATGGACGCAGAGCTTCCCCTACCCGATCTTGATTATACTACAATATATATATACTCAATGGGATCGAAGGGGCTTTCTTTTGATTGTTGCATAGACTAGCACAAAAACATAAAGCTCTTTTTTCTAAACCATTTCCAAGGGGTTCGGAGCATATCGAGTAGGGTCTAACCGACTAGGTAATACTCTGTCCAGAGAAACCTGTTTGGCATTCCGTGGCATTCAGGCGAGTAAATACGCTTCATAAATATCATACAGCGAATATACTCCTTTCGCGCTCCGTGAACAGGGTATAGAAATTGCAAAAAAATCGCAAAAAAAAGCGAAAAAAGAAAGCAGCGAAAATAATCAAGTTTCCGACAAACATCAACATGACGCCAAGATAAAAACCTTCAGGATGCGCCAACGCTGACGTCGACGACGAGAACGACGACGTCGACGTCGACGCTGGCGTCGCAGTCGCAGTCGCTGCAGACAAGATAAGACACATCAGCAGCTGAGGCGGCAGCCGTGGTCCATTTCTATTACAGTGTGTGGTTGATTTTAGATACCCTGTAAATGGTACAATTACTCCATGGGGTAGCAAAGGCAGCCGGAAGAAGACAAGTGTGCATCTAGTCGAATATGCATACCCTTTCCCCAGCAATTTATATGCCAAGCAACTCAAAGATTACAAGGCATATAAATACTGGAATACCCTACATAGTAGTAAAAATATACAACAAATATTCAGTTTTTTAAACTGTGTTAAATGAACTCTCTTGTATACTCTACATAAATACCAAAAGATATTTCATATTTTCTTATATACTTTCTATTTATAAATATTTACTGTTTTGCTTCTTACTCAACTTATCCGGCGTTGCCCGGCTCTGTCTTTATTTCTTAAAGTATTTACATAGATCTTCAAAGCAAAGCAAACCAGATTTCATAGCGCTAAAAATTTTACAGCAAAGTTGAAGAATTGTTGGAAAATTTAAAAAAAAAAAAGGTTGTAGAAAACTTCTAAGTCTATCATACCAGCCAGCATATATGAACACTATATTTCAAATATGATCAATTTTGAGTACAAATAAAGACGATTATATACAATGGGGTAACTCGGGAACTTTGAACGTTACGATTATGAACTTTGGTGTGCAATTAAGGGAATACACTAGCTAGCAAAAAATTAGAGCACATTTTGCGTAACTCTCGTGTATGCTGAGATCCAAGGTAATAATTACCTCCATATAAGTAAGTCAATTCTACCCGGTCTGGTATGCACCCCTTCGATTCGGCTGAGTTCCAAGGCGAATCGATAGTCTGGCTATCTTTGCTGTTTACAGGGTATTAGCCAAACACATACATTCGACTGGCGCTGGCTTTTTTTCGCTTTTCATTTTTCATTTTGGCGGCTCTTTGGCACTAGATTGGCTGCTGCTCTGCTTTCGATTTGGACCAGCCGCTCGACGCGCGCTTCAAGCTGTGTGTTTGCTTTGAAAAGTATATTGGATTGGCTGCCTCCACGGTCGCCCCCGATGCCCCGATGCCCCGATGTCCCGACGCTCCGACGGGACCCGCCGTCCCGATGTGCCTGCCCTTAGTGCAGGCTCTGCGTCTGCAGTTGCAGCAGTTGCTTCAGGCTCGCGGTCGACGTTTTAGACCTGTGCTTTGTTTTAATTTTTCAAGCGATACGGAAATACGAGTGAAAAACAATCAGAAACGCTCCAAGATAAGAGAGGGGACACAGGGGGAGACTCTCGAGTTGGCTTGACAAAAGTAATTGCTTTCAACTTGATGGATTTTGAAGATAATATACTCAAGGGTCTTATTTTAGCCACATTCCCAGATACGCCTCGTTCGGGCAACTTAACGAGCTGGTTTATGGCTTCAAACTCTGGCTGAGGACTTGTTTATGGCTTATGTTTTTAGTCTACACGATTTGCTTCATTCATGATCAACGTGCAGCCCAAGCCTGAAGAGTTGGGGAAGCTGAAATTCTTACTGAAGATGTTCTTAGGTTCGAAAGTGCGTGCCTCACGTGGATGAAAATGTTGCTCAACAGTCGAAGGCCCAGAAATGCGCTTTGCTAGCGTGCCGTCATGAGCCTGGCTTAGGTAACAGCGCGTTGAACTGGCAAGCGCAAAGTCGCTGGCTCAAATTCAGCAGTAAGGCCTTATATTTACGTATTCAACTTCTACAAAAGAACTGACAGAAGGGATATTCAACAGCATGCATCTACGGAACCATCTGCAGCTTCTGCCTTTAGAAGCTTGCGCTTCCACGGAGATGGAGACATCGGGTGGCGCCTCGTGCAGCCCTTCAATAATTGAACTAATCATAATTATTTTAATGCTAATTTATAGTTACTTTTATTTGTTTTCCCTACAACTTTTTGAGTCCTGCTTGTAACTAACCAAATCTTTCTACCCTTTGGCCTTTGGCCCCGGGGCTTTCCCTTTTCCCTTTATGCTTTTCATTTTATTATTTTGGTCGCTCGGCCCAAAAAGTCCTGCAAATATTTTTGTTTTAGACAGTTGATGGAAATAGTTAAAAGTGTTGCGCCACAAGCCTCAAGCCCCATGCCACATGACCCTCCGCCCCGCGCTACCCGCGGCTGCAACCAAAGCCACTTTGAATGTTAAACAAAATTATAACTGAAATCGTATAAAAAGGTTAGTTGCCAATACACACACACACAAACACACACACACGAACACACGCACACATACCAGTACACACACTCGTACACACACACACACACACACACACACACACTCATACACACTCGAAGTGAGGCAATGTTTGAATTTCTGCTGAAGTTAACATTTTTATAATTCCATTAAGCGGCTGCTCGCATGTGTGTGCCTTCTGGTCTATGTGTGTGTGTGTGGGTGTGGGTGTGTGTGTGTGTGGGTGTGTGGGTGTGTGGGTGTGTGTGTGTGGAGGTGTGAGTATGTGTGTGTGTGCGTGTGCGTAACACGAAGCTGGCCATGTCGCAACTGACAACAACAAGAATAACAACAAGGAAGCGTACTCTAGTCGGCACTGCCCGACTAGGAGATACCCTAAGCCCAGCGTCAAACAACCCTCTACTTATCTGTGCAGCAGCTGTGCCTATCCTTTCTTTCTGGGAAATTCTTTCTTGGACAACTTCGGTGCTTATAGTCCGATCTTTATGCAATTCTCCGAGCTAGAATAAGACATGCTAAGATGTGCATATAAACAGGCACAAGGCTCTATCCCTTAAATTGCTTTTTTTTTTGTTCCAATTCTGGGAAAAATGTCGAAGGTAGGCAAAAAATGAAATACTCTGAATACAGATTAAGGGATGCCACAAGAAGCTCGTCAAGTTTGGTTGTTGTAGCTCAGATACTTTTCGAGGTATGCCTAAAAACATTGTCTCGAAATCGATATTTATCGATATTATGAAAAAAGAAGAAGAATATCTAGAAAAAATCATGTGCTTGTTCTGCATGTGGCATGGAAGAACATATGTTTTGAAGATTCAATTCAAGTCAACGGCTAGAGCTGAAAATCGATATTTATCGATTTGGTCGAAATGTTCCAGGAATCGAAATAGGTAAAAGCTTTTCAAGACAATCGCAGTGAAATGTCTAGATCCATATGGTATATCGACATATATGTGCCATTTGCTTGCCTTAGTGCAATGTACCCCTTTTCATTTTCAAGCCCGCCTGCAATTATTACAGGGTATCGTGGCAGGCGTAGGCGGCGCCGCTGCTAACCAAACGGTTCCGCAAAAGTTGTGGGCCAAAAACTTTTTGCATTCATAAATCATTTCTCGCGCGCTCTCTCCCCTAGCCCCAAGCAACCCCTTCATAAGAGTCCAAAAGCACGCCCCCGTCCCTTCTCTAGCCACCTACGCTCCTGCCACACTCGGCACACTTTACCTTGCGTGGCAGTTTTTTAAGGTGGAAAAAAATACTTTTCGCTGAATTTGTAGAAATTTTGCTCAACGCGCTGCCAGGTGAATGCCTAAAGGGTTGAGGCAGGGGTTGGACAAAGGATTCGACTTGGCGTACGGCTTGGCTTTCAGCTCTCACATGCCACACACACACACACACGCACACACGCACACTAGAAAGTTGCAACTTGTTGCGAGCGCTTTGGGTTACACATTGCTGCCGCGTGTCCTGCCCGCATATCCTTGTCATTTTTAATTTATGCACAGAAATGAAGCCGAAGCAAGACTCCCTTCTCCCCCCACCATACTCTCCCCCCTCACTCCTTTTCAAACTTGAACTTTGGCCACAACTTGGAAGGCAAGCAGCTGCCCCATCCCTCTCTCCACTCTTCCAGATAGTTGACTTATGGCCATATCATATCGTTGGCCTACCCCTACCCCTCCCGCCGCCACATTTCGACCACGCCCCTGTTTTACCTTATCCTTTTGCCTTACTTCTGCAGCTGCTCAAGCATGTGGCATACAATTTAATTGGGTTTTCCAGCACCATCAGCATATGGTCTTCAGATTATGTTGTGAGTGGAAATTGTGTATATGTGGACTTTATTTTCTGCTATCGATATGTTTCGATGTTCAATAACAAATCTTCACATTCCATTCAATTACGTTTTACTCAATTGAAGGCTTGTTGAGCTTTGCAGCAAGCTTATCTGCCTGGTAAATATTTGGCATGCAGTTTGTATACAACGTTGCCAGGCGGCAATTGATTTTGGCCCATCTGGCAGCACGCCAACAGCCATCTGGCAGCACCATTCGAAAAAGTGTCGCTTTGATCTGCTGCATGTCAACTATTTATCAGGCAGATAAACTGTTAAACTGTTGGATAAAGCCAAGAGCTCGGTTCAGTTACTTTAACTACAAAGAGAAACTTTAAAAGCAAGTGCTTTAGTTAGAAATACATAGCTTGGGTGAAGTTTTTTTTTTTTAAATAATATTCAACTGTCTTGTCAATCGACTTAATGCTATGCATAATGAATCAAAGCTGAAGATATTGTAGCAATTTTTGCTTGTGTTCAGCAGAAGCCACAGCTAAAGCAATAAAAGCAGCAGGAACAACATTCAGTTGGATGCCTCGTCGGTTTCTAGTGCTCTGTGTCCATCACAAACGCAGCCGCAGAGCCCAAAAGCGAGCCCAGATCCAAATGCAACTCAGCTGCGGCTATATAATATAACAAGGCAGTCTCAGCCCTGAGGGCCAATCTACTTGTTATACCCTCTAATTGAAGAGTTGCATGCTGTGGGAACTGACAAACTGTCTTGGGATGAAAATAACATTCGCTTATTTCGATCAACTGTTAAGCAACATTTCGAATATTAGCAGCTGTTACCCACACAATGCTCATAAACAGCTGTTAAGAAGCTGTTACTCACATTTCGATAATTAAGCGATGTTAAAGAGCTGTCACTCACATTTTGATATACAGCTGTTAACCACCTGCTACCAGATTTCGATTATTAACAGCTGTTAAGGAGTTGTTACGTACATTTTGAATTACAGCTGTAACTAACATTTCGATTATTTAGAGCTGTTAATTAGCTGTTACTTACATTAACATGATTATTTTTAAATTTTAAAATAAATGTGCAGCTGGTTTCTCAGCGCTACAGGGTATGCTTTAGTCGAGCTTTGCTTGTGTCCTGCCCAAAGCGCGCTGCTGCGGTTGCAGTTGCATCTTGGGAAATGGCCAGGAGGGGAAGGGTAAGGGGAGGGGGGTGGCGCTCAGAGAGATACAAGCTGTAAAGAGCCGCAATTTTTACATCCTGAGCCCATTGCAAGTGCCCAGAAAGGGTATGCTGATTTTGTGCGACTGTTTGCAACGGGCAGAGGGAAGCAACAAACTCAAAAGGAATATTCTTCAATTTTCGAGCAGAGCGAGGAGCTGGGTTGATCTTGACATGCCTGCTAGGCGAATGCATGGATCTCGGGATATGCAATGCCAAATATGAAGTATCCCTTTTCATAAGCAGAAAGAGTGTGAGCTATGTTCTATTCGATATCTTGAAAAAGTTTCACAATCTCGATAAATATCGATTTTGAGAGATGTTATTTTGAGCATAACTCGTAGTCTAAAAGAGATAGCTAAACCTTATTTGGTATGCAGGTTCTTGAATAGCCTCAGAGCTTAAGAACATGTCATTTTCCCCCAATTCACCAAGAAATTGGAAAAACGCCCTTGCGCTCTGTTATATACAGACTTTAGTATGCGATAAGATCGGACTCTAAGCACCGAAGTTAAGACAGGTCACTTTTCCGAAAGTCTGTCGCAAAGTAAAGAAGAAGCACGCACGGAAAGGTAGCTGCCCTGGGCTTAGAGTATCTACTAGTCGAGCACGTCCCACTTTCCACTTTCGACTTCCCACTTCCCACTCGTATTTGTTTTATCTTTGCGCTTTGGGATTGGCTCGAGCTTTGGACAGCGGCAATTGTAGCGAGTGCCCGCTGTATCTACCCCCCCCACCTCCCCACCCTGTGGAGCTGCAGCGCGCATAAAAATTAAAAATTTCATTAAATGCACGAAAAATGCTTCAAGTGGAAAAATGTAATATCCTTTGGGCACAAAGGATATGCGCATATAAATGCAAATGCGCCGTCCGGCCAAAACGATATGTTTGCAGCGGCCATCGAAGGGCGTCGCCGAGGGGAACAGCGGGGGGGGGGGGGGGAGGAGGTGGGACGGGCCAGTGCGACATGCATGAATGCACATGCCCTACACACACACACACACACACACACACACACACACACACACACACACATGCGTGTGCTTGTGGTTGCGTAATTAATGTGCGCATTTGATAAACAAAAGGCGAGCAAAAAGCGCAGGCAGCAAAATGTATTTTGTTAACACGAAACTGATAAAAGATTCAATTCCACAAGCCGCACCTCAAATACCCTTCAGGCAAGTCAGAACTGAACTGCCAGACAGTGAAATATGGCTATAACGTCTCGGCTGTTGATCAAGATCAAGATCGGAGCTGTCTCCGATGTCTATGCGCTTCTCATTCCGTCACAGATTTATGACAAGGCCCATTCGAACAATTTGAACAATTCTGATGAATGCTCTTCTTATCGAGTGCCCACCGTAGTTACCCAGCTCTGAACAAGCCCTAGAACGGATAAAGATATTTGCAATACAAAGTTAAAAAGTTAAATGCAAATGCTCAAATTTAAACAAAAACTCAATTGTTGTTCGCTTGTTTCAGTGGGAGCTGCTGGACACAGTGGGGCGAGTTTGATTCAATTTGTTTAAAATTTATTTACAAAAAAAAATCACGAATTTTTAGGAGCTTCTGCTATATCAGACATAGCATATGGCTTAGAAATTGTATTTTTTTTATATATTTTTCAATAATTTAAGACTGGTGAAAAATATGATTTAAACCAGCAACCTGCCTGGGATACAGGGCACAAGCTTAACCTAAGTTGTTAGAGAAATTCATAATTAATTTATTATTTAAATTTAGCTGAAAGTCCTGCATGTCAAATATAAGTTCATAGGGAAGTTCCGGATGATGGAACTCTGCCCAAAATTCTCATTTATCAAAAGTGTGCCCAGGCTTATTTACGCTTGAGCTGTTTCCTGTTGAACTGGTTCCGTTTAAGATGCGGTTCATATGAATCAAATGTCCGAACTGGTTCGAATTGGAGTCTTGTTTCTAGCATAGTATAAATACAGTATTCGCGCACTTTCATTCCTTGGCTTGCCTGTTTGTTGATGGAATCAATATGCCCCGAGTGAGTGTATTTAAAAATTGGGGACTCAAACGTTTGCCAAATATTTGGCATGACGAGGTTTTTGCCGCTGTCTGCGAGCTCGCATAAACCGCAATGGCAATAATTTGCTTAATAAGATGCCAACTGCCAGGCACACACACACGCACACGCGCACACACACGCACACACACGCACACACATATGAACGCAAAAAAATATACATATACATATATATATATATATATAAGAAATAGTCAAAGTCGTCGTCGCAAGTCAAAAAAGTTGCTAAATTAAAAGTTTTTGCTGCCGCCAAAAATAAAGTCACCAAAAAGTTTTTTAACTGCTGACTCCCCCCGCCCCTCCCACAGCACCAGCCCCTGCCGCCCCTTAATCCACAAATTCAAAATGCAAATGCACACACACACACACACGCACAGTCACACATGTGTGTGTGTGTGTGTGAAAGTTGCGCTGGCAATTATAAGCCTGGCTGAGGGGGAGCTGCGCCCATTTGCCAGCGAAAATACGAAATGGAAATGGAATGGAAATAAATGCGAGCAGCTTGCAAAATTCAAAACTCAAAACTCGAAACGAAACTCGAAACTAAAAACTTGAGAAATGTGAGTCAAAAGTCAAAAGTCGGTTGTGTGCAATTACGCACAAGAGTTGCCACACTATACCACACGGCAAGGCGTTGCCATATCGATCTATGTTCTATTTTGTCCATATTTCAAAGGATCACAACAGTTGCGGATCGTAAAACTAGAATATCTCCCTGGAAGTACATCCATATAAGAACTGGTTCGTTCATGTGACCATGTAAGACTCTTGTATTTTTAATTAAATGTGAGTCAAGAGTTGCCACACTGTGCCACACGGCAAGGCGTTGCCATATCTATCCATTTTTGTGTACTCTTTCCTGAATATTTCGAGGGATTAATACTACAGTTGAGGATCGTGAGAAGTCAAATGCCTTAACACTAGAATGTCTCCTTGAAAGAACTAGTTCGTTCATTTGAACTTAAGCCTTTCGCACTTTTTGAATGTCAGCACCACTTGCGAACTAGTTCCAGCAATGATAATCTATTACCAACGTTAGGCGTTAGCCTATGCTGCCACACATTTCTCTCTTCCGAAGGATGTGAACTAGATCAGTGTCACGATCTGGTTTACCTAGAGCCTGGTTTGCCAAAGGCACGAATTGAAGTCTTCTTCTTTCTTATGTCAGCACATTTGCCTTTCCAAACTTCAACGATGAACTGGAACCAGTTGCGAACTAGTTCCGGCATTAGTATCGTCCAATTGAACTAGTTCAGGCTCACGATCCAGTACACCTTGAATAAGCTCTGCCAAAGGCACGAATTGAACTCTTGTTATCTTGATTTGACAGTACATTCCCTTTCTGACCTCCTACCTTATGCTGGAACCAGTTGCGAACTAGTTCGTTAAGCTCTATTGCTTGAACCTCCCTCTCTAGCTTGCCATTTGCACTATCTAGTATCTGGCTTATCTTTAAAATAGATGCGCTTACTTGGAGCTAATTAAATGGACTCGACCCCCATCTGCCCAGCCGGCCGTTCATTAAGGGAATTAGCTGGAACTGTGGCTGGTTCCCAGTTCTGAACGGGCCTGCAGTTGGAGCTGTTCGCTTGTCGCCGTCAAATGTTGCTGCTGCCGTGGCTGTGGCTGCTTTGCCAGCTGGCGCTCTGTTTGGGTGCAGTGCAGCCCGTTGACGAGTACCGGCCCTCGGAGCTGGTGAACGCAGCGCTGCACGTGCTGGAGAGCTCGTTGGGTCCGCGCTTCCATGCGTTGTCCATCATGGAATTGTCGCGCTCGGATTCCGAGCATCGCTACCAGCGTCGAGCGCTGACCTATCTGCTGCGGCGGATGAACGAGCGGGTGGCTGTGCAGCTGCTGCATGACAAGCCCATCGAGCAGCCGCGCGATCACATCCTGTTCCTGGTGGACACGCCGCAAGCGTTCCGCGCGCTCCACTTTCAATTCGCCACCACGCTCTTCGATCGCGAGTTCAATTTTGTGATCCTGCTCAGCTGGCGCGTGCAGGGGGAGCAGGCGCTGATGGCGGGACTGCACGTCATCTTCGCCAAATGCCTCCGCTTCCATGTGCTGAACGCGGTGGTCCTGGTGGAGTCAGCAGATCCCAGTGTGGTGCACTTCTGGGGCTATCGGCTGTACGCGCCCGACTGCAATGTGTCCATCACGCCGGAGCTGGTCAATCGATATGCGCAGGGCAAGCTGCTGTCGCGGGGTCATCTCTTTGGCCGTGCGCTGCGCAGCTTCTACGGCTGCCCGCTGACCGTCAGCTGGTATCCTTTGCCGCCGTTTGTGATGTTCACCGGAGATCGCGAGGATCCGCAACAGCGTCTGGAGTCGTGGCGGCTGACGGGCGTCGATGGGGAGCTGCTCAAGCTGCTGGCCACGATCTTTAAGTTCCGGCTGCGTCTGTTGCCGCCGTGCGAGAAAAAGACGCTGGAGCTCAGCTACAGTTACAGCGCCGACGACTGCTTTCACCAGCTGGGCGTGGGCAATTCCTCGGTGGCCATTGGCGCGCTGAGCGCCTCCCATTTGCATCGGGAACGCTTCTCGACGACCAGCTCGTACCATCAAAACGCTCTGGTCTTTGTGGTCCGCACGGATCACTATATGGGCGCGGTCAATCAGCTGGTGCAGCCCTTTTGCGGCACCGTTTGGCTGGCCCTAATCCTCAGCTGTCTAGCCGTCCTGCTGCTGCAGTGGGCCTGGCGCCGGCGCAGCGGCTACTTCGATCTGGCGGCGTGTGCTCTGCGCGTCCATACCACGCTGCTCGGTAATCCGCTGGAGGCGCCGGCCGTACCGCGAGCGGGTCTTGTGCGCTGCTACCTGGGCACCTGGCTGTTGCTCGCCCTGGTGCAGCGCGTCGCCTACCAGGGCAAGCTGTACGATGTATTCCGGCTGCCCTACTATCCGCCGGTGCCCGAGCACATTGCCGAGCTGCTCGAGGGGAATTACGAGTACCTGTCCTCGGACTATGTCGACTACTTTCCGCAGCATCGCACGCATCTGCGCACGTTCAACTATCTGCGGCGTTTCGAGGAACTGGAGGCGGCCGAGGACGGCGCCCGGCTCACGACGAGTGCCCTGCTGGGCAACTTGGCGCACTACAATCATTTAAACTGGCAGCACAGCCGGCTAACCCATGTGCGGGAGCACATCTATCTTTACCAGTTGGTCATGTATCTGCGCCGTCATTCGATCTACAAGTTCGCATTCGATCGCAAGCTCAAGCAGCTCCAGTCGGCGGGCATTGTGGGCCACATCAATCGATACTTTGAGCACCGGTTGCACCACGAGCCCTACGCCCACGTCTCGCACGAGGTCTCCCCGATACGGCAGGAGATGTTCTGCGGCTTGTACTTCATCTACCAGTTGATGCTTCTCGCCGCGTTCCTTGTCTTTCTCCTCGAGCTGATCAGCCTGCGTGTCATCTGGCTAAGGCGTTACTTTATCTGAATTATAACCTAATAAATCCACATCAATGTATTTGTGCACACCCTGCTCTAGTCAATAAACCGGCTGTTCTACGTTGAGCCTCTCTATGCGATTCTCAGACACTTAAAACAGCTATTGCAGGACGCTAAGCCTCTGTATGCGATTCTCAGACATTTAGAGCATTTACCTTAGCATTGACAGCTTAATTACTATGTTGTTGAGCCTCTCCATGCGATTCTCAGACATTTAAAGCAGCAATTGTTGTCATCACAAAGCACCGAGACTGATTTAATTGACCCATTTGGCTGGGGCCCATTTTAACGGAGTCGCCTCAACTTTATCCATTTGGATGTGCAGCCAAGTCCTGTTCCGTTTCCGACAGCCGAAGCTGAGTTTGTGGCAACCCTATGCCAGGGCTGTGCACCAAATAACAAATACCAACTAGCGTAGCCTTAGTTTCATACACATTTGCCATTATGACACCGCCACAAGCATTTGTTTAACGGGCGCGGGCAACGTGCCACAGAATGCGGCGGCCTCGTTAACCAGCAACAAAACAACAAAGAAGAAGCAGAAGGAGAAGGAGAAGAAGAACAACAACAACTCGAGTCGGACATAAAGCGAACTCATTAGCCTACATGGCCGCATTTTCCGCCTACACATGTGGGGCATGCAACATGGCGCAAGTGGCACACACAAATGCGACAACTGTCTATCGGATGGGGTCGAGTGGGATGGGGCAACATGGTCGCTGCTGGCTGTCTGCTCGCTGCCGCATGCAGCTTGTTGCAAGGCTGCATGCTACATATTTTGTTTGCTTAAATGCCGGAAGTGTTGCGGGGCCTCGCAGCCTGGGAGAGGGAAGCCGAGGCCCTGGATGACGAGCAACTGGCAACTGGCAACTGTCCCTCCGTGCCCCTCCGTGCTTCATTCCCCCTACTCGACGGGTTGGTTGCAAGCAACAAATGTTGTCATCGTGTTGCACACAATGTACGATTTGTGTTTTCAGTCCAGTCAGCAAAAGGTCCTGGTTGACAGTGGAATCGGGGGGGTGGGACAAACTGATTTCTAGACATGTCTATCTAGACCGTAACAGAAGACATCACAATCACCCATTGTCCAACAGCTATTTACAGTCAGCAATAAAAGTTTACGCTCCGATCTGACTAGAAGCTAAATGATATCATAAATCGAGCCCTTCCGCCCCCTCGATTATCGGAAACAAACTCAAAAACTGCGCGGGCATTACGAGAACCTAAGTTCCAAATTTCTGTCCCTCTTAAAGGCGCTGCGGGACAGACGGACATGGCTAGATCGACTCGACTCTTCAAGAATATATGTATATACTTTTTGCAGTCGGAGAATGCTTCATCTGCCTGTTACATACATTTACACAAAATCAATATACCCTTTTTACCCATTTTCAATGGGTACAGCGTATAAGTTCCCAACATTTTTATACAAGCTTACGCTTTAATCTATATCAAATGCTGAATGCTGCTTAAACTCTAGATACCCATTGAAAATGCATAGAAAGGGTATATTGGTTTTGTGCACTCGATCCCATTTATTTGAGGTTCAATCTGGGGAACTAAATGCGCTAGAAACTTAAATTTGTCAACGTTTTCACAGATATGACCTTGGGGTGAAGCTTTTATACAGATCGGACAACAAGCACCGAAGTTGAAAAAGATCTTTTATAGTGCGTTCTAATGATGCAATATAGTTCTGCCGAGATAATATCAATACATTTTTACATAGCCATCGAGAGTTCATGTTCATGTTAAAGAATCCCATAAATTGTCGATAGTTAGAAGAGGAGTCAAAAGAACATTGATATTGTTTGAACTTTTCTATACAAGAATATTCTCGTGTTACCAACCTACTCGACCATGTCTAGATACCAGGTTATCCGGAGATTTTCTATACCAGTTTACATTCAGTATAGTATGTGTAGTTTAGAGTTTGTCGTAGATTATAAGGTATGCCTGCAGAAAGGAATCTATCTAGAGACAGGTATGCATCTCTATAAAATAAATGAGAAAAGGAGTTGGTTATATTTACACCATGTCTACCGAGAAGCAAATAAGTTTTCAGTTCAATTATTTCAGCGAAGAAATAATAAAGTTTCGGTCTGAAATATCATTCTAAGCCAAAGGCCATAAGAGCCGAAGCCATTCAAAATGTATACCAAATAATTATAATAATCATTTCTTATAGGAATGTAAATAAATCGATAGATAAAGTTTCTCAAGATCAGCTTTTATATAAGGTTCAATTCCACTCCATTCCATTTCATGCCATTCCATTTCATTCCATTCCATTCCATTTCATTCCATTTCATTCCATTTCATTCCATTTCATTCCATTTCATTCCATTCTATTCCATTCCATTCCATTCCATTCCATTCCATTCTATTCTATTCCATTCCATTCCATTCCATTCCATTCCACTCCATTCCATTCCATTCCATTCCATTCCATTCCATTCCATTCCATTCCATTTCATGCCATTCCATTCCATTTAACTTAATTTCATTCCGTACCATTTAATTTAATTCCATTTAAAAAGTGTTATAATATAATAACATCTGGTTGAATTCATTTGACTGCAGGCTCTTTAGGCCAAAGCAAAGACAACAAATGACAAGTTCAACATTCAGTGGAATGCGAAAGAAACCGAATGATGCGTATGCAATGCAATGATAGCCAGTGGAATGCATCATTTGTTGGCTGTAACTCATTCAGTGCCAAAACAAATGCACGCAAATGAATGTTTAGGCATGCCCATTAAATGTTGCCAGCTGCAGTGGAATGCGTGTCATTGCGAATGACAAGAATGTTGCACATTCGCCTGCAGTTTGACAACACATTTCGTGGCATTCTAATAACTCCGGCCGGATAATTGATGTGCGTGTCGCGAGGCCTGAGGCCTGAGGCGTGGAGCCTGGAGCCTGGAGCCTGAGCCCTGACGCCTGACGCCTGTCGCCCAGCCCAGCCCAGCCCAGGCCCCAGGCACAACTGCTGCCCCGCCCGCCCGCCCTTCGCTCCGTAGAGATTCCCACCAATGGGCACACACTTGATACTCGTCAGGACGTCAGTTCGGCGTCAGAGCGTCTGATAAGCGCTGATAACAAAGGTAAACAAAAATGCCGCCCACCCCGCTCTGCCCCGCCCCACGTTTGCCCAGCCGCCCGAGTTTGGCGGGAAACGCTGCAATTCGTCGGCCTTGGCCAGCGTCGAGGCGCATGCGCCAGCCGAACGCCCGCCGGCCCGAGTCCTTCGCCCACATCGGCCGGCAGCGTATAAGAGCTGCAAAAAATTCCGTCTCCCAGCCAAATAAACTGGGAAATTTACGAGTCGAAAATTAACTGGCAGTCGAGAGATCGAATCGAATTCCCGATAAGATCGTCGACTGCATCGGAAATGAGCCGCAAATTAATGCGAACAAGAAGAAGCTTTAGCTGAGGTGGGCTAGCGTGGGAGGTATTATTGACGGATAGATACTCTGTAAAAGATCTAATAAAATACTTGGATAAACAATTAGCGTATGGAAATGCTGTCAATTAATGTGAAGAGGAAGAAACTTCTAAAAATGAAGTTGAAAGGAAGTTTGCTTTACAATGAGATACCCTGTAAAGCAGCTTATGAAATAGTTTGCTAAGCAATTAATGTCTGCAAATGTTGGGGCAATAAATGCAATTAAGAAGAAGCTTTGGAGAAGTGAAGCAGATGGAACGTGTGATACCCTGTAAATAAATATAATTTGCAAATGTTGACAATTGATGCGAATACGAAGAAGCTATAGAATGTGTAAAAGTTTGAGGATGTAACTGACAAGTACATACCGTGCAAAAACTAATGAATTACTCACATAACACTTTTTCGTCTGCAAATGTTTAAGTAATTACAAATAAGGTGCTGCAGTGTGATTGCTGGCTAGATACCCTGTACAGAGTAAGGAAACACTCTTATAAACTGTTAAAGTCCGTGACTAGTAAATACCCTGTAAATACACACTTCCATTCACGACATACAGTTGGAGATGGCTGTCACATACATTTGCCCCGCTTCCAATATACGCCCTACAGGCCATTTCACGCATGTACAGGGTATAATGCGCAATTTGCAATTTCAATTAGTTGACTTTGGTAGGCAGCGCTGCAACTTGGCCTTGGCTTCAGGCCCGCTTCTGTCTGTCTGCCAAGCCCAGTTACGAGCTCTGCCTCGCTATAAAAGCATCTGCCTGCGTGGAACCAGTCAACAGTTCAGCCGTGGTTCCAGTTCGTTACTTGACTGGCTCGTAAGATGCTGCTGCCCCTGTCGCTCTTGACGCTCATCGGGCTGCTGGCCAGCACAGCTTGGGCAGCTCGTCTGCCAGCCCCCGCCTATCTGCCACCGGCTGTGCCACAGCAGCTGGCCCGCGTGGAGCGCCTCCGGCAGGAGCTCGGGCTGCCACAGCAGCAGGAATACGCACTTGATCTGCCACTGGAACCCTACTGAGCACAGCAGCCATGCAGCCATTCATATTTGTGCTTTGCTGCCAACTCGTAAGTCCTGGGCACAGTCCCGACCGAGAGATACCCTGTGCTGGGCATTTAATGAGCTAAAATCTATTTACTGTGTATTACAGGCACACCTAAAACGCATTTGGCCACACTTGAAACTGATTTGGCCACACTTGAAACTAATTTGGCCACACTTGGAACTTTTTTATATATAACTATAATGTCTTTAAACAAAAATAATATTTGTTTTTTTCGTGAATATATGAGGATAATTAAAACTAAATAAAATTAATTAAAATTGTTAGAGAATTTTTGAAGCCTAGAATTTCTAAAAACTTGCCTTGAGACTTGGCTCATATGAAATGCGCAAGAGGCAAGAATCTTTGACACTTGCAAATACATGTTTTAAGAATTTTAATTGCTTAAATTTAGAAATATTTAAATTGAGTTGATTTAAGCCAGTTAACCTAGGGTTCTTCTGTGTAGGGTATGCACGCACCCGCATACCACTTTGCACGAAATGGAGTCTACTTGACTTTAATGATGCGTGGCAAACACTTGCAATCAGTTAATATGCCTCTATAATGAACGTTTTACAGGGTATTTGAAATAGTTATAGCTGCAACTGTGGCATCGTTGTGCATCATAAAAACGATGAGAGAAGTCAACTCTTTGTCGTTGGCTGCACAACCGCAACTTAATCCCTGTCCGCAGTTCCCAGTTGCCCGACTTCCCCCTCCGCCCCACCCCTCCTCGCTGGCCCTTACCTGGCCGATGCAAGTCAAAACTTTGCCCATGTGTGTGTGTGTGTGTGTGTGTGTGTGTCTGTGTGTGGGGATGCGGTTTAATCAAGTTTCGCCACTTAAGTTTGAGCTCAGGTGGAAAACACTCAAGAGCCGCCTGACCGAACCGTTCGGAGAGCTGAAACTGAACCGAGCCCAAGTCCAAAAACCATAGACCCCTCCTCCACCCCCTCCACCCACCACATGCCGTGAAAAGTTTGAAGAGCTTTGCGACGCTGGGTCTTCTGTTTTTGTTGGTGGGATGGACTTCTAACCTGTTACGCATTTGCCGGCTGCACATGCCTGTCCATTGTTTTATGGCCACTTCTCTGCCCCGCCCACGCCCACGTCCCCGCCCACGCCTTTTCCTCGGACTACACATTGCGGCCCAGTTCTTTTTCTGGGCTGGCCACAGCTTGTCTTTTGCTGACTTTCGTCTGACGGCAACTTTAAAATCAATTAAATTGAGTGCCAGCATGATTGCGCAAAATGATTGTGCAAGCAGTATAAGTAGCTATGCACAAAATTCAACATGCGACAAGCTTTCGCCATCCATTCGTCCCTCGCAAAAAACCGAGCAAGAGTGCGCCAGTAGCGTCTGCTCGACTAGCAGATACCCTGGACACAGCACGTCGCGTCTGCACGACTAGCAGATACCCTGCATTCAGTGCCTTGCGACTGCTCGACAAGCAGATACCCTGCATTCAGTGCCTTGCGACTGCTCGACTATTAGATACCCAGCACATAGCGTCTCGCGTCTGCTCGAATAGCAGATATCCTGCATCTATAGATACCTTGCACCCAGCGCCTCGCGATTTCTCGTCTATAAGATACCCTGCGCCCAGCGTCTCATGTCTGATCGACTACAGATACCCTGTACCCAGCGCCAAGCTGGCCTTAAAAAAATGATAGCAAGCAATGATTCGGTGCTTATGTTCCGATCTTTTTTTTTTTAAATGTTTACGTCTTAAAGTTGGTTCAAAGTTCTTAAGTTTTTTCAAGTATCGGGCGAAATATATTATATATGCTATACGATACTCTACATAATAATTTTGCTGTTTTTAGCTCTTATGAATTTCGAGCTGTACTTTAAAAAATCGACTGATATACAGATAATATGCCTGCCAAAATACTTTATGCCCGTTTTACACAGTTTCTAGGGTATACAAAAATATATATAATAAATATAATATAGCTAGCTGGCTAGCTATGCCTGTTGATTAAAAGTTAAGCTTTTTTTAGGCATTTTTTTCAAGCATAAAAGCTTCTTATGCTTAAATAAAGACGTGCCAAATGGAAAAAAAAGAAGGTGAAAAAACACTTGAACAAACCTGTAAATAGCCTTAACTAGAAATTGGTCTGGGGTTTGAACCAGCAACCTCTCCTTTCAGTAGCTCTCCTGCGCCTGGCCAGCTTATCTGACATAGACTGTGAGTAGAAAGTATGAATACAAATATAAATGATAAATAAATAGAAAAATAAATCAAATAAATAAATATTATACATAAAAATGTAAAGAAAATTTCAAATAATTAATTATTAAAATATATATGCTTTACCATGCTTTTCAGCTTAAACTAGGTAAATGAGTGGAAAGCGTATTTCGTAAGACTTATTTCGCAATGGAGCGAAGTAGGCGATGGTCGGCTTTTCCATTTGTTTTGGGCCAGTGTTGAATTGACTTCAGTCTAGTCTATTCTCTGTTGAGGGGCAGAGCTCAAAATCTTTCGAAAATAAGCAAAAACAAAAGGATTGACTTGGAATTGAAATACGATTGCCATACAAGCGATATGTATCCCAATCGAGACAGATTCATACCGCAGCGGATGAACGGCAGAACGGCCCACGGGCCGCCGGTCTTGAACTTCCAGAACCGAATGCTTGTCGTGGAGCGCATCGTGCAGAGACTTTCGGGCCTGTGGCTGTCGTTTAGCACGCACTTTGTGCTTGTGAGGAAACTGTTCGACCTGGTCTTTGGCCGGCTAAAGAACTGGGTGCACATTTGGCTGGGCCGGGTGCCGCCGACGGTCAGAGATCTGGCGGCGAGCATTGAGACGTGCAACTGGCCGACGGCCTCGATCCGGTACATCGCCTGCCATCCGACGGGCATGGAGCGCGCTCTGCTGACCAGCATGGACGTGGCGCTGCTCTACTCGGATATGCGTGTGCCGCCCCATCGTTTGACCTCCGCCAAGCAGCGGCATGTGACCTGCGCCGCGTTTCGGCCCTGGTCCAGCTCCGAGCTGGCGGTCGGCGGTGCCGGCGGCATTTGCCTGTGGAAGCCGTTGGCCCAAATGCCCCGGATGATGAAGCTCACCTGGTACGGCTACAAGCCGAAGGACTTCATTGTCGATCTGCAGTGGCTGCAGACGGGCACGCATCTGGTCAGCGCCACGCTGGGCAATCGCCGCATACAGATCTGGCATCCGGAGCTGAGGCAGCTGATGCAGGAGCTCAATGTCCCGCTGCCGGGCACCCACTGCTGGGTGATGCGCTACCAGTCGGACATACTGCATCTGATCAGTTTCCTCAAATCGGATGCGCCCATTTTGCGCTATCGCAACTCCTTGAAAACGTGGAGCAATCAGCTGACCAAGCGCATGCCCATCCAGACGGCCGCCTGGACGGCACGCGGCAACCACTTGATGTACGTGGTGAAGGGCTCCAGCAAGGTATACGGCTCCACCTCGAGCATGGTGATGGGTCCCTTCCGGCATCCGTTCATGGTCTGGAGCACCAGCGAGGTGATCGATCTGCGCAGCTTCTACTGCAACTGGCAGCAGCACGAGGGCGGCCTGGTCCAGTCGATGGTGATGGATCCCCTGAATGTCTATGTCGCGTTCATGTTCAAGCGGCGGCCCTTCATTCTGCTCTGCCTGCTGCACATTCCGTTCAACTGCAGCCTCAAGCTGAAGCCCATGCAGCTGATCGGGAGCGCCGACGGACATCCGGAGGCCTATCCCACATGCATCACCTTCGGCTATATGGATCGCGTGGCCAGGCATCGGGATCGCAGCCTGGTCATCGGCTGGTCCACGGGCCGGCTGCAGATCGAGGAGCTCATCGCCCAGACTCGCGAGGAGGCTCTGCTCTTCGAGGAGCTCGAGATTCGCCATCCGCAGCAGGTGTTCGAAATTGATTTATATTAGTTTGCCAATTATTCATTCTTAACGTCTTCTCATTGCATTCTAAACAGTTTCTCACTTTTGTTATTGTATATTTGGTTTTATCGTTAATAAAAATCCAAACTAGGTTTACTTTTCTTACTGAAAACGTGTGTAGCAGGCAGCTAGCTTGGAATTCCAGCATGAATCCTATCCAAGTGGTTCATCAGCTCATCAACCTTCAATTGGGGAAACTTTGACCCACCTGTATTTCATTGGGGTCATCAAGGCCTTTGCGGTCGACCCCTTTGGAAAGGGAAGCTTGGAGAGTATCCAACAGACAGCGAAAGGCATTTCTGAGCTGGCTTGGAATTCCAGCATGGATCCTCGCTTCGATAGCTCATCCTCCCCGGACTAAATATTCCAGGAAGACAGGAAGATATGAATCCTTTGTAAAGGGAAGCCTGGAAAGGCATCTTTGAGCTAGCCTGGAACTCGAACCCGGATCCTACACGTTGATCATATCATAAGCACCGAAGTTAAAAGTGTTTTTCCCAGATGATGCTGGGTATCTCCTAGTCAGGCACGCCCCGCCAAAGTAGTCCTAATTCTTTCGGGCTTATCCCTTTAATTGCTTTATCCATCTTAACTGAATTGGCCTTTGCATATTTCACTTTCAAATACTTATCAAACTGGGTTAACCAATCAATTTGTTAATGGAAGCGATAGGTGAGCATGCTGTAGTCGACTAGCTGCTACCCTGTAGAAAAGCTGAAGCTTCTTGTTGTTCGCATAAATATACAAGCTATTGGAATGAATTTCTTTTCGTCTGCATCTGCTGACAAAAGCTCTAAAAGTCTTCGAGTTTCTTAAAGTTTCTTACTCAAATAAACGTTTTTGCTGCGACGCAATTGCTTGGGCTCGTTTCATAGAAATTGCGGGTTCGAATCGTCGTGGCTCAAAGCCAGTTTTGAGCAAACAAAATTAATGATTATTTGGATTGGCAGACCTAACCAGCTAGACATATCTACATAAATGCCTTATGCTCAACTGTTTATAGAATATACCAAGAAGTCAAAATACCCGAAGCGTGTGCGGCAAGTGCAGGGTATGCAACTAGTCGAGCCCATAGAAATGAAATGAGAAGAAAACCAATATAAAAATATATAACTATTATGTGGCTGAGTATAATGTAAAGGTGAGTGTGTGTGAGGCTGAGGGTGTGTGTGTGTGTGAGGGTGTGTGTGTGTGTGTGTGTGTAAAAGCGTAGCCAAAGTCAATTGTCAATTGTGTTGTTTTTGTTGTTGTTGTTGCTGTTTGTTAGCTTCATTATTTGCCAAGTAAAAGTAATGAGACTTTTGTTGCCTTGTTGTGTTGCACATGAGTGCGCCTGTTAAGCTTTATATTTGCACACACTCGCACACACACTCGCACACACACACACACACACACACAATGCATTTGTAGAAAATAAGCTGCCCCGCCCCCCAGCAACCCGACCAGCCTTAGCTTTAGCTACGTGTGTGCTGTTGGCCTTTTGTGTGTTGGGCAAACAAAAGCGCAAAGCGTTGACAGCCCGTGGCCCGCCAAAGGGTCGCACAGGGCAACAACAACAACAGCAACAGCAACAGCAACAAACAAAGGGAAAGCATTTGCCAGTGCACGCCGCAGTCTGACTGCAGGCAGACAGCAGCCCGGCCGGGGCGGGGAGGGGTGAGGATACGGGGTCTAGGGCTAGGCGTCCCGGCTGGGCAGCTGGCGATAAGGACTTTGCAGCTGGGCTAGAGGCAAACGGACGAGTCCTTTTTGGCGCCTGCATTACCGATAGAAAATAAATTAATTTTCATAATAATTGGCAGCATCGGCCCAGCTCTAGCCCATGCCCGCCCACCCAGCACAGCACAGCTACACTCAAAGAAAAAGTTGACCAAGTTGCATTTTTCGGACAATTTCAGACAATTTTTAAATGAATTTTTAGCTTCTAATCTGTTCTAACATAAAAGTTTTTCGAAATTATTTGTTGCCTTTTGGTAAAAAGTTTCTGTTTTTTGGAAAAAAAAAACAAAGCTAAAAACTCTAGATATTTTTGTAGATTTGAGAAAGTTGTTGCTGCTTTTTGGAAAAAGGTTTTCGGTTTTTCACACTTTTTTTCCTTTGATTTTCAAATATTTGTTGTTCAGCTTTTTTTGTTAATATTTTTTAATGTTTTATTTTCGCCCAATTGCGGACTGCCTTCGCTTTTTGCTGAGTGTACTCTGCCGCATTGCCTTTGGCCATGAGTTTAGGGCGAGCGGGTTGGGGGGCCAACCCTTTTCTGCGGAACTGAGCGCCAATAATAATAACATTGTTAACACAACGTGCGCATGTAATAAAATCGTTTATTGAATTGGCCATAAATTTTCGCTCGCAACAGCCGCAAATTCCCCCCTGCCAGCCACTCAAAATTCAACCCCCCGCGAAGCGTAAAGTCAAAGTTGCAGTCACTTGGGGGGGAGGGAGGGGCGCAGGGTTTGCGGGCGGCTGTGTGTGCCTTTTGCACTTAGGCCTTTGTGCGAAAGTTGAGCCAGAGTTTTAGCCAAGGAATCAGTCTCTCTCTCTCTCTCTCTCTCTCTCTCTCTCTCTCTCTCTCACCCACCCTAGCTCACTCTGTCTCTCTATCTGGTTCTCTTTGTGGCAATTGCAGAGAACTCGCCGCAGGCGGAAGCTTTAGTTTGAGCCAAAGCAACCGCCAGGTGGGCGTTAAGTGGTTGATAATCAGATTAGGAAAGCGCTTAGTGCTAAGCTTTAAAAGCTGATATTTAGTGAGAGCTCTAAAAGACTCGTTACTCGTTGGGAAATTACTCGTTACTTTACTCATTTGGTTAGAGGTTAGCTCTATAAGCAAAGCAGGACGCGTAACTAGAATTCGGCGGAGAGTAACGAGTAAAGGCTCACAAGTAGCGAGTGGAGTAATGAGTTGAGGAATACAGAGCCATTTTTAATGAAGAAAATGTAACGAGTAAAAAGTAAAGAGTGAGACGTAGCGAGTAACGTATAAAAGGGGCTTAATATAAACTTACGAGTAAAAGGTGGAGAGTAAAAAGTAACGAGTAGCACCTCACATGTAGCATATTATGAGAAAAAGGTTACAAGTATTTAGTATTTATGAAAAAGTAACGAGTAGAGAAAGTAATAAGTAACGAGTAAACGAATAACGAGGCATGAGGTAGAACTTGCCAGAACTTGATTTAAGCTTAGTTAAAGCCAGCGTAATGTAATGTGAATATCCATTGGTTCGAACAGATTGCAATGCCAAATCGATGCAGTGCAGCATCAAAAAGTTTAACAACAAAAGGTAAGTTCGACTTGTTACAGCAGTCCTTGGATCTGCAGTGCACTGGCTCCAGCCAATAATTTGTGGCTGCGTTTTAACTACCACACATAAATTGCATGTAGTGCCATTAATAAGCATAAAAGCATTCGCCTTGCCACTTCGCCAAGTGCACGCGGATGAGCTGCTGCTGCTGCTGCTGCTGCTACTGCTGCCTGGCTCCCAAGAGTGTGTGTTCCTCCAGGCCCGGGCCGATTCCCTTTGGTCTGGTTCTCGCTGGCTGCACGTCTTTCGGCGGGCCACTTGGCTTTCAGCTGCTGCTGGGCGAGTGAAACACTTCAAATGTTTTCAATGCTGTTCAATAATTTGTGCAAGGACAACGGCGACGATAAACGCGACGAGCTGACTAAGAGATAAGTCCCCGCCCAAAGGGTTCCCCAGCTAAGCCAGAGATGAGCGCGTGTCTCTGGCGTGCTTGGACTTAACATAAGTTGATATGACTTTCGAGCATGTTTAAAAGCCTATAAATTTCATTCAGCTATAACCCAAGCCACAGTTGTAGAAGATGGAAATTGCTTGGCGCCCGAGCAGGGACTGTATGGTGTATCTATGCCTAAGGTGCGACATAAGAAGCACGCATCGTGTTTGTCGCTTCATGATTATCGTTTAACTCAAACCAAATCATTGACATGGTTTAAAGTTAAGGCTGAAAGTCACCTATTCTCGTGTCACGAGCGGACACAAAGCTCATATCCAAGGTTGACAGGGATCCCAGCAGGTATCCCAAGGTTGTCGTTGTTGTGGAAGATGTTGTTTGGCTTCCGATCAGGATCAGAAAAGAAACTAATCTCAAAATGCGTAGGACAAAATACTGTGTCTTTACTTAGCTCCACTTCTGGAAGATGAAATTGTTTGGCGCCCGAGCAGGGTCTAAAACGCGTGACTCCGCTGAGGACACAATAGAAGAAGCGTCCAAGCAAAGGACAATAGACTGTACTTCCGATCGAATTCCATAGGCAGCCAAGCCTTCCACCAGGGCTGTCACTGCTCTGAAAGGCGTTGTCTGGAGACCAAATGCTGTGTCTTTACTTAGCTCCAATCTCAGCCAAGGTTGTCATGGTTCTGGAAGAGCAGGGTCTAAAGAGTGACTCCGAAAAGGACGACAAAAGAAGCGTCCGATCGAATTCCACAGGCATCCAAACCTTCCACCAAGGTTGTCATGGTTCTGGAAGATGTACTTCCGATCGAATTCCCTAGGCATACAGATCTGATTCAATCCTTTCACCAAAGTTGTCAGTGCTCTGGAAGAGGAAGTTGTTAGGCTCGCGAGCAGAGACAAAATGCTGTGTCTTTGATGAAAGTCCAATGTCAAATGCCTGCTTTCGTGTCACGCGCTGGCACTCAGCTTTAGTCCCAGCCCGTTTGGCAGCTCTGGCATCGTTTGGGGCGAAAAAAAAGGGGCGCTTATTTTGAAGTGTTGTGCAAACAGTTGCATTATCACTGAAACGACGTCTAAGCGATAAAAGCGACTCAGCCAGAAGGCGTTGCCGCTGCTCGATAAATTTTAGCTGTTCGCTAATTATGAAGTGATGCATTTTTCAGTGCTTAAAGGAATGCAACGGGAAATGGGCTTTCGGCTTCTGGCATAAAGGACATTCCTTCAGCGTCGAGTGATGAATGGCTGAATGGGCGGGGGCGGGGCGGGGCGGGGGCGAGAAGCAAGCAAGAACAACAGCAATAATGGAAATAATAAGGACAACAATGGACGTGTTCTCTGTCCATACGCTGAGCTCCCTTCCTGGCGCTTACTTCACTTTTAATATGTTAAACCGTGGACTCGACAGCGCACAAAAGTGCGGCATGCCTGGCATGTGGAATCCGGAATTCTTGCCCCGCCTCACACATGAAGCCGAACGAGGGGCGTTTGGGTTAGTTCATAAAATGCAAAAGAAACGAGCGAGAGTGCTCCAGGCGGGACGACGGGCACGGCTAGCGGCTACCCTGTAGAGCCAGCTGCCTTTACGAATATTCCAGCTAATTCTTCGAAAACCGAATCTCGATTAGCTTCAGCCTTTATCCAGTTTGTAGCTCAAGTAGTTGCCGGCTAGTTGCCTTCTCCTGGACTAGTCAGATATACCCTCTTTATGCAATTTCAATGGGTTCGGGGTGTAAAAAAAAGTTGATGCAAAAGAAGCATAGTGAATCGGGCTCCCGGACTTCACATAGATAGCACACACAAAGCAAGTGCACAAAACTGAAAACTGTAGCCAAGCACTTTTTGATTTATGGAGTAGGGTCGAGGGGTAGGGAGCAGGCGGTAGGGGGGTAGGGGGTAGGGGGTGGGGTGTTGGGGTGTGCACTCGCTTGGCTAGGATGAGATCGGCGGCGGGGTTTTGGTCGGAAGTGTAGACAATTTGTTAGAATTTATACAAAAACGCAGGCCGCTTTGGCCAACGAATGATGGTCTTTTTTTTTTTTTTTTTCGGTGTGAGTTTCGAGAGGGAACGGCGACGGGGACGGGGACGGGGACGGGGGTTGGAGGTCGTCTGGCATATAAAACCCGAGTGGTATTTTATTTTAAAGTAGCTCAAACAAATGCCCAGGCTTTTGTGTAAAGTTAGAACTAATGATTTTCACTTAAGGGAAGGGAATGTGCTTGGTCGAGAGGGGGGCGCGAGGGGGGGCTTAGACCCGGCCAAGCATCTTCTGGCTGAGACATGCTCTGCACAGATTTACATGACATTATGTCATTGTTCTTGTTGTAGTTGTTGTTGTTGTCTGCTTTTATGACGTCAATTATGTTTATGAATGTCTAAACAAAAACTTATATAAAGCCTTCCATCGCTCGCATTGTCCTCGTTGTGCATGACCCAGAGATGGAGATGGAGAGGGAGAGGGAGAGGGAGAGGAAGTGGGTGTGAGAGTGGGTTGTGGGTCGTGGCTGTATTCACAATTTTCGGGTAGTTTGAGTTTAAGTGAATTTATTACCATGAGCAAAATTTATTTAAGCAGTCAAATGCACGTGAAGTGCATCACAAGAAAGCTGTCACACAGTCTCAGCTGACGTCAAAGGCGATACAGGATATGCGGAGGGCCAGGCCCAGGCCCGAATGCATATGTAGGAGGCTCAAGGGCTTCTTTTTTTTCTCTCTCAGCTCAACTCTCGCTTGCAGCAACAGGGTGACTCGTGACTCGAAACTGAGTTAGAGTTGCGTTATTCGGAACGAAAAGGTTGCGGCTGCGGAGAGGGGAAATGGGAGTCTAGTCGTGGCAGCAGGTTCCTTGGGTTGGATGTCCATTGAGTAGGCGTCCTCCGGTTGTGGAGCCAGAGCCAAGGCCCCTAGAACAGAGACTGTCAGATGTCAGAGACGCTCAAGAGTAAAGACAGAGAAGAAGGGTTAGTCCCAAAGAAAGAAGCTTAAGTGTCAACCCGAACGGAAGCCTCAGATCCTGTGGCGTCCGAGCAGGGAGATTGGAATAATAGGATGGGAATGGGATGGGATGGGCTGACTAGTTCGAAAATTTCAGGCGCCTGAACCGAGACTTTCATATATTATATCGCCGGACCAGGGATATGGGAATAAATCTACATAGATCTTAACCCCAAAGCTAACTAGTTCCAAAGTGCGACCTATTGATGTGGTGGCGTCCGAGCGGGGACTGCATGGAGCTAAACTTTATGGCTTAATACTTATCATATGGATTCGATGGATATTCTATGGCTGCAAACATCTAGGGCCTACTAGTTCCAAAATGGGACCTTTAGGGACTTGAGGAGTTGGACCTAAAAGAAGAAACCAACTGATTGCAAAATGTCAGGCGCCCGAACAGGAAACTTGGATCTAAACCTTAAGGTTAAAATGGGATCTATTTTATATGGGTAGCGCCCGAGCAGGAGCTTGTCAACTTTAGGGACTTGAGAAGCTGGACTTGACTGTTGCTGCTGACTAGCCCCAGAATGTCAAGCGTCCGAACAGGGACCTTCTGGCTTGCGAGCAGTCTCTGGGCTCAAATGCCAACAGCCGTGAGACGCCCTAATGTCAAATGTACAAACACATTGACAATGACGGGGCCATATAAAGCGCACTTGTGCCAATGACTGACATCTTCTGCATGTGGAAAGAGCAAGAGACACGTTCGTGCCAGAGGGCAATGCAAATGCAGCGTGGATGGGCGTGTGTGTTTCTGTGTTGAGGCAGCAGCTCAAGCAGTTGCCAGACGTAATTCCAACTGAAAGGCACAGACACAGAGACTCAGTGGCACAACAGTTGCAGGACATGGAAGATGGAAGATGGGCGATGGGCGATGGAAGATGGAGTGGCAACCGTTGACAAGGAGGACGCCGCTTGAAACCAAATCAAATCAAATTCCCCGGCGAACATCAAGAGTCCGGTGTGCAGCAGCTTGGCCTAGAGTTTTCCGGGAACTGTTGAAATTTGGCTTTTTTGGAGTTGGATTTGCCTGCATTGAATGGCAGATTGTGGCCGACCTTGACGGTGGTAGGTTGCGCGCTGCTTAAAGCTTGGCTTTCGAGCAGCTTAAGCAATTAGCGACCGGCACTTGCCGCAAAAAGTTGAAACGCGCAAATGCGCAAAGCTCGAGTGCAGCAACATCTTCACAAACAGCACTCGAGCCGGGCTGACGGGCTGCCGGGCTGCCGAGCTGTCGAGCTGAAGCTGAACTTACCCTCTGGCTGTGCGTGCATATTACGCTTTTCGCACGATTTGCTCTCGAGTGCTTACAACCCCAACCCCAAACCCTTACCCCTTACCCCTAACCCGCCCCATTCTGTGCCCCATTCAAGTGGCCACGCCCCATTGAAGAAGACTCGAATCCAGTTGAGTTCAGCTCGCAGCGCACCTACAATTTCCGCATGTCAACTGCACTTTGCATGAGTGCGTCCCAGCCCCCAAATAACCATGCCCCATACTAACAGACCCCTTCCTCCTGCCCCTCTGCCAATTCCACAGCACATATATAGCTGGCATTTCGTAGCACATTTCCCCTGATTTGCCAGCCCCCCCCGCCCCTGGATTTCTATTTGGTTTCCACTCTCTTTTATTTTTTCTATTTTCTATTTTCTATTTTTTTTGTGTGGCATTTCCACTTGATTTACAAAACTCAACGCTGGCTGCCACACAACAACAATAACAAAACCACATTTGACTGACTGACTGACTGACTGACTGACTGACTGACTGACTGACTGATTGACTGACTGATTGACTGACTGACTGGTGTACGCCATGTCCCGGCTGGGCCTGGGCCCTGTTCCTGTGGACTGTTGATTTATATGCACGTCGATTCGACGTAATTGAAGACGTGATCGAAATTCAAATTTTTGATTTTTAGACCCGTGACTGCATTGACCTAGCCCCCTCCTCCCTCCCCCTCTTTTCCAACCCACCATTATCTGCCCCCGCCCCGTTGTTTGCCATATTCGCAACGTTGGCGGGCTTAATGTGATTTTGGTTTACGCTCTGCGTTCAAACCCACACAACCTGCTTCACGTCCTATCCCATCACCCTTCCGTGTGCGTCTCGTCCTGCGCAATTCCCATGTTAATGTCGCGTTACATTTTGCTCCGTTTTTTTTTTTTGATAGTTTTGTGCATTGAATTAATTTTCATTTTTGGCAACAAGTGAGCCCCGCACCACCTGTCGCATTCCATCAATGAGCCGGGAACCAGAAACGAGGCTTCCCCGTGTAAAACCCCTTCCGCTAGCCGAAATCCTCAGTCAACCCAATTCGGTCTGCGCAGCGAGTGGCTTACCAACAACCAGCAAATCATTGAAAGCTTTGTCAATTTCACATTTTATCAGTTTAAGGACTGCTCTACCCTCGGAGCGGGGTCTTTTAGCTATGCGGACTTTGCTTTGTTGCAATTCCCTACAGACTTTGTCAAAACTGAATCAATTTTCATGCTCGTTTTTATGAGGATACACGATATAAATGCGAACTGTTTACTAGTAAATACTAAATCCATAAACTATCTTGGAATAGTTGAAGAGTATGTAACAGATAATGGAAGGAATCCCGGAGCTAGGTTGGAAATCGATCCTCACTTCGATATCCATGCACCATGGTCCTTCGAGATGATCAAGGCTTTTGCGGTCGAATGATAATTCCAGGAAGACAGGAAGATATGAACCCTTTGTAAACGGAAGCTTGGAAAGTATGCAACAGACAACGGAAGGCATATTTGAGCTAGCTTGGAATTCGAACCCGGGTCCTACATGTTTAGCTACCCAAGTGGCCCATCACATGGAAAAATATCACGTACCTCTGCACTATACTCCTTCGGGATGATCAAGGCTTTTGACTGATTATTCCAGGCAGTCAGGAAGATGGGATATACGATTTTTCATACCCTGCCTCGATTGTAAAGGGAAGTTTGGAAAGTACGCAAAGGGCAGAAGAAAGAAACTCCAAACTCATGAGGTATATGTACTCTTCGACAGGAGGTAGATTTAGCCAGATTCGACTCGGGAACTACAAAAGATCTGAAATCGGAAATTGGAATTCCGTATATCATACGCAGAACGAGTTCATCGTTTACTTTCGATATCTCTTCTATTAGCCTCGATAAATATCTATTTTGAGACCAAGTCTTTAAAGCATAGCTCGAAGATTTTAAGAGCTGGCTACATCAGACATTGCATGTAGCTTTTGGTATAGTAGATACTGCTTAGGAATATTTCACTTTGTCATCCTTCTGTCGCCTAGGCCTTAGAGGTAGAGCCTTGCTCTTTGGAATGCAGACTTTATAAGGATCGCACTGCGAGCTAAGTTAAGAGATCACATGGTCTGGGCAGGCAGGGCGGAAGAAGCACAGTCGCTCAGTCGCACTCTTCCCTTGAATAGAGTATTTTCGTATTCGTCTTTGGCTTTCGCATTTGGACTTTGCAGTTGAGCGACGTTTTCTCTGTGCTTCCAGCTCGCCGTATCATTCTTCTTCGCTGCTTCTCTTCCGCCCTCTCAACTTCTCGCGCTCGCTTCTCGCTTCTCGCTTCTCTCTCTGTGTGTGTTGTATTGCCTTCATGCCATTCGGTATCTTCCCAACTTTGTTAAATCAGCCATGAAAACGGATTGTCGTCTGTATTCCACTCGGTCTTCCTCTCCCTCTCCCCCGTCTCTCTCTCTCTCTCTCTGTCTCCCTCTGTAGCTGTCTGCTCATTTGACTGGGGCGCTGACTGAATGACTGCCTGCCGGACGGACAGCGGGACGTGACCTGCTGCCATGTCTAAAAGCTTTCAATAATAATGGCAGAGAGCCTGCCACAGCCCGAGCTGCTGCTGCTGCTGCTTATTAACATTGCCCCCGTCCTCCTGCGCGTGTGTGTGTGTGTGTGTCTGTGTTTGTGTGTGTCCTGTGCGTCTTGGGGATTATGTCTCGACACAGTAACCCTCCTCCCCCCTCCCATCTCACTCCACCCACCCAGCGTCTCGTCTCACGACTTTTCCGCCTCGTCTCGGCGTTAACTTCAACACCTGTCCAGCTCCAGCTCCAGTTCCAGCTCCAGCCACAGCTGCCTTGTCTGTCACATGCAGAAACCTACCTTCACCGACCCCCCACCACCCTTTGAACTTCTCTAACTGCCAACATCACCACCCGCCCTCGAGGGGCGACCCGCTAGACACATGCTAATGGTAAATGGTTGTGTTGGCGACAGTCAGAGTCAGAGAAACAACTTCACATACACGCACGCACACCCACACACACACACACACACATACACACACACACACACACACACACATACCCACACAGTCGTCGACTGTTGTGCTTTTGTCTTAGGCTGCGTTTGTGTTAATATTTACATAATTGTGGTTAAAAGTAGCTTTTAAGATGTTTTTAACTGGCAAATGGTAAAAAGCATTTTACACACACGCACACACACACACCTAGACACCTGGCTACCCGGGCCCCCATCCCCGCCCCGCCCCGCCCCGCCCCCATATCCCATTTGGCCCTGTAGCCCTGTACTTTGCCTTTGCCATTTGCCAGTTTTGTGCTTTTGTTTCTATTTTGTGCTGCATTTAATGGCAACAACAACAACAAAAACAACAACAACAACAACAACTGACAAATGTGTTTGATGGCATTTTATTGCCAACCTCCCCCCCCCAAATGCCGCCCATCCGCCACACCCCGCCCACATTCAGCCCCTTTTATGGTTTGACATTTTAATAAAGATGCGTGGGCTCTGCTAAAGAGGGGGAGGGGGGGAGGGGGTTGGTAACAGCAAAAATAGCAACAATTTCAGGCATTTAGTTAGTTTTCGCCTGCACACACACACACACACACACACACACACAGGCACAGGCACACACACACGAGCTAGGCGAATTGTTGAAAAATATTTTTGGCTAACCTCAAAACATTTCATTTTGGAATTTTTTATGCGTTATACCCCTTGCAAATGCATACAAACCAAGGGTATATTAGTGCACACCACACTTAAAATATACCCTATATACAATTCTTATTAGCTTTCTCCATATATTTGCTCGAGCTCAAAAGCGCATTCATTATTCAGCTAGTTGGGGAATAGTTGAAATATTTCCGATAGGAACCTATTTTGATCGAGGGTATCTTCCAGCTGTGCACATTTTATTAACAGACAGCAGCAGGCACAGACCAAGCCCAGGCCCTAGGCCAAATATATATTCCCGATCAGCTTATGATATTTGAAGCTTTGCGATAGTTTCTGCCGATAAATCTGTCGATAAATATCGATTTCAGCTTTTGGACTCGAAATGCTTGATTTATCGCATGCTGCACGAAATTCTTCTACTTGTAAGTGCACAAATAAACAGCATAGTTATTCAACAATGAAATTTTATAAATTGTAGGGTATCTGCCAGTCGTGCAGCCAGTTTTTGTGCTTGAACTCGTTGTGCACTGGCTGTTTTGTGAATTTGTTGCAACAATTTGGTCGGGCTTCAAAAATATTGAGCTGCAATAGTTGTTGCCACTAGCTAGTCCACCCCCCTACTCCCCTCCCCTCTATCCGCTCTCCCTCACCATCACCCTAGAGCCCTGCCCCCCTCTGTGGCATGCAGCCCGCGGCAGCCCCTTCTGGCTGAGGCTTGTTTAGTTAGCTCTTGAGGTTCGGCTCGTGCTAGCAAACCGTTTACTAAGTGTATGTATATGTGTATGTGTGTGTGTGAGTGTGTGTGTGTGTGTGTGTGTGTGTGTGCGCAGCCCTTTATGCTGCAACAAGAACTGCTGCTGCTGCTGATGTTGCCGCAGCCGCAAAAACTTGAACTTTCCTCAACTTGTTTCGTCCATTCGAACGCCTCCGCCGCCACGCCCCCGCGACCTGGCCCCCAAATGCCTTTTGCATATAGATTGACAAGACGCCGGGGGAAGCGGGGCAGGGTAGTGGGATTTTGAGGTTATGGGGGGAAGCCGCATAAGGCAAAATTGTGGCAAGCCAAAAGCTCAAAGAGCGCAAACGCTTCAATGATAAAAACTAGACGTTCCCGGTGCGAGGGGCGAATGATAAGGGGGGGGCACGGCAAGGGGGCACGGGAAGTATTCAAATGGCAGCTGAGCAAAGGACATGACATCGAGGATAAACGGACACCTGATTACTTGTTGGGCATTTGCCTAAATGGCCTGGTTTAATTGTCAGTGCGAAAAGTGAGAATGGACTTAAATATATCTTCCTATGAAATGGCATTGGAATCATAACGAAACAAGTGTTAATGCCCGACTAGGAGATACCCTGAACCTGCCGCTCACAAAGGCTTTGAGCAGGCATTGATAGATATAAACAATTTAAAGTGCTCTGGTCGAATGTGCCAGACTAGGGAATACCCTAAACCTTCTGCGTAGAAAGCTTTACCTTAGCGCACAGGGAAATAAACAAGTGCTTAAGTGGGGAATGACCGACTAGGGAATACCCTGAGCCATGTTCTCGCAAAGGGTTGAGCTAGCATGGTTAGAACTATACAAGAAAATGTGCTTTAGTCGGGAGTGTACGACTTGGGGATACCCTGCACCTTCCTCTCACCAAGGCTTGAGCTAGCATTAATAGAATTATACAAGTCCCCGACTAGGGAATGCCCTAGGGGCTCGTTAAATTTACTATTAATAACCATACATTTAAATAAAATAACTAATTCTTTATCTTATCTTAAGCGTATATAACAATTGGCCTTAGCCTTATACCTGAAGCCAAGAATGGATATTTATTGCGATAGCTGCAAAATGTACGATACTTGATCTTTATATACTATTCTAAAAGCTAATTGTCAAATTTGGTGAGTCTAGCTCTTAAAACCTAGGAGATTTGCTCAAAAGCAGGATTTCGATATCGATTTTTATCGATTACTTGAAAACTGGGCAGGTTATCGATTATCGGTAACAAACTCATACTGCGCGGGCACCAGAAGGACTTATGTTTAAAATTT
Source organism: Drosophila littoralis (assembly GCA_018903485.1). NCBI lineage: Eukaryota > Metazoa > Arthropoda > Insecta > Diptera > Drosophilidae > Drosophila > Drosophila littoralis. Next base: position 873,713 of record JAEIGF010000591.1, read on the forward strand.
CAACTCTCCAGCTCTTATAGGCACTGAGATCGATGTGTTCAAGCATCCGGATAGACGGCCAGATGGACAAACGGACAGACGGACAGACGGACGGACGGACGAACGTACGGACGGACGGACGGACATGGCTAGATCGACTCGTCCTTGATGCTGATCAAGAATATGTATACTATGGGGTCGGAGATGCTTCCATTTTTTGCTGTAGTTGAACTGGCGATTTCACGCTTTCTAGTTCGACGCTCCAACACCAAAGCCAACTTTCGATGCAGCAGAAAGTTTCAGGAAAATACTTCAGTTTCCTAGCTCTCACAGGAATATTCGCTCGAGAGATGAGTTTTTGTGTGGTGAAGTTTCGAGTCCGTTTGCGAGCTGCATTATTTTCCTCACTTAACTGCAAAACCTTTTCAAATCAGCTCTTAAATTGATGTTAATCCAAATCAAGTTGCCTTTCAGCTAGTTATCCAAATACAAATTGAGAGTCAAACGATTCCAGTCCTGTCGGACGAATGTTAATAGCTGGCAGCTAGCAAAGCTGATCAATTAAGAGAAAGAGAGCGAGAGAGATTGAGATTGAGATTGAGAGAGACAGAGCGATTGAGAGAGAGAGAGAGCGAGGCAAACGATGGGTTTCATGCCGAGTCTCTCCTGGCTGCTGTTGAGTTTTACGCTGTCTCTGCTGCTGTTCGGTAAGAAGGTTTTCCTGGAATTGAGCTAACCCTCGACTGATTCCTTATCCCAACCAAGCAGCACTGATCGGGGGCAAGGAGGAGGGCCAGCTGGCGAAGGGGCAGCCGCCGGAGTTGGCTCGGCACAAGCGTGAGGGGCCAGGTAAGTGGGCGATCCTGGCGAGCAAACCTTGCAAATCCCTCAATTCCCATTCAGCCTTCAAGTCTCACGTTAGCAAGCGGCAAGGCGCCGTCCTGAGCGACGAAGATGCGGCGGCCATAGACGATGATGGCGTTGACGTGGAGTGGGATGCGGAGCAGAAGCACCACATCAGCATTCAGACGACCAATTTGGATGAGGAGGAGCGCAAGGAGCGGGAGAAGGATCGCGAGGTCAAGCAGGCACTCATGCAGATGATGAAGCTCACCGAGAACAAAGTTGGTGAGTGGCCCCCCTCTCATCCTGCGCCCATGGCTGAGCAACTGTTCCACAGCAAACAGACATCAGGAACGTTTCGATAATGTGCCCGGCCTGGACTTTAGGCGTGAATTCGCCAGCGACGAGGCCAATCCCTACATCTAACCGGAACGCACCTTGAACCCCTTTACAGTTCAGGCCAGAGATGCGAGCAATTTCTATATATATATATATATATATATATATATATATATGTGCTATATATATATTTCAGTAAATAACTTATTTTAGAATTTTCAAACAATTGCAAGGTTTTCCTAGGATACACAGCTCGAAATGTTTATTCCTGCAGAGGGATGTCCCTTGAGGAGATGAGGAAGCAGACAGGACAGATAGGACATATATAATCTTGATCTTGATCAGCAGCCGAGTCGTTATAGCCATGCTCCCCTGTCTGTCCTTCCTTCTGTCTGTTTCTATGCGAACTTGTCTCTTGGTTTTAAGGCTTTCGTCTTTAAACTTAGCATGGGTTCGCCTTTCTGTTGCAGGAGATTGGATCGGAGCACTATATCATATAGCTGCCATGGGAACAATGAGTCGAAAAGTAGGTGCTTGTATGGAAAACCCGACATCAACTAGCTTAACTATGCTGCCCATCTCTGAGCCAAGTCCTAACAAGATCGCAGCGCCTTGTGCTTTGGTGTGTGTACACTTCCTTATTCTATATTCAAGCCCTGAAAATGTCAGAAAGATCGAACCATAAATACCAGAGTTCATCCAAAAGGTTCTTCAAAAAACTGCGCTCTGTCTATGTTTGTCACGACAGCCTGGCTTTGGATTCGAGTATCTCGTTGTCTCGACTAGAGAGCGTCATCTGAAGAAAATCCTATCAATATGTGAACCTTATATCAATGAGCTTCTATCGGAAGAATCGGTTCATGATTGAATTACTTCAAGTCAAAATTGTGTGATGTTGAGCATTTGATATTTGGCTATTTTGATTTGATTTTAACGTAATTCCCAGCATTTACCTACTTTAAACCTTAAGTTCGGCAAGAACCAAGCTTTTGTCTTTAAAAGAATCTTTTTGGCACACTTAACGGCAACTGGTTCTGTCCGCTGTCTTTACATGGAATATTCCTTCGCCATCTAGATTTTCGGCTTAGACCATTAATTTTGTAATTTTCTTGTTGTGGAGGCGTGTCAAAGTTGAAGTTTCATTTCGTTTTCGTTTCCGTTTTCTTTTCACATTTATTCAGATGCTTAATTATAACGTCATTTGAGTGTCAGCACGGACCGCGCGGACCACAGTTCAGCTAGAGAGGCACGACTCTAGATACCCTGTAAGCATGGGCGGATCGAAAATGTGGATAGAAATCTTATCAGCAAAAGATAGCTTCTAGTGGAAGAGAACTCATGGGATGAGAACTCATTGGTGGAGAACTCATGGGAGAAGAGCTCATTGGAGGAGAGCTCATTGGAGGACCTTATTAGAGGATTACTCATTAGAGGCGATCACATTGTAGAAGTTCTTATTAGAGGATAACTCATTGGAGGACAATTCATTAGAAAATACCTCATTGGAGGAGATATCATTGGCGCATTAGAGGAGACCTCATTGGAAAAGTTCTCATTGGAAGATTTCTCATTGGAGGAGACCTCGTCAGGGGAGATCTCATAAGAGGAGAACTTATTAGAGGAGACCTCATTAGAGGAATTCTTATTGGATGTGTTATCATTGGAGAAGATATCATTGAAGGAGGACACATTAGATAAGACCTCATTAGAGGAGTTCTCATTGAAGGAGACTTCATTAGAGGAGACCTTATTGGAGGAGATCTCGTTAGAAATAAACTCATTAGAGGAAACCTTATTAGAGGAGACCTCATTAGAGTTCTCATTGGAGGAGACCTCATTAGAGTTCTCATTGGAGGAGACCTCATTAGAGAAGACCCCATTGGAACTTGGCCTCTCTTTGGAGTAGAGGCAGCAAAGTAGTTAAGCAGCTTCTCGTTTAAGCTAAACAGATCAAATTAGCTGGGGTATATCTCATATTACAGGGTATATTTTGGTCTATTTTTGTACGATGCACTCTGTATTCAAATTTCAAAGCTGCATACTTTGAGGCGCTGCTGAACTTTAATGCGCCTCTTATTGATCAGCATTTGGCGACTGTGCGCGGGGGCGGCAGGCAGTAGGCGGTAGGCGGGGCACAGCTGTATATGGAGCTCAGTCGGCAATTTATGGCAATTACCAGCGATTAAAGAGTTGAGCGCGAGGCAAAATGAAAACTTTGCTGGAGCCGTAGACCGAAATGCAGAACGAAATGGAGCTGAGCGAGAGACAGCTGCAGATTGGGTATTGGATGGCTGGCTGTGGGCGGGGCTGTGGAGGGGTGGGGGGCTGGGGGCAGCTGCTGGCGCGATAAATGTAATCAAATTTAATTTCGACAAATTGCTTTTGAATTACGCGACCTTCGACGTTTGGCGCCGGCGACGCGGCGCCCGAAACACAGTTGGGAAATTGTTGTTAAAATAATAATAACTTGTGTGCGAGTGTGTGTGCGTGTGTGCGTGTGTGTGCGTGTGTGTCTGTGTGTGTGTGTGTGTGTCGGCCGGAGTACAATTGCCACAATAACAACAGCAATTTGCGCTTGAAATGATGAAAACAAAGTGACGACGACGACGACGACGACGACGAACAACTTTGCCGCACACCACGGCGTATACGTAATAATAAAAATTATGATTCATTCGCGAGCACTGAGCGCGTGACAGAGGGGGAGAGAGGGGGGGCGGGGGGCCAGACAGACAAGGGCAAGGGTTGGGCTGGGGCTACTGATTGGCCATTTTGGCTTAAATGCAAAAATTAATTTGATTGAACCTCGCGCCGAAAGTTTTCAGTTTTCAGTTTCCACTTTTTCGATTTCGCCATTTTCAGTTTTCAGTTTTCAGTTTTTCATTGCAAAGTTTAAGCAAATATAAATATTTTTTGGGCTGAATGCGCTGATTATTTAGCCGCACAATTTGCAAATGGAAATTGAATGGTTTAAAGGACACACAGGAAAATGATTTCCAGCCAATAATTGTTTAAAAATGCAACTAATGCTGAAAATATACAGCGAAATATTTAACAGCTGAGCATTCCACGCATTTTCCGAACTTGGCGGCGTAATTTAACGCATTGCTGAAACCAATTCGAGCTCCTATAGATACAATATAGAGTGGCATTTCATTTGTTATTGAAGTAAACTTGTCAAGTCAAATCTAGAAATAAAATCTGATTTTCTTAATGTGGAAGAGCTGCCGCAAGAGTCTTTTTTTTACCAACCCTGGATCCACATTTTCCGACCAGAATTGGCATTTTCCCGATGAGTGCGAAAGATCAGTCAGTCAATCATCTAAACAGTGAGACAATTTGTCAATATATCAGTCATTGAATTAGTAAGACAATCCGTCAATGAGTCTGTCAGTCAATCTGTCTGTCAATCAGTCAATCTGTCTATCAATCAGTCAATCTGTCGGTCAATCAGTGAGTCAATCAGAAAATTAGCCAGTCAGACAATCAGTCACTCTACCACTCAATAAATTAGTCAATGAGTCTATCAATAAGTCAGTAAGCCAGTCAATCAATCAGGCAATCTGTCAGTCGGTTTGTCAATCTGTTAGTCGATTAGACAGTTTGTCAGTGAGACATTCAGTTAATCAGTCAGTGAACCCGTTAGCCAATTAGGCAATCCATCAATGAGTTTATCAGTAGGTCAGTCGGTCAAGCAGTCAGACACTTTGTCAGTCGGGCAGTAAGTCAATCAGTCGGTTAGTGAGACAATCAGTCAATCAATCACTCGATCAGTCGCTCAATCAGTCAATCAATCAGTCAATCAGTGAGTCAATCAGTCAGTCAATCAGTCAGTCAATCAGTCAGTCAATCAGTCAGTCAATCAGTCATTCAATCAGTCTGTTCATCTATCGGTCAATCAATCAACAGACAGTCAATCAATCAGTTTGTTCCCCAGGGAAAATATACTTATATACGATTAATACTTACGTAGTTCGTTGTATATTTCTTTATTTTTCAATCAGCCCACAGAAGGGCTCAGCTCTGAATTCGGCCTGTGGCATATTATCTAAAATAAGCAGAGAAAAAAATTAGAAGCAGTTGCACAGAGTTTAATCAACGAGCCCGTCAAAGAGCTTTGTTAATTGCTCTATTCACATTGCGGCTCTTCTATGCGATTCTCACAGTCTCTAGCTAATCTGTTGCTACATTTGACTGCACTTCATAATTAGCTTTCGGTTTGTAATTCTCCAACTAAAGCCCAAATACGAAAATAAAAACAAAAAAAACAATGAGAAGTCTGCTAATTCGCTGGGACAGACGCAATATTGTGTTTGCTGTCATTCTCTCTCTCTCTCTCTCTCTCTCTCTCTCTCTCTCTCTCTCTCTCTCTTCGTAGACGTATTAGAAATGTTTTTTTTTGTTGTGATACCCTGCACCCATTAGGTATTTGTAAATATTGGGTATAGCGTGTCACAGTAGATTCTTGATAATCGAGCTACTAGCCTGTCGTTACTCAGAGACTGTAAGGTCTGGTGCTGGGAAATTTGGTATGTGGGTAGTTATAGGCCGGAAGGTGCTAAAGGTTAGTGTATCTATTCGACAAACTATAAATAAATGAATTAAAATAAAATTTAAAAAAAGCTTGAATTATCTCAATATTTCATTTTTCGGCACTTTAGGGTATCTATGCGTCGCGCAAGCTAGTACCCATGCTTTTTTTTCTGTGTATATTTTTTTAGGTAATTTCCATGCAAACAATTGCTTGATCCCCTTTTGGCCACTGCTGCTGCTGCGCCTCTGCCGCTGCCGCTGCCGCTGCGGGCATCATCAACTGACAATTTTACGGCCAGCCACAACTGCTGTCCCCCCCTCTGCCGTCCTCTCTCTCTCTGTCCCCTCTCTCTCTCTCTTTCTCTCTCTCTCGGCTGGCTGCGCATTTACATTTTGACAACTGGCAAAATGCAAGTGCGGAGCCAAAGGAGCAAAAAAAGTCAAACTAATCTAACAACTGCTAACAATACGAGCTGTCCCCCCCTCCCCCATCTACACCCCCTCTGTCTATGTCTGCCAATGCCACGCCCGCAGCGCGACCAGCGTGCTGAACGCCCCCAAAAAATGGCCGTAGGGCAGCGCTTAGAGCTAGAACACGCCAGCGCCCCCCCTCGGCCACGCCGGGAGGCGAAAGCTTTGTCAGTGTGTGTGTGTGTGTGTGCGAGTGTGTGTGTGTGCGAATACGTTGACAATTTGCGTTTGTCAGTTGTTGTTTTAATTAGAAAACTTTTTTACCAAACAACAGCAGCAGCAACAACAACAACAACAACAACAAATGCAAAAACTCAAAAACGATTTTGAGCACCACAAAAGTTAGATCCCCCCTCCCCGCACCCCTGTACAAGGTCCAGCGCAGCTACTTCCCCCCCTCAGGCCCCGTTGTATTTGTTGTATTTGTATTATTTGCATTTTCTATTTGATTTTGTTGTTTATATGTATGTATGTATGTATGTATGTATGTTTGCAGCTCTGCCCCCTGCGCTGCCCCCTGCGCTGCGCCCTGCTCTTGCTGTTGCTGTAGGCAAATGAATAATGAATTTCGAATTTCTGTTCATTTCGTTTCGCTTTGAAATTCTCATTTCATTTCATTTCACTACATTTTTTTTTTGTTTTTGTTACGAGTTGCGTTTAGTTTGCATTAACGCAATAAGCATAATAAGAGCGAGAGCGCAACAGAGAGCGGGCGAGTGCGAGAGCGAGAGCGAGACAGAGCTAGCATCGTAAAAGCCCAAAATACATAGACAAGAGCTTGGGCTTTGCCAAAGATGTGCTCAAGATAAATATGCACAAGTGCACGGGCACATATAAAGAATCCGCATAAAAGAAAAAAGCAAAGAGAGAATCAAAAACAAAACGCAAGAGATAGAGTGCAGGAGCGAGTGTAAAGGCAGCAGAAACAGTTGGAAATACCTACATACATGCATACATACATACACATGCATATGTATGCATGTAAACAAATGTATATGTATTTATATATGTATGCATGTAAAAGCTGGCAAAAAGCGATTTTTATGTTTATTTTGCAAAATTAAATCCAACGTTTTAGTTTTATGGGGCGAAATTTGCTTTGTTTGCAAAATAATACACCACATACCCCACACTATATATACATATACTATATATATAATATATACATATATATATATACATATAGATATATGTATGTATGTATACATGCCGTATCAACCGACTGCAGACCGAGGGCAGCTGGCACAGCTAAAGACGGAAGGGCGAAAAAAAAGAAGAAAAATGCAATTGCAGCACACCGAAACGGAAATACCCTTTCCGTGCGCCAACGAAAGCTCAAAGTTGTTCACGGGGTGTGAATTGATATTTTTTTAAATTGGCCCACGAAAGTAAATAACTTAAGAAGAACTTGATAATATTTAAGCACGCTCCTTGTATAAATTCTTTTCAAATGTTCCAAATTTTGCCAGATATACAATATTATTTTCTGACTGATTTGTTTTATTTGAATATGGCGAAAGCTTATGCGATTCCAAGCCAGGAAATGTCTTTTCAAGGCTGTCAAAAATAGGTTCGAGCAAAGTTTTGAATTGCTCAAAGAATAGTTTTCGAGTTGAGCGAAAAGTTTCTGAGAAGTTCAAAAAGACGTTTTGTGACAATTCGACAAACCTTTCTCTATGCAATGTAATTTGCAATAATTTCAGAAGCATTCAAATGCAATTAAAAGAACATTTGACAGCTTCATTTGAAGCATCTGCTTCTGTCATGCTGATTATTCAGGTGTTTGTCAGCGCTTTTCGCAGTGCGTTGCGTGCCTGATGAGCGAGTGGCTAGACCCGTTGCTTGGAATGTGGGCTAAAGTGTGCAGCAAACAAATAAAAACGCAACACCCAGCGCTACACACACATGCAGCGAGTGTTTGTGTGTGCGTGACTGTGTGTGTGTGTGTGTGGAGTTGGCATTGCGGTTTGTTGTCAATCTCGTTAGAAAGGAATCCTTTCGTAATCCTTGTGCTTCAGCTGCAGCTTTGCGTTATTTTCGTTACTTTGCCCTCAAGCAAACCCCCAACCCCCCCCTCTCTCTTTGCAATACCAACCCCCCACTGCGCCCCTCCCCTCAGCACACACACACACTCTGTCAGCTCATGCGTTTTGCTGCTTAATCCGGCAGCACTATCAAGATGGAAGATGGAATGGAAACTGGAACTGCGACTAGCTGTAGTTTTGGATTGCGCGTGCCCCACCCTCTCCAACCACCCCCTCCCCCCCTCGGCTTGTGTCGTTTTCAATTTCAGGCCCTGTGTCCAAATCCGAATCCCACATAAGAAATTGTTTTTCCACTTATCTCCGTCCGGCGCTTTCTCATCCGTTTCAGCGGATTTGCGGCCATAATAATTACCAGCATTTACTTATCTCGTTCGACTAGTTAACCGCTTGCTTAAAAATGTTAAAACAAATCTGGGCCATTTATCTTGGCCCGAAGGCCCGGGGTTCTGCCTTCTGATTTCCCCGGGCAGTGGGCGTGGAATTTGGGTCTCCGTCTTCGTACGCCTCTGTGCTCTACCCTAAATATGATTGATGGCACCTGTCGCGTTACGTAATCGCTGCCATGTGCACATGCTTATGACCCCGTCAACCAACAGACCCCCCCCCTCGCCCGTTCGCCGAACCCAACCCCTGTCCCCGCCGTCCCAGCCCGACCTCTGCACACATTTCACATTTTTACAGGTGTGTCGAGTGTATTAACACTTTGTTGCCCTGACACGTTGCATGTAGAGCACGACAGCCAGTTTGTTAAGGGTTGTTGGGGGTGGGTGTCGGGGGTGTCGGGGGTGTCGGGGGTGTCGGGCAGACATGTTACGTGATTTAGATAATTATCAACATATTTTGTATGACATTATCAAAGCCTGACGGCAACTTGCGAGTGCTGAAAACGGCACGTTAAGCAGCGTGTAAGTAAATAAGCTGTCAACACACACAAAACGTGCGCTCTTCTCTGCGCTTCTCAGCAGCTCAAAATGCGGCACATTGGTTTATTAAATAAATATGTTAGAACGTTTCATTTGTTACTCTTACAAATAACTTTAAACACAATTCTGGAATAAAGTCCTTTAACATTTACGCACAGCCAAAACCTTACGAATAGTACGTAAATAAGCTGTTAACATGCGCTCTTCTCTGCGCTTCTCAGCAACTCAAACTGTGCCTAGTGGGCGACACATTGGATAAAACAATGGCTCAAAGCTTATGTGTTTAGTAGCCCGTTAGCTTGAACTTCAAAATATTTGTATGCATTTATGTTGGACACCAGGACATGAGCAAAGTGCTCTACCTGAATAATTTATAAGCGGATTATAGACCTCGGTCTGTCTCTCTCTCTCTCTCTCTCTCTCTCTATAAGAACATACTTTAAGCACATGGAAATAGATCTTAAAGACATTTTTATTCCAAATGCTTTAAGATGCAAGTTGGAAGGGGAAATGAAGAAGTTGAAAAATATTTAAGGCTCAGTTCAAAGGGGCCAAGGATGAGCGCGGCAGGACAACAAACAGAACGCTACGATGGAACGCATATTTACGCATTAATCAATGAGCCAAACAGGGACATTTGGCAAAGGAGACCAGCGAATGCGAATGGTTAGCATTGAATGATTGGAATGGACTGGGCTGAGGCTGGGCTGATAGCCAGGATAAGGCTGAGGCTGGAAGCCTGGCAAACAGGTAGCCAGGCGTTTTGGCCTTGTTGTCGTCTGCCGCTGCCTTGGCCCGTTCATCTGGAAATCGAGTGCGGTTTCTGGCACTAGACATAAAAAACAAGCGCAAATATGGAACGCAGGAGATGCGATCCAAGCCGAGCCAAGCCGAGGCAAGGCAAGTGGCATCAAAGCATTGTTGACAGGGCGCGGAGGAGGCTGTTGTGCGAGGCGCGTGGCGCCGCAGGACATGCGCCATAATGATATGAGTCACTGACTCCGCTCCGGAGTCGACCCTGACGAGGGTGCATAATAATCGCGTCTCGCGTCGGCGTTGACGTCCATAAACCAAATCAATTCGCTCTGTGCCCGCGCGTTACACAATTTTCCCCTTCCTCTACATCTCTATATGGATTTCTGTGTGTGTTTTCTTTTTTCTGCTTATTTCGGCAAATTGTGTGCCTCGAGGGGGCATAGCTGCTGCTATTTACAATGCTACATGTATATTGACAGGCGTATAAATAAATTATTAGCAAAATAAATGTTTGGTCGTTTTGCTCTGGGCTGCGGGCTGCGGGCTTAAGGCCCACGGTTGTGCAGCTGCAGCGCCATCTAGCGGGCAGAGCGTGAAACAAATGAGCCTGCAATAGATTGGACAACATTCGCCCATTAAAGATTTCACTCAAATACGATCAACCACTCGAAACAGTCTGTTTGCGGGCATCTTAAAGTCGTTGTGAAAGTTAAGAGTCAATTCGGAGTCCGAAAGTCCCTGCTCGGGCGCCATGCACAACCTTCTTATATCTTCCAGAAACCTACGTACCTATTCGTTATCATTCACATACATTCAATCAAAGATAATGAGGAACTCAAAACAGCCTGTTTGAGAGCATGACAAGGTCGTTGGATGAAAGTCTAGGGCAAGTCCGAAAGTCCCTGCTGGGACGCCACCAACAACCTACGTATATCTTTTAACTCAAATTCCAGAAACCTACGTACCTATTCGTTACTATTCCTTAACGTTCAATCAAATACGATCAACCACTCGAAACAGTCTGTTTGCGGGCATGTTTAAGTCGTTGTGAAAGTTAAGAGTGAATTCGGAGTCCGAAAGTCCCTGCTCGGGAGCCACGAACAACCTACGAATATCGTTTAACTCCAATTCCAGAAACCTACGACCCTATTTGTTAATATTCTTTAACGTTCAATTAAATACGATCAACCACTCGAAGCAGTCTGTTTGCGGGTATGTTTAAGTCGTCGGATGAAAGTGTAGTCCAAGTCCGAAAGTCCCTGCTCGGGCGCCATGCACAACCTTCTTATATCTTCTAGAAACCTACGTACCTATTCGTTAACATTCACATACATTCAATGGAGGATACCTGAAGTATCCCTGCTCGGGCAGCAATTCATTTATGAGCACATATTGTCCGTTTGTATAAGACCTGGAAATATAGCCCAGCTATATTTCCGGTTTAGATGGAAGACTGCAAGCCTCTACTCGATTTATGGAAGTTAAGCCTGAGGCAACTGCTCGGTTGTCGTGTGTTTAATCTCATTATCAAATAAATTAAAGCTCATATTCCAGGATAAGATAAGAAACGTTTCTTAACGAGTCTGATTGATATTTCATTGTTTAATTGAAGCTTCGCATGGCATAATGCATGCATTCTCATGAATCTTTAGAAGTTCAAACGGAGTAAAGCCAAAATAGTCCCTGCTCGGGCGCCATTTCGTGCCAGTGGCCTAGACGAAGAACAGTTTACAGAGGGACGAGCTCTATCTGGCAAACATATTGGCAAGCATTTAGATATAATAGCCCGCACCTGTTTTCGCTCCGCACTGGCCGCATTCCACATTAGACGAGCACAATTGAATGGCATTAATATTGTAGCAAATGCACGTTTTAATATTTAAATTTGAATAGCATGTAAAATGCAGGAAAATGTGCGAAACAAAGCTGGCATTTGCTTGAACGGAACATCATGGTCATGATGTGGGCATCAGGCTGGGGTCGGCTTGTGGACGGATTGCATATTTAAGAAACAATTTTTGGCAAGCTGATGCATATCACATGAAGTTGATGATGAAGCTGCCGCTTCTCAATTTGCATGTGCCGCATAACAATGCGACCAGAAGCTGTAGCTGTAGCTGTAGCTGTAGCTGAAGCCAACCCGGACTCCAGGACAAGCGCTAAACGAAGTTTGTGTCACGGACGGAGCGACGGAGAGACGGACTCAGCTTGGATGGTTGACTGGATGAATGACTGAGAGCGAGCCAGTTGCTGGAAACTTGACGACAAAAGTTTTTAACCGAATTAGCATCTTGCCAGACAGTTTCCGCTCCACAGATATCTAGGGTATTCCCACACCTCCAGCTCCAGCTCCAGCTCCAGCTCCAGCTCCAGCTCCAGCTCCTTCCCCAGCTAGAGCCTCAGCCGCCGATGCCAAACGATTTCCATATGCATTGTTATTGTCACTGGCTTCATTCTGTGGCCATTTGTTTGTTGTTTTAATTAGAAAACTTGCCGATTGCCGACTGCCGGAATTAATGAATTTGTCCCCACGCTGGAGCACACACTCACATCGCTCCGGACTCTCGAATTGTATGTGGAACAAGAACAACGCCGGGGGCCATAAAAATGCGCCCGACCAGCAAATTGGCAACGATTTTTGGATTTATATGCGCATTGGCTGTCGCGCGTGCCAAATGCCACAATCCATTTCCGGCTCAAGACCGTTTTATGGCCCAGGCTCGCATCCATATGCGATTACGTAGCTGTAGCTGCCGCTGCAACCGAATGCGACCTCCTTAAGACCTCTGCAATGGGTGTGCAATTTATGTTGATTTGCGTGTCGCGACTTGGCAGCTTCCCCATTTAATTGCATGTTTCAAGTGCGACAAGGGCCATCTTTTATTTGGGCTGGACCATAATTAATGAGACCATCATAAATCTAACGGCAAGCGAGCTTCTCGTTAAGCTCTAGTTCTTAGTTAGTTCACACGCTGCGGCCCGTCGGGCATATTGGTTAGCCAAAACCAGTTGCGACACTTGCATTAGCCAAATTAATTCTGGCCAGAGTCTCAGCTCAAGCGTTAAGTAAATTGCCCTGCTTGCTTGCTTTGGTAATGCTTCTAATCGGGTGCTTTATAAAAGTCCCTGCTCGGGCGCCAAGTAAAGTTCCTTGCTTGGGGGCCATTTATATGTTCCTGCATGAGCGCTATAGAAAACTAAATGATCGCAATGTAAAAGACCGACGCCAAATAAAGATCCCTGCTAGGGCGCCATGTGAAGATCCCTGCTCGGGCGTCATGTGAAAATCCCCGCACGGACGTCTAGTAAAGATCCCTGCTCGGGCGCCTTTAATCGTTGACATCATGAAGTTTTGTACCAATTGAAGATCCTCTCTCAAGTGTCATGTGGTGATTCCTTTTTGGGTACTATGTGAAGGTCCCTGCTCGGGCGCCAAGTGAAGGCTCCTGCTCGGGCGCCATGTGAAGGTCCCTGCTCGGGCGCCATGTGAAAGTCCCTGCTCGGGCGCACCTGTGCAGGAGATGTCCACATAAATTTGTGCACTCAGTGCATATTTTTCTGCACAGCTGTCAAGCCGTATTGGATGTCCGATTTCTGGTTCAGTGAGGGTATTGTGCAGTCAGCTAGACTTAATCGCAACGAGCTGCCAACTACAATGTCCCGGACGCGTCAAAAGGGTCAGTCTCGGTTTTGGCGGAGTAATGAGCATTGTTGTTGGTCCTTTTGGTGCTCGGGCGTTTTGCAGCTATTATTTTTTCCACTTTTTTGTCGTCGCATGCTTACGCGGCGTCAAACACTTTCGCTTTTAATTACCGAGCAGAGAGCACAGTAAATTAATGTGTGCTGTCATGTTTGCCGGGCACAAACAACAACAGCTCCACATGGCAAGTGGAAGTGGAAGTGGAAGTGGCACAAAAGAATGCTGCGTACTTGGCGCAAATGACAAATGTTGGTCACTCACTTACACATATTAACTGGAGAGGGCCGCACAAGTGGCAGTTTATTAAGTTTACGAACCGAACCAAACCGAACCGAACCGAACCGAACCGGAAACCGTAACCCAAATGCTTTTGCAGAGCGGCGACACTTTATTAAAATCAAACTTAATGCGCAAGCAAATTAATTTCCTTGACCAAGTAAACATTTAATCTGCCCCCTCGCTCTCCGTCTCTTTGGGTCTTTGGAGACAGCTGTCGGAGAGACAAAGGACACGCAGGGACAAGCTGGTTGGTTACCTTTTGTGCCGAGTTGTATTTGTGATTATGGCAAGTACTTGTATTATTTTAATAAAGCAAAAATTCCAGTGTGACATTTCACCTACCAACGCCTTTTTTTTCCGTTTTGGGTTTTGGAATTCCACTTTGGGACTTGGGTTAGGTGCCGGGTCGCCCTGATGAGGGTCAGTCGTGGGACGTGTTTGGTTAGGTTTTCATTTTTATTTTTTAGCTCCGTTTAATGCAGCTAAGCTTTTGGCGTCTTTAAGGAGAGAAATGGCAAAAGCAAAACCATTTCATTAAAAACTTCCAGGCTATTAAGCAAAACTTTGTGCAGCATTTGCCAAACTGTGTGATAAGTATCTGAACAAAATGCAAAGCTGCCAAAGGACGACGACGACAACGAGGATGACGATGACGACTCGCAGGACGATTCGACGACGTCGACGACAGCTGATGAAAATCGCGCGCGCTCTACAACAAATCACAATTTTCCGCCGCAAATTGCTGTCGGGTAAAAGAAGTTCAAACATTTTTGGCCAAGACGCGAAACGGAAACGCGGCCAGCCCCACAATGAGGGTTGGGGGGCAGCTGGAAACAACAATTGAATTGCAGTTGCTATCGTGCCGTGCCTGGCGTGACAAGAGCCCAAGAAGTGCCAGCTCAGCCCCCAGCTGAGGGTGGCTGGTCGGTAACCAAAACCCCGTCAAATGCGTGCCTCCCAAGCACAAATGCCAAGCAGCTGGATCTGGATCTGTGCTAAGCCGGAGCCAAGCCAACAATAAGCCCGCAAAAATACAAATGAAAACAAGCGTTCAGTAATTCGGGCATTCAATGAGATGCACATGAGACTAAGACTAGACCAAGTGAAACGGAAGACCTACGGATTGATTACGTGGCGTCTTCACGGCGCAGCCTGCCAAGAACAAAGTCCAAGAGAAGTTATTGCTGAAACCCCAGCCAGTTTTAATTGCTTCGTTTAACTTGAACTAAACAAACTGGATTCGAGCCGCCGACCTCTCGCTTGCCAGGAGAGCAGACCTTGCGAGGCTCATGGATTTTGATCAACCTTTTCCCCCACCTTGAGGTGGAAGACAAGAACTAGGGATTGATTACGTTACGTCCAAGGACAAAACCGAAGACAAATTATTTTATATAGTTCCATCCCATTCAGTTTTAATTTCTTCGTTTTACTTTACACGCTTGACTTAACGAACTGGATTCGAACCGCCGACCTCTCGCTTGCCAGGAGAGCAGACCTTGCGAGGCTCATGGATTTTGATCAACCTTTTCCCCCACCTTGAGGTGGAAGAGAAGAACTAGGTATTGATTATGTCTTCATTCTAAAATCCTTTTCCTTGTTTATTTTTTAAGCCTAAACAAACTGGATTCGAACCGCCGACCTTTCGCTTGCCCATCCGAGGTTGTTCTTTTCCCTCCACCTTGAATTTCAATTAGCCAAAGCCCTATTCAATGCCAGCTTCCTAGACCTCACCCTTTAGGCTCCGGGTTGATCAGCAAGCACTCTCTATATATTTATATATACACATATACATATATATATATAAGTATATAGCTTTGGCTTAAGCTCGATAATCCCATCAGATAACAATATATATCCTAATGCATCAAACCGCAGAGGTAAACTCCAACTCGGAATCCTTCACACCCTTTGACTGCCTTCTTTCAGCTGGTGCGACACAAACCTTGACCTATTCAACATTTTATGCTTGAACTTAAAGGCATGAGTCTTCAATTACTTGAGCCGCACTCGAAAACGTTTTTAATCTCCAGCCAGTGGGTGTCGTCGATGGGTTTACATTGGCCGGTAGGGCTGTCGGTAGGGCTGCGGGTACGGCTCTGGTGTTGACTGAATGAACTCGATTGCGTCTTTGGGCTATTTGTGTTTGTTCTATGAATTTAATGGCAATTTGCAGAAGCCACCGGAGCGTCGCTTGGCTAATGTAGCACATGATTTATAATATTTCCAATGACAGCAGCGAGCCCTTCGCCTGCCCCTGCCCCTGCCCCGGACCCTGTCCCCCTGACACACACGGCACCCCATCAAACCGAAAGGGGATTTTCTGCGTTTTTTCTGCTTTACTTGTTTGTTTCTTTTTGTGCAAAAGTTTTTCCCTTGGTTGGCCTCGTTTTACCTTCGTTTCTGCCAGTAAATATATGCTAAATAGGCTTTTTGACATTCTACCTGTCTGGCTGGCCTGCCCACCTGCCTGTGTGTGTGTGTGTGTGTGTGTGTGTGTGTGTGTGTGTGTGTGTGTGTGTGTGTGTGTGTGTGTGTGTGTGTGTGTGTGGCATATCCAGTTACATTTCATTAAATTTTATTTTTACGTGCTGTCTGCTCGCCTCTCTGCCTGCCCTCCCCCATCCAGCTCGGCCCCTTCTTTCGGCCTGTGTGCGTGTCCTTAAGCGGAAACTTCGACAGGAAACACCTGATTCGTAAAATATTGAAAAAGTTCCTTTTTTTTCTTCTTTTTTTTTCGCTTCCCATTGCGGCTGAGATCTTTTGGCCTCGGCTGTTTTCGGCAGCTGGAGACTGTTTTCTGTCTGTTTTCGCAATGCGCTCCTTACATTGGGCATGCCGAAAACTGTCTTCCGTTTGCCGAGTGAGCACTTCCTAGGTTCAGAGCCTTGCTAATCTCCATTTAATTAAAGCTTAGCTCAACGAGCTGGCCCCAAGCTCAGCTATGCAGAGCCTTACAGCTTATACTTCATGTACTCTCTAGCTTATTATTTGGCCTTAAAGCTCAGCATTAAGCAATGCAAGACCTCAAAGCTCGATTGGCAGAATTAAAGCTTAGCCAAAGCTTAAAAGCTCACGGAAAACACACAATTTTAAAGCCGCAGTTTAAAAATGGCCTAAGCCCTAGCTAACTTTAAATTTCACTTTTCGTACTTAAGTCAAGCTTTTAAGTTAAAGCTTTAAATGCATTAAGACTCAAAGCTTTTCTGAAACTTGGACTTCATTTTGATTGGTAGTTAAAGTTTCTTTGGAGAAAGTACATATACGATTCAAACTTTGTAACTGAAATATAAAAGCTTCTAGAGCTTTAAAGCAACTCGGCAAGCTTTTGCTCCTAGCCATAAGCTAGACCTAGGGTGGATTATGCTGCAGCCTACGAAAACCTATACGAAGCTTAAAAGCTCACCCTTGTAGAAAGGATCAGCTTTCAGATACACAAGTTCTTAAAGTTGCACAAGGCTTTAAGATGGTCGGCGAGCTTAAAAGCATTTAATCATTCAAGAAGACGACAGCTCTAGTCAGCAAAGAGTTGTCAGGCCATGGCTACAGTAGAATTGCCTGAAAGCTCGGAGCGGAAGCTTTAGCCTTAAGCTTGTCTTCAAAGCTGGTCTAAAGATATTCACACTATTCCCAAACAAGTAGCCGAAAGCTCTGTGAAGCTTGCCCCAGACGTGTCTTAAAGCTTCTTGAATTCCCAGGCTCGACCTCGAGTGGAGCTGGCCGAAAGCTCTCAGTCCCAGCCGCTGCCAGCTGTTCGCATTAGCCAAATGTTGGCATGAAGCGCCACTGACAGCGACCCTGACGCAATACCCTCAGCTGGCGCCCCCTCTAGACCCACACCCCCTGCCGCCACCGCACCCGCCCCCCGCCTTTGTCCATCCGTAGGCAAACCTTCGTCGAGGCTCCGGTTATTTACATTTTGAATGCGTGTTTTTCTTTTGCATGTCAAGTTGTTGTAGCTGTTGTTGTTGTTGTTGTTGTTGTTGTTGTTGTTGTTGTTGTTGTTGTTGATATTTTGAGCCGATATGAAATTATTGCAAAATAAATGCAAATTGAATTTCTCATGCATAATTTGTTTAGAAGTTTTACAACAACCAAAAACACACACAGACAAGTCCCTGGACCGCGCTGAACTTTGATGTATTTCTTTTTTTTTGTTTTTGGTTTTTTCGCTCTTTACGCAAGTTTATAGAAGTGTGCCTTGAATTTTAATGCGGTCGCCAAATGATGCGTCCGTAATCGAATGAAAATGAAAGTAAGCGGAAGACAATAAGAAGGAAATACCTGGAGCAGCGGCTTAACATGTTCTCGAGGAAGTTTCCAAAAAAAAAAAAAAAACGTAAGAAAAACCCCGCACATGTTCCAGACTCTGTCATTTTAGCTGGAAGCTAATTGAACAAGACATTAGCGCAAAGTAACTTTTGGGAACTACTTAACATGCTATTAGGGAGGTTCTTTAGAAGACCAAAATGTGTATCATTTGAGCCAAGGGTTGATATAGAGGAATACCTTGAGGGACACCTCAGTATAAAGGCATATGTTGAGGAATTCCTGCTTATTAAAGAATAGTAAGAGACATTCGCCAATATTTGGGACTTTCTTGAGGAACTCCATACTCCAAAGGGATCCCCTGGGGAATACGATAAGGAACACCTTAATATAAGGGAATAGCTCGAGGAATTCCCAGCTGGGGCTTATGGATCATATTATGCAGAGGTTAGTTAGAAAGAAGCAACACCTAACGAGAGATAAGCTTCACAAGGAATTCAAAGGGAAGAAGCGTGGCGCTGAGTTATACGAACTATGGGTTAAGAGGAATGATGAGATTCCAAGCCAGAGCTAAGCTAGAAATTCAGGAGAAGGAACTGTAGTTACAAAGAAAGAAGCAACTGGCAACGAGAGATAAGTTTCACTTTATATTCAAAAGAAAGAAGTGTAACTTTTAGTTACAGCTCTGGTTATATGAACTATGTGCCAAGAAGAAGGAAGAAACTCCAAGCAGGTGATATGCTAGGCATTCAAGAGCAAGAAGTGTAGTTAATAAGAAAGAAGCAATTCTTGACGAGAGATAAGTTTCACTTTAAATTCAAAAGAAAGAAGCGTAACTCTGTGTTAAAGTTCTGGTTATATGAACTATGTGTCAAGAAGAAGGAAGAAACTCAAAGCAAGAGATAAGCTAGAAATTCAAGAGAAAGAACTGTAGTTAATAAGAAAGAAGCAACTCTTGACGAGAGATAAGTTTCACGATAAACTCAAAAGGAAGAAGCATAACTCTGTGTTACAGCTGAGATCATATGAACTCTGGGTTAATCGAAAGGAAGAAACTCCAAGCTAGAGATAAGCTAGGAATTCACGAGCAGGAAATCTAGCAAATAGACAGACGGAAGCGATCCCATATCTGTTACCACATCAGCTAATTGAGCTTTGGATTGCTTTTAGTGTGTGGCCAGACATTTAAATAATTTTCGTATCGTTTTCACTTATTCTCGATGCTCGGAGAGAGGGAGAAGGAGAGGGAGAAGGAGAGAGAGAGATCTGTATATGCGGATGAGGTTCGTGTGGCACGTGTGTGTCTGCTCGTATTTCAACACGTTTCTCATATTTATTTTGATTAATGTCCACTTATCCACTTGCCACGAGCAATTTCAATCGTCCACGAGAATTCGTCGTTGCACGTGCTACGTGCCACATAGCCCTGACCCCTCTCCCAGCTAGCCCTCCCTCCTTCCCCAACGTATCGATAAATGTTGTCTGTTGCCCAGTTGGGCAGGACAGGAATTGATGTGGCGCACAGTTTTCAGGGCCTTTGCACCTGGAGCCCCACGCAGGCGAGTCGAACATCTCAACATTGGCTACGAATCGTGGTCCAGGAGTTGGGTCTGGCCCAGGCCCAGGCCCAGGCCTCGGCATCAGTTGCACCGAGCTGTGTACGTGTTCGCACTTGGATCGCACGTGACTGCTAAAGTGAAATTTATTGAATATTTGGCATTGGCTATTTGATTTCTTATTAACGTGGCCTTTGGCCTTTGGCCTTAGGGCCAGCCACAGCTAATCCCAACTATCTGTCAGACCGTGCCGTGCCAGGCCTGGCCCGGGCCCGGGCCAGTTGGTGCTTTAATCTCCCTTAATCCCCGCCTCGTATGCTAATTTAAAAAGCCCAAAAGCACTCGTTAAAACACAGCTACTTACATAATTAAATAAGGTCCCGAGCCAACTAAACGACCCTCAGACCCCACCTCTAACGGACTGTGACTTGTTCCGGATTTGTGCGCCGCCCTTTATGTGTGTCATCATATGCGGGCCTTCCTCTGGCGGCTGCCTCCACTCGTTGACGACCTTTGGGCCATGCCATGCCATGTCGCTCCTCCACAGTCCGGCAGCGGGCGAAAGTGCAAAGTTAAACAAGTTGGAATGCAATGTACTCGAGATTACTGAACTATGGAATGCGCTGCATACGTGCAGGAATACCAAATTGTCCTGCCCCAACGAATGTTGCATAGTTTTGTCTAACTCTCTCTCCATATCTCACTTTCTCCCTCCTTCTCGCTCTCGCTGTTAAATAGTTGCCAAAGTTTCAAGTGTAACATCTTTATGTCCTGCAGGGCAGAGTTTCTTAAAGTTGCCAGCAAATTTGGAATTATTTCAAGTACCATTAGCTAACTCGCTGTTAAGTGAGCTACTCGTTATTTAATTTTTAACAAGCAGAGAAGTACTCGTTACTTTGGAGCTGCTCGAAACTTAAATCATAACACACTCGCCATAAAGCGAGGCTCTCGTTACTTTGGAACATTGCAATATTGTAATTTGTTGAATGTTTAAAGTACTCGTTACTTTTATAGGCATTCAAAAACACGCGCAGGCTGTTTTATGAGGCACTCGTTACAAAATAACAAAATACAACAAGCTCTGCCTTGAAGTCAGCTTACGATTTAAAGAACTCGTTACTATGATGGCTTTATCTAACACTCGCTGGGGCACTCGTAGCTTTGAAATATAAGGTTCTCGTTGCTTTAGAGCATGACAAAAATAAAATTAAACAATCAGGGTATTTGTTTTAAATGTCAGCTTAACGTTTTGAGTACTCGCTGATTTTAAAGGCTTCAAAAATCTCACACTCGCAATGAAATGGGGCACTCGTTACTTTTTGAAATAAGGCTCTCGCTACTTTAGAGCATCAAAAAAATAAAATTCAACAAGTGGAGCACCTGTTAACAGTTTGAGGTTGAAAGTACTCGTCACTTTGAAAAAAGTCGTACACTCGTTAGTAAATAAGGCACTCGTTACTTCTGAAAGGGATCTTAGTTACTACTAATTGCGCTTTGAGTCGAAAAGTCTAGTTACTGAAGTCGTCATTAATGACAAGCCTTAACTTATAACAAGCTCGCCACAAGGCGATTCTCTCGTTAGTGTAGACATGTTCAAAGAGGACTTAACATCCAATGCACTCGCTGCTCGCTAAGGTACAAGTTTTTGATAAAAGTTCTTGGAACAAGCTGAGGTGCTTTTAATTTGCGTCAGGCTGGATTAAAAAGCGAGGCATACTTAAATACTACCGCCGTGTGTAGCGCATTAAAAAAGCACTCGCACATAACTAGCTGAGTGTGTTTTGTGTGGTTAGTACAGATTTCGTTACATATATTTTCATGTTTTTATGCGGCCAACAAAAATGTTTTTGCTGCGTTCCACTCGTAGACGACAGCGACGACACTTCCGTGTTGTCATCTCTCACAGAACTGGGTTAATGTGGCAGCAAAAAAAGCAACAAAAACAACGAGAACAACGAGAACAATGAAAAAGCGACGAGTAAAAAGTGCGCTTCACTCTTTGGTGCGTTCAAACGCGACGGCAAGGACGAGTGTCAAGTGCGAATATGCACGGGTATGTGTTGAGGACCGCGTGTGTGTGTGTGTGTGTGTGTGTGAGCATCAGCTGAGTTTGTGTGTTGCTTTCGAGGTCGTAATCGCGAATTTTTGTTATAAAATCTAGTACCTCGAGGCAGGTCGCCAGTTCAAATTTAGCTGCTTGCTAAGCTAAAAGATCGACCACGCAATTTGTATTTATTATATAATCTAGACTATCTTTAAATTGTCTATAAATTAAAACATGGACTAGTCTCTGCCTAAAGTTGACACACAATTTCGATATCATCAGCTCATTAGTACTATTCATCGGATGTGGACAACGCCGGGTAATATCTTCAAGTTCGACTATCAAAATTATCGCAAATTGAAAAATATGTTGGGCTTTCAAATAAAGCCTGTAGCCATGGGAAGGAGTTAAGATATTGTATCGATAAATCTATCCGATATATATCGATAAGTTAATTTCGATAGCACTTGCAATTTAAATATAATATACTTATTCATTGAATTCGGCTGATGCCGGGATATGCGTATAATATATCTAGCAAAACTTTGGCCATCAGATACCCCGTAAGCATAATTTGTATCGAAAGGCCGCATCGATAATTATCGATTTGTTAATTTCGATAGCACTTGCATTTAAGCAAGTACTCATTGGATTCGGGAGACGCCAGATAGTGAAATATGTTGAAAAAATGTTTGGTTATAATATACCCTGTAACCATAATTTGTATCGAAAAGTCGCATCGATAATTATCGATTTGTAGCAGTCAGACACAAGGATAACATGGAATACTATAACATGTAGCTAGAACTTCCAGCAACAAGAGCCAAGCCCCACTTGATCTACTCAAGGCTGATTGCTATGACACTCACATGCATGCTAAGCGTTGCCAGACTGCGCGCTGCATGCATGCTCCACGCTCAGCTCGACGCACTCACGACTGACTTTGATTGAACAATCGCAACAGCTGCTTACGGCGTACATTTTGCCAGCCACACCCCCCGCCCCAATACTCATACGAGCCATGCCTCGCTCCGCCCCGCAACGTCTTGTCCCCGCGCCTTGTAAAAGTAAAAGTTAATACGTTATTCATGAACTGCTAAGCACAGATGTGACTCGCATTGTGATGCCTCGCCGCCAGCTACTGCATGCAGATACAGTCACAACATCCACTGCTTGCCCCGCCAGGCCTGGCCTGGTATCTTTGTATCTGTGGCTCTCGGCTCGCCTCTGGAAGTTTAATTAATTATTTAATTTTAAGCACTTGAGCGCGTCGAGAGCCGCCAATGAGCTGGAGACCAATGGCAAATGAACATCCATGGGATTAAGTTAATAATATATGATCTGTGACCGGGGTAATACCCATGCCCATGCCCATGCCCCTGCCCCTGCCCCAGCCCCGTCCGGCCATTCTCTGCAGCATGTTCGTGTCCATGTCCATGTCCCTGCCTCGACTCGGACTATGTCCGTGCTGGCCGCTTGGGCGCTTCAGTTAATGCAGACTAATGAGACATTGTGGAACGAATTAATTTCACGCATGATTAACACATCAAATGCCAAAAGTAGCCCCAAAGTAGCCCCCAAGTAGCTTTCAAGTAGCCTTCACCCACTTCGCCCCCTCGACACCCTGCCCATCAAGCTGGAGCTGAGCGCGACACGATAAATAAAGTTGGGCCAACGATTCATCACAGTCTGGGTAACAATTCTGGACAAGTGTAAAGTATGTTTTCATAATGAAGAGTATTTAAGGGTATATAAAGGTGCATCCTGCAAGCTCTTAGCTTAAATCAATCAGCTTTTGTCTGCTTTGTCATTTCAACTTTCACTATTATAGCTACGATATTCTCGATCTGGCAACACTATTAACTTAATTTATGCTATTGTACTGTTTCATATCAAACAGCCTTACACTAACAGCAGAGCTTTTGTTTTGATCATCAATTCTTGTTTATATGGCGATGTTGCTCAATTTAACGACGACAGTTAAGCTTTTGTCTACGAGAACACGTGCTGTCGATCTGGCAGCACTGTTGAATATTGAAAATATGATCACTTTGTTTTTACTGCATAGTTTCGTATCATACAACTTTACAGCTACAGCCGAGCTTTTGTTTGCGATAACACTTGCTGCCGATCTGGCAACACTATTGAATAATATTGACTTAAAATGTGATCATTTTTTTGCTACTCATTAATTTCAGATCAAACAGAATTACAGCGACAGCTCAGCTTTTGTCTCCAAGAGCACTTGCTGTCAATCTGGCAACACTGTTTACTTTTAAGTGATCACAATATAATCAAAATTTGCCAATTACTAGATTTGTTGTCGATCTGGCAGCACTGTTGAATAAATATTGTTTTAAAATCTGATCATTTTTTGCCTACTCCACAGTTGCACAGCAAACAGCTTAACAGCGACAGCTGAGCTTTAGTCCTCGAAAGTTTTTGTTGTCGATCTGGCAACTGGTTTCACTTTCAAATCAAATTCTGTCATTTACCAAATCAAGTCGTCGATCTGGCAGCACTGTTAGTTTCATAGCACTTATTGTCGGATCTGACGGCTCAATTTACTTCGAAGTAACAACAAATTGATCAGCTTTTGTCTGGCTTACATCAACTTTTGTTATTGACCATAACTTGTCGTCGATCTGGCAACACTATTCAGTGTACACATGTAATAACAATAATCGATTGTCGATTTTGCCAAAGCCACAGCGTGCGTAACAGAGAAACCAAATGAAATTATGATTTACGAGCTCACTCGAAAGTTTTGTGTGTTGGCCAGAGCCGGGGGCTCTGCAGAGGGGACCAGCGGGCGGGGCGGGTGCCATAAAGAGGAAAAACAGCTTCGTAGCTGTTGCTCGGCATTTTGGTAGAGTATGCGAGTGTGGTTATGCGCGGCACACATGGCAATTATGAGGTTGCAGCGGTTCACAGCTCGGCCGAATGCAGCTCGTTGTTGCAGGTCACGTAACGCAAATAATGAACTTGCAACGGACTGAAAGCGAGGCGGATGAGGCGCGGGGCTAAGGCTGGCCGCAGGCAAGGTACAGCTTTGTTTGTCTGCCGGGCAACAGCTGAGAACGCGGAAAAGGACACGGACACGGACCAAGGAATGGGCACTCCAGCTCCGAGTAGGAGTTCGGTCCACATGTCTCATTCGAGCTCGTTTTAGTACAAACAACGATTGGGCAATGATGACGGCTTACTGATTACAGATTACCAGTCTGGCAACGCCGAATGCCAGCACGGCATGCGCGGGCCATTGCCCAAGATACATCTAAGCGACATGTTCTTAGATTAAGAACTGAGCGGCAGGGCTTGAGATAATACCCCAAAATCTCATTAGGAGATGTCACGCAAGTTAAGGAGCCGAAAGGCTGGCTCAACTTGCAATACCCTCGATTGCATTTGGTCGATACTCTATGCTATTTCCCTTGTTCCTCTTGGATTCGTAACATATTTAAGTGCAATATTGAAAAGATTTTGCATTCCTTGTTGTTACTCAATCTGAATAGAATATCAAGAATCCAAACAGGCTTTATTGTCCAGATCCGGTATTTCATCCATATTTTCACCTGACGACGCGGTTTTGATGGATTCCACCTGCAACTGTGAAAAATTGTGGAAAGCGAATGGAATGAAAACTTCGCTTCAAACACATTTGCAGAAATATTTAAATACGTTTTTTTTATTAGACGAGTTTCAAACATTTTCGAAAATTCACGTGTGCGGAAATTGAAGGCTGAAGCTTGGCTGGCCGTGAATTCTCCCCAAAAATGCATTCACAGGTTTACTTTGAAACTTTTAGTGAACTATTTTTTTTGGCAACTTTTTGAAAGTCCATGCCCAATTTGTGGCTTGCAAACATATTTTTCAAACGTGATTCACAGATTCCGGTAAATCCACGCCGCTAAGTGAAATTGGGCATAATATAAAGAATTCCCAAGAATGGGTGGAAAAGGGATTTCGAATATTTTCAGTAAACAGCCGAAACGTGACACAGCTAAAGTTTATGCTCTCCCAACTAAGTAGAAGGTGACTTTGGGCTCTCGAATAATATATTTTGAGGAGCTACCTGCTGTAAAATAATTACAGAGCTGGGTGCCATTGTTTTTTTTTTTTTTTTTTTTGGCGGCGTGTATATTGATTGGGCTAAACAAATGGAACAATTTGTACATTTCCAATGCAGTCGCCTTTATCTGACCTGTATTAACAATAAATTACTGAAATTATGGGCACGTCATGTGATTTTCAATCAACAAATTAACCCCATGAATCGACCGAATTATTTGGTCAATGTATTGTTTGAATAGCATTGTGCTGAGAACGGGGCAGAGAATCGAATCCTATCGAAACGGACTGCAAATTGCCCAAATCGACTGCTTAATTAATAGATTAAAACTGAATAATGCTGCCCACAAACCCTGTGGTGCTTGAAATCTGACTGATACGCACACTCACACACACCCTCACACTCGCACACCCTCACACACACACACGCACACACGCATGGACATTTAATTGAAACATAAATAATAATTCTCCATTCGGAACAATTTTCGTATTCAATTCAAATCAAATCAAAGCCCACAACTGAATATAAATGTAATTAGTGCAGCAAATTATTGAAAGACAGAGAGAGCGAGAGAGAGAGAGAGTCGAGGAGAGAGAGAGAAAGAGAAGCCCTTTGTGGTCCTTTCAAGTGCCTTGTTTCGTACACTCGACCAAAAGCGAAGCATTTCGCATTTAAATTATGGCCGCAGACAATTTCCATTCCGAAATTCCTTAATAAAAGCCGCAATCGAATGCGCTTTCGAGGTGAAATCTCAATTATTTTCAGCATGCTTTACGCTCTTTTGCCTAGAAAGGGTATCAAATACATTTAATAGCCAGTTGAAAGCAGCTCCGAGCTCACAAAGTCTGGCCAGATGTTCGTCTGTAAGAGCTTAAGACTTGAAGTTTTGCCTGCGATACTCAGGGTTGCATCAAATTATCGATAACTTTTAGCCATTTCTTTGAAATCGATTATAATCGATGTCGAACAGCTGTTCTTTTGAGCACATCTCGAAGCTTATTAGAGCTAAAGACATCAAATTTGAAATGTTTCTTCCTCCTTTTCCCCGAGACTATAATCAAGCTCATTCTAGAGTCTAGAGTCTTGCGCTTTAGCAGGCACACACATGAGTGTGCCTTTCTTAGGTCCTCAAAGTCGCAAAAAGATCGGACAAGAAATACCGATGTTATTAAAGACTGCACGACGGCAAGGGGAGAAGTGTGGAGAGTGCTTAGAAGAAACAAGATTTTTGCGCACTTTTCAATTTTAACATCAAGTTTAACATGAGCCTTATTTAGTTAGATACAAGCATAAAGCTTACTTGTCTTGTTTATAAATTTGTAGGCTTTTTTTATTGGAATTACGAGTGCGTTTTTTCGCTTTCGAGTGTAGCTCATTTAATGTGTGCCCAGCTTTTAGCAAAGTTTCTTCATTCATTTAGCTATTTATCCGTCCGGTTCTTTGGCTTCTACAACTCCTTTCTCTCCCTCTCTCTCTACCCCTCTCGCTCCCTCTCCGTCTGCCTCTCTCCCTCTTTGAGCTGCCTGCTTATTACCATATAAATATTTCATATGTGGCCACACTCAGACTTTCCCGTCATTGCCCTCGCCGCACCCTTCCGCCAGCTGCCGTGGGCACACACTTGATTACATTATTAAATGTGATTTTAATGACTTTTATGTTATTTATGCGCATTAGTCGCTGTAATTTTATCGCATCGTTAGATAGTTTCTGTTATTTTTCATTTGCAACTTGAATTATTTAGTATTTGCTGCATGCCACAAAATGGGTGCCAAATGTGCCCCTCATTCGGCAGCCATGTTCATTTAAATTTATTCCATTTATTCCATTTAATATGCAGTTTTTACTCTTTTTTTTTTTAACAAATAATTATTGGGCTAATTCATATTATAATCAACTTATTTATTTTTACATAGCAATCAGCATTTTGTCAGCTATTGAACCGAAACTTCAGCTTTTGCATGTCTATCTATGTCGATCTTCATTGAGTTTGTTTTTAATACGCGTACATAGCAATCAGCTTTTGTCAGGTATTGAAGATGCGGATCAGCTTTTGCATGTCTGCCTAAGTCGATATTTCCAGAATTTGCTTGCAATATTCTTATATAGCAATCAGCTTTTTGTCTGCTATTACATATATATATATAGCAATCAGCCTTTTGTCAGCTATTGAACACATTTCTTGAGTTTCTTTTCTTTACTTTTGCATAGCAATCAGCTTTATGTGAGCTAATCAACATTAACATCAGCAAAGCATTTGCTGTTTAGACGCTGCACTCGCAGCAATCAGCTTTCGTCAGGCAGTCACATTTGACATGGCGAACGCTAATGATACGCGCATGGGAAATAGCTGCTCCATGGTGACGGCGGCGCGGCTCGGGGAGGGGCAGCGCGGGATGCCTTTGCTGCGAACTGCGCCGATAAATATGCAATGTCAATGCATAAGCGAACCGAGAGGAGTGAGGGGAAAGGAGGGGGGGTGGGAAGACAAAATTTTGCATTAGTAATGCGACAAGCCAGAAAACATCCATTGATACATGTATCTGCGTACAACACATAAATAAAATCCAACAGCAGAGCAAACACAAATATTATGCTTATTATTATTTCTTATTTTTTGCGTGCACGGCATACCCTGCGCAAATGCGCAGCAGCAACAGGGCATGCTGCAGCCGACCGACGCACATGAATTGGCGAGGCAAAAAGGAATAACTGTTGATTTGTCCATTTAACCCTATGCGAACTCTTCGAGCTCAGAAATGTCCCGTTATATACTTTAACCCTGCTCCATTTAGATAAAATATGTCTTGCAGGGTATCTGCCAGTCGTGTTGTCAAGAGAGTTTCTTCTTGCATTTGGTTGATAAATTCATGAAGATAAACAACGCACATTGCGGTTGTACAAGAGGAGGGGAGGAGGGCTGCTGAAATATGTACATACATATGTATGTATGTATGTACGTCCAAGGGACTGTGAGTTAAGGGAGGGGAGGGGAGGGGAGGGGGCTACTTGTATTGCGGCATTTGGCCCGCAGCACAAATCAATTGGATTAGAAAATTGTCAGCGAAAATGTTGAAGAGTGGAAGAGGGGAAGAGGGGAAGGGAGAGATGCGTGATACAAAGCGTTGGAAATATGGCAGCTAACAATTTGATAAATTATGGATAAAAGCGACAACAACAACAACAAATTGAATAAATATTTATGAAACTAATGAAATGATATCAGAGATTTCTATTTTATATTTGTTTTTTTTTTGTTTGTCTTCCAATATATGTAAATAATATATGTATGTAAATGTGTTAATGCGAAGGACGCACCTTAAAGACAAAGAATGATGAATATGATGATGGGGAATTGGGCAAGTGGAATGAGCGAAATGAGCGAGATGATGATGATGATGATGATGACGATGATGATGACGATGATGATGATGATGATGATATTTCATATACTAGCAAAACCTTTTAGAATGTTAATGACTTATGAGAGAGTGCCGCAAATGTCTTGAGTGCCAGCGACCAAAGAAGAAGAAAAAGAACAACAACAACAACAAGAACTCGAACAAGAAGAAATGGAAGAGGAAGAGGAAGAGAAAGAAGAAGAAGTGGCAGTAGAAGCAGAAGAAGAAGCGGCAGAAGACGAGGCGAAATGTTTGTAATGGGCTCA
This sequence comes from Drosophila littoralis, assembly GCA_018903485.1. Classification (NCBI taxonomy): domain Eukaryota; kingdom Metazoa; phylum Arthropoda; class Insecta; order Diptera; family Drosophilidae; genus Drosophila; species Drosophila littoralis. Next base: position 903,189 of record JAEIGF010000591.1, read on the forward strand.
TAAACAGAACTCAGAACTCATAGCATTTTATTGCCGTTGTTCCTGCTGCTGCCGTTGTTGTTGTTGTTGTTGTTTTTGTTGAAGCACCGTTAAAACATGACTAGGCACAAAATGTTGCCAACGGGGAGAGGGCAGGGCAGGGGAGCTGCGGGCTGCGTGCTGCAGTTGCCGCCGAAAAAGGCTTAAGCAAATGAAAGACGAAAAGGCAAACACATAAAAAATATATATGTATGTATGAAACTTTTGTGATAATTAAAATATAAGCAGCACGCGAGAGCGGGAGGAAGGGAGAGAGAGGGAGAGAGAGAGGGGACAGCAGCAGAAAGAGAGACAGAGAGCAGACACTTCCTTCGATATTCGAAAACATAACGGTTAAATGTACTGAAATAATCAAATGTTTCTGCTGCGCCAGATATCCTGTAAATATACGAAATAAAGTTAAGGGTGGAATTTAGAGACAGGGACAGGGGGAGAATGAGGTGGGAAATTATCGACAGAGTATCCATGGGATCATAGAAGCCGGGGATACCCTGTAAACAGACCAAATGAAGTCAAGGTAGAGACATAGAAAGAGAAATAAAAGAGTGAGGTAGGGAGAGATCTAAAGAGATCCCATGTGAACTTAGAGATCAGAAGAGCTCGCCGGAGCTGAAGATACCCTGTAAGCATATAAAACAAAGTTAAGATAGGGTTTTATAAAGAAAGATAGGCAGACAAAGAGAGAGAGACAAAGAGGAAGCTATCTAAAGACAACTCATGTGAAGCAAGAAAACAGATGAGAAGGCTAAACAGAAGATACCCTGTAAACATGCAAAATAAAGTTAAGGTCATCTCAAGAAAAAGAGAGAAAGACAGAAAGAGTGAGAGAGAGAGGGGAGAATACATAAAGAGATTCCATTTGCACTCCGAGATCAGAAGAGATAGGCTGCACAGCAGATAGCCTGTAAACATGCAAAATAAAGTTAAGGTAAGGCACAGAAAGAGAGAGAGAGAGAGAGAGAGGGCGAGACCTGAAGATACCCTACACACAAACTGTCAGATCCTATGTGAGCACAGGACTAGAAGGTTGATATTTACGCCCAACCAAAACAGGGCATCTGCTAGTCGTGCACTCTCTCTCTCTCTCTCTAGCTCATTTGATGACTTATAATTGGAAACGTATTGAATTCTCGTGTAATTTCTTAGTTGAACCTCCTGCTCCCCTCACTCCTCCCCCTGCTCCAACCTGTCGTAGTTGTTGTTTTCTTTATTTCTTTCTTTCTTTTGCCTCGGCCACTTAAAGCGCTTTAATTAATTAATTTGCGGCATTGTTAATGGGCGCCCAGCACGCAACTAGTTCCGCCCCGAAAATCACAGCTAAAAGGCAAAAGGCAAAAGCCAATCGAATCCTTTAACTATTATAGAAATATCGGGCATGACGTATCTCAAAGGAAGGGGGCCAAAAGGTTAAATCCATAAATTTAGACATTAAGTGGGCGGACTTTGTGGCATGGGCCAAAACCGCGTCAAGCTTGGACCTTCTACGATTATTAACTGAAATCAAAACTGGGCTTCATTTCTGATTAAGTGTTTGATAATTAATCTGAAAATGCAAGTTAAAAGTTTGGTTATGTGCACTCATCTAGTTGTGGGTACCTTCTGGCAGCTACTACTGCCTTTTCTCCTTACAAACTACTGAATAATCAGCATGTCATGTGTTCATGCTGTCTTTGAGATCTAGGTGAAAGTGTAAAATGGAAAAACAAACATAAAATAGATAATAACAGTGATTATTAGCTGCATATTCAGTTCTCGCCTGTATTGGCAACAACTGCTGCGTTTTCCCCTTACAAAACAGCTGAAAAATCAGCATGTCATGTGTTCATGCTGTCTTTGAGATCTAGGTGAAAGTGTAAAATGGAAAAACAAACTTAAAATAGATAATAATGAAGCTTAAACAGTGATTATTAGCTGCATATTCAGCTCTCGCCTGTATGGGCAGCAACTGCTGCATTTTCCCCTTACAAAACAGCTGAAAAATCAGTTAATTTACTGCATGTTTTCCATGTGGTATTACATGGCAAGCTACTTGTATGTTGACGAACTGGATTATGCTAGTGAAAATTCGTGGAATTGTGAAAATTCAGTGCCCCCTCCCCCCTCCCGACGCCTTTTTGTTATTTTTCAGCAAACATTACGCATACGCCGCGTGGCACACGAAGAAAAACTCGCTTTAAGCATATTTTCCCTGCTGCTTAAAGCCGCCAATTTGCTCTCTCTCTCTCTCTCTCTCTCTGTCTCTCTCTCTGTCTCTCTCTCTCTGTGTTTGTGTAAGTGTGTAGTGTGTGTGTTTAGTGTGCATGCGTGTGTGTGTGTGTGTGTGAGTGTGTGTCTGTGCTCGCGTTTTATTTGCGTTCGCACATTTTTTACATCTTTTCTAGTACAAAATTTCGCATGTGCCATGTGCCAAGTGCTTGTGCGCTTCACTTGCAGCCGCTTAAGGCAGTCGACACACACACAGGCACACACACACACACACACACCCACACACACACACTACACACACACACACATATATGGACACACGTACGAGCCATATGCAAATAATTTTAGCTGCTGCAATTGAAAAGCCAAAAACAAAGCAAACTCAAGCTGTGCCTCCCCCTCTCTCCACCCCTCTCTCCCTCCCTCTCTCTATCTCTCGCTCTCTCTCTTTCGCAGCTAGCCACTGGCCATAGACAATACAAACATTTGGCTTTAAAGCCAAAGTCTTTTTGGCTGCAAGTAAAATCACAACGTCAAACGTTCAATCTTCATCAATGACTGCGCCTGTGAGGGGTAGGAGCAGGAGGGGGAGTGGGGGGAGTGGGACGGGTGTAAGTATCGCTAGGCATCGATGCCAAATACAAAGTATATATCCATGGGCCACGTTCGCGCAACACATTTTTGGCCAGAAATTGCGTTTATTTTTTTTTGCTTCTACTTTCTTTTTATGCGGCGACAAGTTGATTACCATAAAGTCGCTTCATTTGTGTCTCTCTCTCCCTCTCCCTCCCTCTCCCCCTCTCCCTCCCTCTCTCTCTGTGTGTGTGTGTGTGTGTGTGTGTGTGTGTGTGTTAGCTGGTCTATTTTGCTTTTTGCCATTAAGCACTCAATCAGTCTTTATCAGGTTTTGACAACGATTAACGCTCCGGGCGCCAAAACGCTTTTGATGGATGGCTACCGGCGACGTCTTCTGCTTCTTCCTGCTCCTGCTCCTGCTCCTGTTTCTGCTCATCAGCCACGCCCACTTACGGCGCCCCTTTTCTATTGACGCAAACACCTATCTATCTGGTGAGTTTTATGAAATTGATTTGCAGTGTCGCAGCTCGTGATTTAAATCCCAGGCAAAAGCGCCTCACTTGGCCACACTTTATATACCCTGTACGCATGACAAGAGACGGGTCGCTGTGGTTTGACAGTAAGCAAGCTATGCCTGCTATATGGTAAATTTTCATATTCTTGTTGCGAATTTGTGCTCGATATTTACATCGATAAATATCGATTTTGAGACTTGCTTATTTGAGCATAACTCGAAAACTACAAGAGCTAGATAAACCTGACTTGGCGTTTAGGTGCTCGTATTGCATTTTGAAGCTAGCCTCCTGCGCTTTGGTAGGCAAACACTTTTCCATGCCATATTTAGGCACTGAAAATTTCCAAAAGATCGGAACATAAGCACCGAAGTTCATTGAGAACGATTACCCATATATGGTATGGGGCAAGAGTAAGAAGAAGCACAGCCCCTGCATAAAAATCTCATTAGGAGCACAAAAGTTATTGGAGATTGGAATTTGCATCCGCATAAAAGTACTACAAGTGCGAATATGCCTTGCGACAGCTCGTACAGGGTATTTGCTGTTCGCGCCTTCAAATCTAACTCGTTCTATTGTATTTTTTTGTTGTTGCGCGGACTTTAACTTGTTTTGCGGCTTTGCAGTTGAACAATCGATTTGCGCTCATCATGGCTCATTGGCTGACCCCACCCCCCCATCACCTCCCCCCGCCCTCCTCCTGCTTGGACAACCCGCCCGGCGACCCGCTGCCATTATCCTTTGTCATGTCTTGACGCTGTTTCAATGTTTATTGCAGTCCTTGAAGGCGCAAACCCGGACCCAGACCCAGACCCAGCGACTGCCTGCCTCATCAATTTTGTGGTCAGCACGTGAGTTAGGCCCCAAATGACCGAAGGGGGAGGGGGGCTAAACCTGGCTAATCATGTGACTTAAAAGCTAAACAAGCCCACAAGCCAACAATTCAATAATCGATGGGAAACCTTCTTAAATTCGCCTCGATAAACGCTCAAGTTGAGTTTCCTGCTACAGTGAACGCTCGCAAAGTGTACAACGTTCAATTGAAGCTCTCTTAAATTTGTATTGCTACAAATTCTTTTGTATGTAGAGTTTTTAAAGGTAGCCTCAAGTTAAAGAAATTTTGCATGGTAATCACAGGAATGACCTCTGCCTCAAGGCGCTCTGAAGTTATCGAATTTATCGATAGGTTTCTCGTATCCACTTGTTATCGATTACTTTTCTGCAATTGGACATCGATTCATTTCTTGCCTCTTAAATTATATTTCAAATGCAATTTGAATAATTAATAGAGCTGGCTTCAACAAAATAAAAGTATAGAAAATATCGATTGTACAGAAAATCGACAAAAAAAAACTATCGAAACGATGCTCTGAGGCAACTATCGATGGCTTTTGTCTCCCTCTCCCACTCTTTCGATCTCTCTCTTGCGCTCTCTCTTTCACTCGTTCTCTCTCTCTATCACTCTCTCTTCCACTTCCTCTTTCACTCTTTCTCTCTCGCTCTCTCTCTTTCTTTTTCTTTTTCTCATTCTCTTTCTATTTCTCTCTCTCACTCTTTCCCTCTCTCTTTCTCTCTCAGTTTCTCTTTCTCTCCCTCAATTTCAATTTCTCTTTCACTCTCTCTTTCAGTCCATATTTTTCTCTCCCCTTCTCTCTGCCTGTGTCCCTCCATTTCTTTCTCTCTCATCCTCTCTTTCTCTCTTAGTCTCTCTTTATCTCTCTTTCTTTCACTCTTTCTCTCCCTTTCTCTCTCGCTCTTTCTCTCCTTTCCCTCTCTTTCTCTTTCCTCTCCATAGAAGGCAGTTAATCGAAAGCCTGAGTTACCAGCGCATATTCCACACCAACACACACACATAAACACACACACGCACACAGAGACGTAATCATTTTATGGTAATCAATTTAAATAGACAATAAACACAATAAACAATCAAAAATGCCATGTGCACCACTTGGCAGCTTCAGCTGCAGCTGGAGCGCAACCAGAAGCCGAAACGCTGGGAATGGAACACAGAAGAGTGCATTTTGGGGGCAAGCTTTCATTTAACAGCCCGCAGACGGACAGGACACGGCAAAAGCTGGCAAAATTTATGCATGTACCAATTGCTTATACAGATAGAGAGTGAGTGCGTGTGTGTGTGTGTGTGTGTGTGTGTGTGTGTGTGTGCACAGTTATAGCTGCAATCATAGATTTCAAGCCTCGAACAATTCACGTCAAATGCAGTCGAATTCGGTTTCGCAATTGCCGATTGCCAAGGGTTAAGGCGATTCAATGGGTTAAACGTGGGGAAGGGGGGCAAGGGTGCGTGTGTGGGGGTCAAAGGGCGCAAGGTGTTGGCATTTGCACGCGCTCGCAATCAGACCCAGGCTTCAATTGCATTCAGTTGAGTCCGATTCGAGTCCAGTTCGGGCCAAGTGCTCACTGGCTGCATTTGGAGTCAACTTTAGGAGGGGGGGAAGCGAGCATAGCTGATACCCTAGGTTCCTAAGCGAAGGCAGAACGGCTATGCTGCCCCCTCTTGCGAGAAAATATAGATAGACAGTTGTCTATCAACTAGCGAAAGGTATTCGCAACGATATTCGGTATACCCGAATCTGAAACGCACTCAAAGTCGCGTTGATTCAGGCATAATCTATCCACTCCTCCACGACCTCATGGAACTCAGAAACTGTATGGGCTAGAGTTATGAAATTTGGTATGCCGTTTAGGTGCAGCATAAATTGTTGAAATGTATTTGGCTTTTTGCTTAAAGCCAGAGATTCTGTCTTTTATTGGAAAGTTCCAAATTGATGGAGAGCAAAACATATCCTAAAAATAATCCCAATTTTTGTTTGTTTATTTAACATAGATTTTGGAGCTGTTCATGAGCTTAAGAAATCGACTAGATTAAAGCATATTCTGCCTATCCACCTATCTGTAACCTCATGGAACTGAGAAACAGTCGGGACTAGAGCTATAAAATGTTGTATGACGCTTAAGCAAAGCATAGAAAGCTTTAATTTATATCACTTCTTGCTTAAGTCCAAGGTTTCTGCTTATAATTGGAAAGTTCCAAATGAATTTATAAGATTTATAGCTAAATATATGCAATATGTATGCATATATGTGTTCTCTAGGGTATCTGTAAGTCGTGCACTCGCTAGAGAACTGTTTTGAGCTGCTGTTGCTGCAAGTTTAGTTGGCATAGGTAAATACATCATTAAACATGTAAGGCTCCAAACGCATTGTCAACAGGCAACTGCCAGCACGCAGAGTTGTTGTTGTCGTCGTCGTCGTCGTCGTTGTTGTTGTTGCCGTCGTTGTTGTTGTTGTTGTTGCTGCTGCTGCATTGTGGTGCAGCTTTAGGCGACAGCAGCAGCAACAGCAGCAGCAGCAGCTACGTTCTACGTGCTCAAGAGTGCGTACCAAGTGTGTCTCCCAGTGTCTGCAATTGACATGTCAGCTGTCTCTGTCTGTGTGTGGGCCAAGACAAATGCACATTTGCGAGTTGGCATGCGTATTTGCCATGCAACAGCACAACAACAACAATAACAGCAACAACAACAACAACAACAGCAACAAACCTATCATCATCCGCATCTACTATGCACTTGGCCTATCTTTAAGTTCTCATAATCATCCGAAACTGTAACCGTTGCCTGCTGATTAAATGTGAGCTTCTGATCGTGTTAAGGTCCACCCTAAAAACATGTACTTTACCTTGAAAATGAAATACTTTGTTAGATTTTTACCATAATTACTTGAGCTTGAGTGCAGCAAAATTCTTGCTTAAAAGTCTCAGTGAAACAGCCGTTCAGTGGGGCAACTCTGGGAAGGACGAGGGTTCGAATCCACGATGAGGTCGAGGCCAAGCTTGTCAGTATCTATTTTAAAAAGCTGGGCTTAATATATATATACAGAAGCTGATGCTCTCAGATTAGACAGTTTGAACAGTAATAATCAAAACCTTTTAAGGCTCGAATTGGATTTGAACCCTCAACCTGCTCGTGCAGACTCCTTCCAAAATGGGTCACTGCGACGAGTTCTCTTTCTAACAGTCAGTATTGGAGCAGCAAACTTCGTTTTAGGAAGAGTTCGCTCGATGAGCGAGTCGCGCAGTGACAACTCTGGAGAGGACGAGGGTTCGAATCCCCTCCAAGCCCAAGCTTGTCAGTGCTATTTAATAAGTTAGCCTGAGGGAATATGAACTATTGCAATCTGTAGTAATCTGGGTGAACCGAACAAATTATAACAAAAACCCTTTAACTCTCGCCTGGGATTCGAACCCTGAACCTGCTCGTTTAGTTTTCTCCCAAATGGGTTGCTTAGACCACGCCTCCTTCTCATAGCTAACCCAGCTTGTTTATTGAAAAGTAATTTGTCTGCAAACGGAATTATTTCGTATGCTTTTAAGCACTTTTGTGCAATTTTTCTTGTGTCGAAAACAATTTTGATTTATGCGCTTAAAAGCGTAAATCTATTGTCCAGCAAAGTGCACGGAGAGTGAGATTTTTTTATTTACCCTTGCCGTCACGTAACGCATAAAAGAGAATTCCAGATTCCGGAATCGCATAGGCCTAAACAGGCCGCCGCCGCCGCCGCCGCCGCCGGGTTAAGCCGTTAAAAGCCCTCAGTCCTGAGCCTCGGGTTGCATTTCACGTGAAATTCGCACTGCTCGCCGGAAGTGGTTTTCATTTACAACGGAAATTAAAAATGTGTCAACCAAAAACAACAAGAACAACAACAAATGGAAAGCCAAACCAAGCGAACAAGTCCCAAATAGGGCAGCATTCGGGGATTAACAAGGTTTTCCCATAGCGCCCACTAAATCAAATGGGTTTTGCTCTGCGCCTAGTTTGGTGTCAATTGTGGCCAATATTTTCGACATGACAATTTCAAGTGCTCTGATTCATGTATTTACAGCCTCGTTTATCATTTACATTCATGTAAACGAGTAATTATGATTTGTTTTCTTTTAAATGGTTTATGCACATGTATTTTTAGGTCACACGCGAGCATGCACTCGTTTTTCCCCTGGTGTGTCGGCATTTAAATCTGTATTCCCTTTCCTCTAACTATTTCTGTTTCAATTTCCTTTCACTTTTTATTCATTTGCCATTCCTATTAATTATTCCACTTTCATTCTTAAGCTTTCCTACGTTTCCTACTCCTACTCGAACTTCCCTTCCAACTCCTACTCCTATTGTTAATTCATCTCCAACTCCTACTCAGTTTCCTTCTCCAAATCCTGTCCGTATTCCTACACATCCCAACTTCTACAACTAGTTCCTACATCCTACATCCTACATCCTACATCCTACATCCTACATCCTACATCCTACATCCTACATCCTACATCCTACATCCTACATCCTACATCCCACATCCTACATCCTACATCCTACATCCTACATCCTACATCCTACATCCTACATCCTACATCCTACATCCTACATCCTACATCCTACATCCTACATCCCACATCCTACATCCTACATCCTACATCCCACATCCTACATCCTACATCCTACATCCTACATCCTACATCCACATCCTACATCCCACATCCTACATCCTACATCCTACATCCTACATCCTACATCCTACATCCTACATCCTACATCCTACATCCTACATCCTACATCCTACATCCCACATCCCACATCCTACATCGTACATCCCACATCCCACATCCCACATCCTACATCCTACATCCTACATCCTACATCCTACATCCTACATCCTACATCCTACATCCTACATCCTACATCCTACATCCTACATCCTACATCCTACATCCTACATCCTACATCCTACATCCTACATCCTACATCCTACATCCTACATCCTACATCCTACATCCTACATCCTACATCCTACATCCTACATCCTACATCCTACATCCTACATCCTACATCCTACATCCCACATCCTACATCCTAAATCCTACTCCTACTCCTACTTCTACTTCTATATACTCTTAACTCTATACTCTACAGCCTATACTCTATACTATTTATGCTGTACAATCTATAGCCTACACCCTATATCTCATAGCCTACAGTCTCTATACTATGACTCTCTATGCTAGACTAAATCTTATTCAGAGCTGCATCCATATTATTCGTTTCATAAATCACCTGCCCCGTGAGGCGCTTGCCAGTGTTGTGAAAGCGCACAGCGTAGTGTGGGTAAGTGCCGAATGGGACGAAAGCAATAAGCGGCCCTGATTGATGTTGTCAATATGTGAAATATATGAATATGAATATGAGTATGAGGAATGAGAAACGAATGCGAATGAATGCGAGTACGCATTCGTATTCATTTCTCATTTGCTTTGATAGCACTTCAATTGCTTCACCATACAGAGATGTATGTATTTGTATATAAATGTGTGTGTGTGTGCGTGTGTGTGTGTGCGTGTGTGTGTGTGTGTGTGTGTTTGGATAATAAGGCTTGTGGTTGCGCAGGGTCGTGCCTCAGGGGAGGAGAGGGGCAGGGGGTAGGCTGCAAAGGTGTTGCCACTAGCTCGTGCACTTTGTCTTCAAAGTGTATTTATGGAGCGCACTTTATCAGCATCATCATCAATAACACAACATCATGATGAAGCTGCTTAACACGATGATTATGGACATTCGCATCACATTCGCAACATTCCCCGTCATGACACCTCGTTCATGGGGCGAAGGCGTCACAATCGCAGGCTGGGCGACACATTATTGCATTTTGTTGTTGCTGTCACACACGCACACACACACACACACACACGCACACACACACACCTACACACCTACACACACAGGCTGTCTGAGCTTTACAACTTCAATCAAATTCAATTGAGTTCAATTCAATTGTAACGTATTGTATTTTTATTGAGGCATCAAAAAAAGAGGGAAGCTGGCTGTGTGTGTGTGTGTGTGTGTGTGTGTGTGTGCTGGTGTGTGTGCACACTCTCTCGCACGGATTTAACAAGTGCGACATAATGGCGCTGACAAGCAGCAGCAGCAGCAGCAGCAGGGCCAGGGCCAGGGCCAGGAGCAGGGGGGCAGGGGCAGAGCGTGCAAATGTCGCAATCACTGACACGCAGCATACGCAGCACGAAACACTGAAACAGGGTTGCGGCCAAAGAGTGGAGAGTGTGGCGAGTGTGGCGCGGGGGGAGGGTTCAATTTTGTAAGGGGCAACCCATGGGCTGAGTACGCAGCGCGGCATCTTTTCGCGTCTTGGCAACGACTTTTATGACTTCAATTCAATTTGTTTACGAGACAAGGACTCCGGAACGGCCGCCTACCCTCCTGCCCGCCCGCCTGACTTTCTGGCAGCACCGTCCGTGACAGTCTGGCCGTCTGGCTGTCTGGCTGTCTGGCAGCGCCCGTGTCATATACGCGCGTCTCACAAAAGTATGCGCCATATAAATATTATAAATATATACATGTACATATATGCAAAAGCGACGCACACAAGTTGGCTGAATAAGTAACTCGACAACAAGTCGAACGGTCAACGAGCAGCACGCTCGACTGCCAGATACCCTGTAGTTGCCACTCGTGTCTAGGCTGTGCCCCTCGGCCAGACGCTGTCCTGCAAAGCTTTGCCTACACACAAAAATATTTCTTTGCAGCACATAAAATGCGTATACATCACATATTCCATAACATATCGATATCTTTCTAAATATCGATAAATATCGATTTTGATATGTTGTTTTTTGGGCATAACTCGCAGATTATCAAAGCTATATCCACCAAACTTGGTATTTAGGTTCTTGCTTAGTATACACACATTAAACATATTTCACTTAATAGATGCCTGCACCCAGTTCCCCCCAAAATGACTTCTTAGTACATCCCATATCTCCTACTCTGGTATCTTCTGCTAGTTAAGAACGCATCTACTTATAGCTGAAACATTGCAGTCCCAGCTTGTAAAGTCTTAAGAAGCAAGACAAATGTTATGATCTTTATTTTTCGACGCATTCCAAATGAATGTTTCCCGGTTTCAAGGCCAAGCGACGCTTGTGGCGCGATCAACACACAAAATATAAACTTCTTCTGTCATTTTACGCTCAGATATCAAATTTTGTAGCTCTAGCTCTGTTGGTTCTCGAGTTAGCAGAGGTCGGTTGGCTGAAATGCTTAATTTGCACAATTTCGAGCTTCCTTTTCGCACACAAATTAACATAATTACAGGGTATGGCAGCACAAACAACAACAAGGTCACAAACACTTGCACACACACACACACACACACACACAGTGGCAACTCTGGCGGCAGGTGATGAGCGTTAAATTTATGCAGCGACATGTTATGCCCCGCGGTGCACAGAATTTCGCTGCCATTCTTTTCACTTCACTCCAATCCACTTCTTCTTTTTTTTTTTTTTTTGTAGGTAGGTAGGTATTATTGTCACGTCACGTCTGGCAGCGATGACGGCGGTAAATTCTGCAGCCAGGGTTGCCACACATTAAAGTCAAAAGCAACAACAATTGGCTTTAAAGTCGCGCGCTAATTAAGCCGCCAGGTGGCGTCATTGTGCTGATAAATTAGCGCCAATTTACAGTATAACAAGTGGCAAACACAACTTTCACCCGCCCCCGCCCCACGCCCGCTCTGCCCCTTGCCAGCCACCCCCGCCGCACCCCTCGCCAAGCTCAAGCTGTGGCTTTTGCTGTGCAGCGCAGCCAATTAAATATCATGGATAAACATGAGGTTCGCGGTGCCAAGCAGCTCAGACCACAGCAGGCGAGGGGTAAGGCGATTGCAGGGGGCATGGTAGGGGGAGGGTGAGGGGGGGCTGCGGGTGTGCTGCCTGAGGTGACTTTAGATTTGCGGCCAAGACTGTGGCTGCCGTTGCCGTTGGCATTTTCAAGTTTTTCTCAAATTGAATTTTCAACAATTTTCGCCGCGTTGGCGTTATGCGAGTGGGCGGGTGGGGGACGGGGGCGTGGCTGATGGGAAAAACAAATGCAGTTAGCGAGTAAAAGAAAAACAGAAACAACAGCAAGTAAATCAAGTGGCAAGGACAGTGGGCACCAAAGGGTTAAATGGGCGATAACTAAGCCAAGACTGCAATCGAACAGGTTCAAGGGTCAAGAGCCGGTTCAATGGTCAAGAACCAGTTCAAGGCCGGAACTGAGCATATTTTATATTCAAAAAAGATATCTTGAGAAAAAAATCAATTTTCCATACAAGAACCGACTTTTCGGCAGATATATGATATAGTGTTCCGATGTTGATAAGATTTTGCATATAGTATGTGGAAGATCATAATGGAACTAATAAATGACGAGTTTGGTCAAGTTATCAATCAAAACCTTCTCTTCGACCGATTTGGCAGCTATATGGTATAAAAGTCAGTCAATCAATCATTCAATCAATCAATCAGTGTCAGTCAGTCAGTCAATTAGTCAATAATTGATTAGTCTGTCAATCAATCAGTCAGTCTGTCAATCGATCAATCAGTCAATCAGTCAGTCGATCAATCAATCAATCTGTGTCAGTCAGTCAATTAGTTAATAAATCAATCAATCAGTCGGTCAGTCAATCAGTCAGTCAATCTGTCAATCAATCAGTCATTCAGAACAAGCAGTTGGATAAAAAAAAGAATGGCTGTCAGAGAAATATCTAAGCTTAATATTGAAGACTGTCTTTAGAAATTGAAGATTATAATTATAATAATATAAGTATATATACATATAACAAAATATAATCGAATAAAACTTACCCGCCATATAGAAGCTTTCATTCATCTGCTTCATTCCTGAGCAAATATCGTGTGTTTATAACCTCAAAGCTGCACATTGGGTAATATAGCAAACAGCTTGTGTCCGTCAGCGAGGCAGTCAAGAACCCGTGCGCTTTCTGTTGCCCACAGTGGCGCATTTTTCACTGCTCGCCGTGTGGTTCACGATTCCTGCCAGCATGTCTCTGTAAAAGTAGAGGGAGAGTGAGAGAGAGAGAGAGAGAGAGGGGAAGAGGGGAAGTGGGGGAGAGAGCGAGAAACGAGTTAATAACATTTAAAAATAACAAAGCAAACAAAAAAAACTAAATCAAACCCAGGCATGACGTTTGCTTACACTCAACCACCCCCCCCCCCACCCCCCCTATCCAGCCCATACACACACACACACACACACACACACACACACACACACACACACACACACACACACACACATAATTCACAATTCCCTGTTGCTATCCGAACCCGAAATCCCCGAGCCCAATTCCATCTTTTTCGTGATGCTCTTAAGCGGCAATCGCGTTTTTCCACAACTTTTTCAAACGTAATAAAAATCGTTCAACTTTTGCCCCTCTCTCACTTTCTGTGCCCCTCTCTCGCTCCCTCTCGCTCTACCCCCTCTTTCTTTAACTCTAATTTTTTTGTCCAAGTTCTCGCCTCGTTTTTTCGCGCAATTTTCATTTGCCGTCGCTGCAGTTTTTCCTAGTTGGCGCAATTTTCCGCGTTTTCATCGTTTTAATCGATGTTGGTCAAAGTTGTCCCGCCCAAAGGGGGGCGGGGGGATGCTCAAGGGGTGAGAAGGGGGGGCAGGAAACAGAGGACACGGACACAGATACAGTCGGTCGAGGCAGTCGTCGTCGCCGTCGCCGGCGCCGCCATCGACAAGGACTAAAAATCTTTGTAACCATAATTAAAAGTTGCGATGCTTTTGTTGCCACGCCCTGCCGCCCCTCGGCAGCAACCCTAGACACCCTCCCCGCACGCGTCGACACTTGTGGCGCAAACAATAATTAATTTAAATTGAAACATTTTTGCGCTATTCGCCCCCGTCCCCCGCGCCACGCTCAGCACTCCAGCTTGTGCGTTTGGTTTAGTTTTAATAGCTGCTCTTACCGCAACGACCACGCCCACTTTCAGCCGCCCACACTTGACAACTGATCTCTATATATAAAACTGTGCCGACTAAGCGCTGGAAAGCCAAACTTTTCACTGCAGTCTCCTTAAAGTTGCCCGTTAAGAGGGGCTTATCAATCAATTACGAAAAACGTTTGAATGAAACTTTTTTTGTTTACCATCCGATCGTCCTCAAACTCATTTTCAAAGATCTTTGACAGGCCGGGGTATACCCCCATATAACCTACTTAGACATAGGTCGAAATTTCCCACTCCCCTAACTCGGTAAAATCTCATTTTCATTAGGTTTGGCTCTTTGTTCATGGTTTGGCCACTAGATCTGAAAAGGGGTTTGAAACGAGGCTCTTAAAGGGGGTTTGCAACCGAGCTTGAAAGGGGGTTTGCAACGGGTGTTGAAAGGGGTTTAAAAGGGGTTTGAAGAGGGCTTTGAAACGGGGCTCTGAAAAGGGGTTTGTAAAGGGAGTTGAAAGGGGGTTTAAAAGGGGGTTTGAAAAGGGGCTCTTAAAGGGGGTTGGAAAGGGGGGTTTAGAAGGGCCTCTTAAAGGGGGTTTAAAACGGGGCTTTTAAAAAGGGATTTGCAATCAGCCTTTGAGAGGATGTTCATATATTGAACGAGATTTTAAGAGTTTATAAAGGCGTTTTCAACGGGGTTCTGAAAAGGGGTTTTCATGAGGCTTTGAAAAGGGCTTTCAAACGGGGCTTTAAGAAGGTTTTCGGATATTTCGGATATTCGGATATATATTTTTGGCCTGTTTGTAAACTGTTTATGACATTAGCTTGGGCTCCAAATTCCACACTCTGAAGCCGCTTTTAAGTCGGGTATTTAAAAGATAAACGAATCAGATTTGTATTTCACTCAAAATACACGCAGCAGAACGAAAGTTAATTCGAGACCAGTTTTAAAGGCTTTTCACGCCCATTTCAGGCCACGTTTATAGCCGCTTTTGGGCACTTTTGTGTTCCCTTTTTTGAGGACCACTTTGCGCCAGCTTTTCGGTCAGCTTTTGACCAGTTTTCAATTAAAACTTTTATTCACTTCATTTTCGACATGTTTGTTTGTGTTTGTCCATTTATAACGCTTTAATAGTTTATTCATTTGGCCATTTGTTAAATTTAAGTCAATTTTTGCCTGCCTTTATTTATTCTCGATTTATTTATTATTTTTACTATTATTTATTTTGTAAGTCTGCTCGACGAAGCGACAAGTCAGCAAAAAATGTGCTGCTTTCTATTATTGACGTTGCAATTGTTGTTTTTCCAAGGTTTTTGCCAAAAATTTTATTTTATGCATATTTACAGTTGTGATACGCTGTACGAAACTAATTCGAAGTGAAGCGTATTAGTTTTATGCGAGCCTTAGATATATTTATCTATTTCTTCTACATTAGAATATTATACATCATGATGTAGGACAGATTGACGTGGCTACCTTAGGATACATTCATCTTGATGTATATACAGGATTCGGTATATAGCCTTTTTAATGCATATACATCACATGATTTCTATCTGTACATCATGCTGTATGACAGCTTGAAGTGACTACAATTTGTTACATGCATACTTTAAGACACATTCATCCTAAAGTATATTTTAATGATAATTCGGTATTTAGAGCCATATTAATGGGTATACATCACATGTGTTCAATCTGTACATCATGATGTATGAAAGCTTGATGCACATATAATTTGTTATATATATGGTATTTCTTATATTCATCTTGGGATAATGCATCCTAAAGAATATTTAGTTGATGATAAACATATATTATTGGGTATTTAAAGCCATTTTTATACATGTGCATCATGATGTATGCAGGAAATAACTCAAATAGATCTTGATGAATATATGAACTGCTATGTGTGTGCATTTAATTGTGATAACATCAATCATCAATATTTTACCAATGCTCTTACTGAGATATTTACTCTTCTTCTTGTATGTACATCATGCTGTATGTCCCGTTTTTAAGACACATCCTGATGTATGCATACCTTAATGTAAATTAATCTTCAAGAATGTATGTGTTATGATATATGTTTTAAGTTGCATTGACATCGTATAGTTGTTCGGTTTTGTTGCGTTTACATCATGATGTATGCACATCAATTTGATTGATAAATTCTTAATGATCTACAAGTCCATTTAGTGCTGTGTTGGCGTTCTTTTCTATGGGCGTCCAACTGGATGTACGTACATCTTGATGTAAAGCATATGTTTCAGAGGCATGGGACCGTTTACAGGGTAGCTGTTAGTCGCGACCTTGCCACCTTGCTAGGCTCACTCATTTGCTACTGTTGCATTTGTCTGCTTAATTGTGATTGCATGTAACTGTAGCATTCCTTTGCTAATTGATTGACAGGGCCAATAGCCGAGAGGCCCCTTCCCACCGGCCCAGGCAGGGTATAAATGTGCCCGGGCTGCTTTTCTTGTTTGCATTCGATGTATTTTTAAGAAGCATGCCCGTGTTACACTCGATTCCCAAGGCATTCGAAGCGTTAAAAGTCAAATGTCAAATCGACTTTCTGATTACGCATTTCGAAATGGCAAACGCAACGGGGCTGGGAATTTCAGCTACCGATTCGATTTGCTTAATTCAAATCAATTCAATATGTTGGCTGACTTCACAAATGTCAACTCTTACGAACTAAAAGAAATCAAAGCAAATATTACGACTTGTTCGATACACGACTTGTTCGTGCTGGATTAACCACAGCTCGTCATTTTTACGGATATCGAGGTTGAGAAGTCTTATTTACTTTTTATACTGAATCTGATACTTCGATCCCACAAGATATATACGCTCGATCTCAGCTAACATTCCCACGATAGCTTTTCCTATTCTCATTCTCTCGATAGTTTCTCCTATTCGATAGGGAAAAGAGTTAGATACAACAGATTTTGATTAAGGACTGAGTCCAGAACTCTTAAGCCTTGTTTACTTTCTCACGATAGCTTTTCCTATTCTCATTCTCTCGATAGTTTCTCATATTCTCATAATATCGATAATTATCGACTTTAGGTATAACTCGATGGGAAAAACATATAGATACATCAGATTTTGGTTAAGGACTGAGGACTGAGTCCGGAACTCTTAAGCCTTGTTTACTTTCTCACGATAGCTTTTCCTATTCTCATTCTCTCGATTGTTTCTCCTATTCTCATAATATCGAAAATTATCGACTTTAGGTATAACTCGATGGGAAAAACATATAGATACATCAGATTTTGGTTAAGGACTGAGGACTGAGTCCGGAACTCTTAAGCCTTGTTTACTTTCTCACGATAGCTTTTCCTATTCTCATTCTCTCGATAGTTTCTCCTATTCTCATAATATCGATAATTATCGACTTTAGGTATAACTCGATGGGAAAAACATATAGATACATAAGATTTTGGTTAGGGACTGAGTCCGGAACTCTTAAGCCTTGTTTACTTTCTCACGATAGCTTTTCCTATTCTCATTCTCTCGATAGTTTCTCCTATTCTCATAATATCGATAATTATCGACTTTAGGTATAATTCGATTGGAAAAAGAGCTAGATACACCTGGACTGATTTCGGAACTCTTAAGCCTAGTTTACTTTAAACTGAATCTGTTACTTCGATCCCAAAAAAATATTCTCAATATCGATAAATATCGATAATACGGCAAAGAGCTAGACAGTCAGATTTGGGATGAGGGATATCCAGGCACATATGCCGCATTGTCTATTCCTCCAGAGTTATTTGCCAGCCGCAGTTCCTGCAGAGTCTATACTAGCTAACATGTTAAACGGATCTTCTGGCACTTTCGCAAGCAAGGGCTCAACTAAGTGTGAAGAGCTCTAAAGGCCAAGCGATATGGCAACTGTTTAGCTTTCCGTTGTCGAAAATTGTGCCGCGGCCCACTCAAATGAGGCGCGGCTGGCTTTAAAGCAGATTTGCATTAGCTCTCCACCAAAAACAGATAGCGTCGCTTCCACACACAAAATAAATAAAAAAAGGCAGCAGAAAAATAAAAAAAAACAAGTGAAATGTGGCAACCAAGTGGAGCAAAGCAAATGTCGCTGAATGGATGCGGCGGCTGTCAAATGCCGGCGCAATGCGAGCCAAACAACGAACCGAGAACCGAGAACAGAGAGAATCTCAGCTGCGGCAAATGTGGCACTCAGAGAAGGCTGAAGAGGGGGCAGCCAGGCAGGCAGCACAGCGAATGCGTGGATGCACAACACAATTGCAATGGCAAGCTGCGAGGAGCTGCGAGGAGTTGGGAGAAGCTGGGCTCTGTGTTCCGGGGCCGGGCAATCTATCTCGAGTGGTGCCATGAATTTGTCCAGTCGACTGATGGGCTCCCCCAGGCAGATGGAGAGAGGGGGAGGAGACGGGGAGAGGGGTTGTGTGATGTATTGCATTGTGTGATTTTGACAGAATTAGCAGCTGCTGCCGAAAATTGCACAACAAATCCACGCCTCGAAACAAATACACAAAGTTGTCTTCAAATTCAAATTCATGAACTTCAGCCGCATTCACAGCGTGTATTTTCTTTTCCATTTTGGGGCAAGCTGTAAAGTTGCAAGTTGCGTGCTCTCTGCGGGTCTCCAAGGATATATTAATTTGGTTTTTATGTACATCGCGCCGCTTTTAGGCCATATTTTTATGTTTATTAGCCATTAGGCTGACCAAAGAAGTGCCCAAACCGAAGCTGAAACAACTTTGGCAATTAAAACTTCCTGCGTCCAAGATCGAAGACGAGCGCAAAGAACACGCCGAAACGCACACATCCGACCACATCCTCAGGAACTCAGGCCCAACTTAAATGTAAATGGAATTGCCTTTTTGATGCCCAACTCTGGTCACGAAGCACATCAATTAATTAACTCTCCAACTCCAATTCAATCTATCCAGCAATACATGCCCTCTTCCATCAGTCCAATCATCCAATCATATACCTGTCAATCATTCATTCCATCAATCTATATTTATATGATTACATTATTGATAAGTTTATCAATCTGTATACAATTCCATTGATATATCATACAGCAGCATTATTAACCCATCATTCATCAATCATACCATCAAGAGCTATCAATCTGTCGATCTATATCTCCACCATAGCCACATCAATACATCAGTACATGCATCCATCATTTCATTTATCCACCATCGATCAGCATATTATTGCATGTATTCATCAATCCCTCATCCTTCTTTTATCCTATCAGCGTATAAATCTCATCAATCGAACTTATCGAATCAATCCAATTCGCAATATGCCAGTCATCCATCAATTGATGTATCAATTCAACTAGGCATTACCTATTTATCAATCCGTTTAACTTTCAATCAATCGAAATGTCAATTGCATTTCGAAATGTCATCAAATTGCCACTCAGTTTATTTATCTTGATATACAATCGGAAAATTAAATTAAATTCAAGCACATTCCGTCATTTCAATTTAAATGAATCAATCATTTCAATAGTTCATCAATCTGTCATCAATCAAACGATTGACTAGGTAAGTTAGGCGATTTGCCGTTCTCTCAGCTCTTCCCCTTTCCTTCTCCCCCCTCCCTTGTCCCTACGCTCCTTTAAGCACTTTCAGCACTTATCGCATCTCTATCTTCCTTTCTCTTCCGTTGACCAAATTTTGATCTATGTCGGGTTACAAGAAGCACAACAAAGCTCACACATTGTCACGGCTTATTAGATAACCGCACAAGAGTCTGGCGCCTCGTCTGCCACCCCCCCCCCCTCTCCACCCCCCGCCACGCCAGGCATACCCGTCCTACAAGCAGTAAGTCGCACATTTGACTGAGGCGCATTTCGAGTAGCCGCAACTTGTTGTTGCGCACAGGCACAACAATAAAATAACTTTTAATTATGCACAACTAAGGGCTGCATTCTACAAATGCAAGTGTGTGTGTGCGTGTGTGTGTAGCTGTATGTGTGTGTGCCTGTGTGTGTGTGCCTCTGTGCATTCACAAAATGTAATTAGAGTTTTGTGTAGTGAAGTTGTCAGCTTTTGGATAACCCAAAACGAGCGTTTTAACAAGTTTAATTGGTGCAAAGTTGCTCGCAAGTTGCCCAAAAATGTGGCACACACCAAAACAACTTTTCCACAACTCTACACATGCTCTCCCCCCCTCTCCCCCTCTCTCCCTCTCGCTTGCTTTGAGTGCGTGCCTATTTACATATGGATTTTGTGCAACAACTTGTGTGCTTAAGTGGCCCCCATATGGCAATATCAGCTACTTCCAATGACGACTACCAACACTGGTCACACACGCACACACACACACACACACACACACTCAACACACACACTCAACACACAAGCTCTCAACGCCCAGTCGCACACATCTTTAAGTTCATTCACAAAATGTTGAATCTTAACGTTACATACAAAATTTAAGGTATTTCCTACCTAGTTCCCAACACTGGCACTTGAATTTGTTGCTTTCTGCATTTTCATTCAGTTGATCTAAAACTGTTTATTATTTTTCCAAAAATACTTAAGCCTGGAGTTTAAACTTAGGTATGCTGCCGCAGCGTTGCCATATCGTCAATTTCAGAGCTTTACAACACTCAAGCGCCAAATTAAACGACTTCGAGTTCTTTTTAAATGCAATCATCGGGCTCAATTTATGTGCTTCAGTGGAGTGTGTTCCTCTTAGCTATTTGGAGTTTAAACTGCATACGAGCGTTGCCACCTGATTGGCTGTATGTAGTTTTTGTAAAATTTTCCAACACTTGAAATGCGTTGATTAATAGCTTCGCGCCATGTTTAAGTTAAATTAGAGATGCAAATTAAATGCTCCTTCGATATGTTGTGCATGAAAAGCTGCGAATGGCGTTGCCACATGGTCACATGGTCAAGTTTTACGAAGTCTTCCAACACTGACACACCGAATGCAATAATACCTATTTAAATTATGTGTTTGACTCGATTTTTAGTGCTGCCCTAAGCTATTTGGCACCTTAAGTGCTTACAAGCGTTGCCACCTGATTGGCCTTATGCAAGTTTCATAGAATTTAACAACACTTAAATAGCAAATGCATTGATATATAGGCTCCATGCCATGTTTAAGTCAAATTAGAGCAGCTAATTAAGTGCACCTTCTAGCTGTTGTGCATGAAAAGCTGCGAATGGCGTTGCCACATGTAACCAATTTCCACTTTCAAGGCAGCGCTAATTGAATCGCGCTCAATGTGTCGATCAAATTGCAATTTGGCAACTTTTTAAGAGCAAATGTGTCATTCGACAAATACATTTTCGACACATTACGAACTGAAGAGCTGTAACTGGGCAGCAAATGTCTTGACAGCTGACCTCTAGAATGGGCAACTTGGCCTAACAAGCGACTCAGGGGCTAGTGGGCGTGGCAAGAGGAAGAGCTTGTTGGGAGGTTCGCAAATAATCAGCGCCTGGCATTTCAATTTGTTAAACGGCGGCAAATTGTTTTCGTGGACGTTTTTTTTTGTTTTGAGGGGGCATGCGGGCAAATTGCCAGCCACCAGCTGCTGGTCCATCAACAGCTGTTGTTGTTGAATGGGAGGGGGGGGGGAGGGGACAGGTGGGGAGGTGGGGAGGGGGGAGTGGCAGGTAATGCACACGTCTGGAGCGCATTTACTTAGGGCCAAGTTTTGTCTGCCTGCTATCAACTGTCGCCACTTTTGGCAGCTGGCAAAAGTTGCCGCCACTTTCTGGCTTTCATTTTTCGACTCGCAAACTAAACGCTTGGCGAGTGGGTTAAGTTAGGGCCTAGGGCAGGGCTAGCAGGGGGGTTGCGGGGCGGGGCGGGTTGGAGTAGCTGCTGCATTTCATTAGAGAACAGGCAGCAGGCAGTCGGCAGTCGGCAGTCGGCGGCAGCCACTTTTTGCATAAGTTAGTAAATATTAAAATTTTTTGCTTAGCAAAACAACAGCTGGAAAAAAAGCAAGAAAGCAAAAAGCTGGACTAACAGATACCCTGTAGATGCCTGAATCTGTTAGGCCTGCAGCCTTGACTGAGTTCAAGAAAAGGAAGTTGAAAATTTGCCAGCTCTCGCTCAAGCAACTCCTGTTCGGTTACCTTCCACTTAAGCACAGGGTATTCAGGAAAAAAAGTAAAGCGAGAAAAGTGCAAAACTGAGAATCAGATGACAAAAGTTGTCTGCATTTTCTTGGTTGTGGCAAAAGTTTTGTCGCTTTGCTTTGCCTTTCACTTGGGCTTTTTCCCTTGGCCCCGTCCCAAACCCCTCGCTGCCTGCCAGTTGCATGCACTGTCAGCGGCAGCTGCCCGGCACCCCCCCCTCCCCCTCTGCCGTCTTAAGGCTAATGCAGCGCAACTTTAAGACAACATCTAGTTGTCCAATAACAATTAAGGCCACTTAATCAGCTGAATAAACGCCAGCTTTAGGCGACAAATCGATCCCTGCTCTGGCGCCAAACTAGACAAATCGATCCCTGCTCGGGCGCCCGCCCCGCTTGTGTTATCCATTTAAATGGGGATTCGCTTAATTGAGTTGTCGCCGAGTGAAAAAGTGGACAGCTGAACTAAAGAAGTTTCCTTAAGCGACACGAGTTGGCAGCACATCTCAATGTTGCCCCAGCTTATCAATCAATGTACACAATACTGGTAATTAAATGGAGTACAAATAGCTAGGGTATTTTTTAATTGGATTCACTTTTAATTGAATTCAATTTGATTGTAGCACGACATTTGGCTTGATAGGTCGATAGGTTGTCTAAGCTGAGTAGCCGAGGGCCTAGCTAGGCCTAGTCCCTTCCCAATCGATCCATTGCGGATCGAGTGGAAGAATTCCAAGGATCAGAGCTGCAAAGGAGCTGAGATATTGCTTCTTTCGCTGTTTAGGAGACTAGCAAGGAAGCCATTGGAGAGTCTCAAGTAATATCAAGGCCAGGTCGGCCGAGCAACCCGGCATATGGCCTATATTATCATCCAGATAGTAGGAATCGATAGGCAACTCGGCCTTCCTCTTGATCTGGGAGTCATATGAGGTGAACTGCAATCTGCTTAGCAATCTCTTGAGTGGATTCGAATCAGTTATTGACAGATATCGAGTTGTACAATGATAACTGGTTGGCTGTCGGAACAAATACGGTTGCTTCCAGACACATCATTATCAAGCTGGACACTAGCAGACAACATAGAGTTAATCTTGTTGCTGGTTAAACAAAGATTCCTCCCTCAAGTAATTGGGTCCACACGGACACATTCGAGGCGCAAGAACAACTTGCAGCCCTGGAGCTCTGGACTAAGCTCTGGAATTTCCAACAAAGCGCATCTCAGTCAACAGGGAGTTTATATACTCCAAGTAGAGAGAGCTTGACCCATTTGAATAGTATAGATAAGCTGAGCGCCCCACAGCAGCGCCCCACAGCAGCGCCCCACAGCAGCGCCCCACAGTAGCGCCCCACAGCAGCGCCCCAGCTCAAGCAAAACTGGCACTAACGAGCCTCAAGCTGCATACGCATGGAACACACCAGCTCGAAGTCTACTTATGAGCATGTGGGTCAACCAGTCGAAAGCCCGTCATGAGATCTCAATAAAGACGACCAACTCAACGGTCGACTTCCTGTGGAAGATTCTTCCGGCTGACCTTTCCAACAGATCAATATAAAAGCCTTTATCATAAAATACACTCAGAGCCGTAGCTATATTCACTTCTAACTGAATATAAGTCAAAAATTTGTCATTAATATAAGGAAAATTTTACAAATATTTCCCAGCAATATACAAAGAATGCTTCTTCTTTTGCATTCAGCTTCAATTAAAAGTGCTTCACACAGAACTTTTTTTTTGTTTTTCATATTTTTTTTCTCAGTGTAGTTGAGTTTTTAGCTTTTACATCAATTCCGTTTGAAACTTTTGCAACTACAATTATTTATACTCGAGTTTAAAATTTGTGCAAAAAACATTCCATCAACTTGTTGCAACTTGTTGTGCTCCATTTTGCCACGCCCCCTTTGGCCTTTAA
Organism: Drosophila littoralis; assembly: GCA_018903485.1. Taxonomy (NCBI): domain Eukaryota; kingdom Metazoa; phylum Arthropoda; class Insecta; order Diptera; family Drosophilidae; genus Drosophila; species Drosophila littoralis. The sequence goes on from JAEIGF010000591.1 coordinate 927,346, forward strand.
GCGATTCTTGGGCTTTGTTTAAGGTGGTTAACCTGTTCGCCTCGTTCCAATTGTTGTCCGCTCTTTATGAGTGTTAAAACTGTCAAACAAAAGCAAGCCCCTTCCTGGCTTCTGTTTCCCAACTAAGCCCCCAGCCCCCTGTCCCTCTGCCTGTCCCCCTTTCATTCGTATAGCTGCGCCCAGCCTGGTCACGGAGCCGGAGTCCAGCGCCAGCCAAGGGCTGCCCCGTGTCCAGTGCAGACGGCAAAAACAATTGACAGCTTCAGCTTGAGCGTCAACATTGAAGGGCTGAACCTGCACCCTCCCTCCACCCCCCTCTGCCACCTTGCTGTTGCTCCCCTTTGACCTTTGCCATCTCCGGTCTATGCCCGTCTACCTCCACAATCTGTCCCCATTCTCTCCTGCGGACGGCACACCTCACGCGCCACTCGTGCGTGTGTGCGAGTTTGAAGTGGCCATGAACCCCAACCCCTCCACCCCCCCACTGTTACCTTACCCCTCCCCTCACTAGGCGTCCGCCCTCTGGCGCGTTGCAAACAAAAGTTTGACAGAGTGTCTGATGTTCGAAAGGCCAAGAGCATTCGCCCCAGCAGCCGTCATGGCCATGACTACTGTCCGGCCGAATCGCCCCCCCCCTCCCCGTACCACTCCCCCCTGCTACCCTAGCACCCAACGCGTGACCGTCTGCTGCGAAGCTACCGCATTGATTTACGGACAGCGAGCGGGCGGGGGCGTGCGGGGGGCAGGAGTGTCGCATTGGGCACATGTGGGCTGCGTTTGGGTGCAGGCCACTTAATGCTGCACACACACACACACACACACACGAGAGCGTCTCCTTCATTGTTCATTGTTGGAAGTTCGTTTTCGGTTTCGGTTTGGGTTTTTGTTTTCTTTACTCACAGCTCTCTGTCTCTTTCACACTCTCTCCGTCTCCCTCTCCCTCTCTCACTCTTTTCGCTTTGTTTTGCGCTCTTGATACCCTGTAAAAAGCAGCGTGCCTTGCCAGAATCTCAGGATCTTTAAGCGCGAGAGTTGAAAAACTTGGGATGTGTTTACTAAAATCTGCCATAATTATGAATTAACTTCCAAAGGGAGCATATTGCAGGGGCCTGGACAGCTATTGATAAATGTAAAATACAAAAACTCATTTTCTTTGCTCCATGTTTGGTCTATATGTTAACAGAATAGCCAAAGTTGTACTACACTCTAGCATCTAAGCTGGAACACATTGAACTAAGTCTACTTGAGGTCTAGAGGCTGGAAATATATTTTATGTTTTACAATATAACTCGAGAACTTGTCATATGGCGGGAAGATATCAAAGTCTACTTAAACTGAGAATCTCTTGCATGAATAATTAGTCTTTTTCTTTAAATTCAAGTTAGGTATGTAAGTCATTTTGCCAGGGTATTTGCGCGCCTATCACTGCCCGTTTTCGCACTCGAGCTTGTTTCATAACTGTCTGCGCGTTCACATTTTATGGAGTTTATTAATTTGAGTGCTTTTCACCCGCTGCTGACATATTTGCCGGGCAACGCCAACAAAACACACAAAAAAAAAAAACAACTTGTTTTATTGACTGCGCCCCCGGGCCAGGGGTTGGCTTCTGCTTGTTTTTTTGTTTCTGTGTGTGTAACGCATGTGTCGCACAACTGTCAATGAGAGTAAACGGATTGGCTTTCAAATGCTGCTGTCCACTCAACCCCCCTCCCCCCTTGCTGCTGCCACCCCCCCCCCGCCCCTCCTTGCTGCCATGTGACGCATATCTCGTGTTTGGCAATTGATTTTCAACTTTGGGGGCACGTATTTTACAAATATTTTATAAATATTGACACTGAGATTACGCCAACAACTTTCCATTAACCCACCACGACCCCCACCCCCTTTGCCAGGCTAGCCCTTGCCCCATGCCCCGTCTCTGTGGAGCAAATAAATCACGTATACGCCGCATTGTACCGCGGGCTTTTTTGTAGCTGCGTCTGCTTTGGGTCTCTGGCGTTCTTTGTTGTTTTTGTTTTGCTTCTGCCACGCAATTAGACAAGAAAATTAAACAGCTCCACAAGAAGACAGGGCTGAGGGGCTGGTGAAGGAGGAGGGGGAGGGGGAGGGGGGAAGGGGGGGAGGGGAGGGGATATGGCTAAGTTGTGCGACATTTCGCAATTTGTTCGAGGCTCTGTTGCGCTCGCATAAACTTTGCATTTGCCTTCAACTTTTTGATTTGTGTCATTGTCTATAGTTCTTGTTGTTGTTGTTGTTGTTGTTGTTGTTGTTGTTGTTGCAGCTGCAACATTTCCGTACGTGCCACAAGTTGAGTTTTTGGTCGCGAACAGCCGCCAATTTTGCGGCAATTTTCGGGCGCCAACTTTTTAATTGTCTTGCGGTTAGACAGCGGGAGAGTTAACACAAAAAAAAAGCGAAGATTTAATTTCTGGTAAGAAATGTACAGGGCTAAACCAAAGGGAACCAGTTCAAAAGGGCAACATAGCTGTGAATCTGGAACTAGTTCTGAAAGAAAATGTAGATATACGAACCAAATAGAATCAGTTACACATGCAATTAACTTGTAAATTCTATTTGGCTGGAAATTGAAACTATGAATTCAATGGAACCAGTTCAAAGAGGAAATATGGTTGTGAATAAGATGCAGATGGGAAGTTTAGGAAGATGAACCAAATGGAACCAGTTCAAAGGCGTTATACATCGTTTACTAGTTCCGCTTTTAAGTAGAAATTTTGTTGTGAATAAGTTTTTTGCACTAGGAGGAAATTTACAAGGATGAACCGGTTCCGGAAACCAGTTCAATGAATCAATATAGCTGTGAATAAAATAGAAGTTCTGGTTGAAAATGCAAAAAGATGAACCAAATGGAACCAGTTCAAAGACGTAATACATCGTTTACCAGGAGGAAATTTACAAGGATCAACCGGTTCCGGAAACCAGTTCAATGAATCAATATAGCTGTGCATCAAATAGAAGTTCTGGTTGAAAATGCAAAAAGATGAACCAAATGGAACCAGTTCAAAGACGTTCAAGATCATAAACTAGTTCTGAGTTGAAGAACAAATTTAGTTAGGAATTACCAACTATTTCGGGTGGGAAATTCACAAGGCTGAAACAAAGAGGAACCAGTTCAAAGAGCAAATCAGTAACTAGTTCTTGAATCCTGTAAGGAATCGGGATAAAATCACTTCGCAGATCAGTTGAATTGCATTTGTCGCTCCTTTCGCGAGCTATTCAACTAGTCCACCGAATCTTTGTAGCTCCCGGGATACTTTCGATACTTTAATCCCATCAAACGCTTTCGTCCCCTCCTCTCCTTTCAGTCTGCCTTTCTCTTTCTCTCTCTCTCGCTCGCTCTCAGCTCACAAATTGTTATGCACTCATCGCCCGCTGGTAAGGAGTGAAAAGTCAAGAGCCAAGCAAAATGCCGTCGCCAGGAGTTGGCCCGCAGCTAGGAGCCCGAAACAGGACGGCAAAGCCGCAATAAAATGTGAAAACATTAAAGCACCAACTAACAACAGCAGCAGAGGCTAGGGCATTAGATGGGCTAAAAGGGCAGGTGGAGCAGCAGCAGGGGCGTATTTCACAAAAGGACACCAGACACACCTAAGACATAAGCCGCTATCATTCACCCTTAATCCGTTTAAGGACACTTGATGTGCACGGCAGCAACAGCAACAGCAGCAGCAGCCGACGCAGAAGCAACAGCAGCAGCAGCAGCTAACCACAAACAGGCACACCTACCACACAACCACACACACACACACACACACACACACGTAGAGAGTGTGCGTGTGTCTACACAGCAAACAATTTCACAGCAAGTCTCAATCTTCTTACAAACCGAAGATGCAAAGGTAAATGTTCTTTGAAGCGATTCAAACAGGTTTGAACCAGCGTCAAGGTTCAATTTCCCTTTTTTTTACAATTCATAATAGCACAAATGCACATAATAAAAGGGGCCTGTGCAGGCAGACTGACAAATGTTCTTTGAAGCGATTCAAACAGGTTTGAACCAGCGTCAAGGTTCAATTTCACTTTTTTTTTTTACAATTCATAATAGCACAAATGCACATAATAAAAGGGGCCTGTGCAGACAGACTAACAAATGTTCTTGGAACCTGTTTGAACCAGCGTCAAGGTTCAATTTCACTTTTTTGAGAGACTAATCTGGCACAGCCCGAAGTAAGAGAAGTACGGAATTTGTACAGAATTTTCCTCTTAATGAATTTGAGCTGGCAACCTCTAGCTTGCTGGTTCAACGCTTCGACACTGATCAGTTTGTCTGAAGAAAGTCAACAACAATGCTAATGAGATGCCGAGAGCCTGTAAGAACTCGCTGTCCACGCGTCGAACCAGCAAGCTAGAAGTTACCAAATCAAATCAAGTTGATTTTATGCATTTAACATAAGAAAGAAATCACATTCCTTTATTGTTCTGTCGAGAACAAATGCTGTTAGATTTATGCCACAACAAGTCGTTTTTTACAATTGAAAGCAATTTTTTTTTACTGTGTAGTCCCCGCAGCTGGCCCACTCGAGGCACAACTAAAAGTCAGTCGAGTTGACCAGAAAGTGCAGGAGTTTATAAAATAAAATGATGATGACGATGACGATGACGAAGACGAAGACGGGGCAGCTCTGCTCTGGAGGGTAGCTCTGTACAGCGGGGCGCAGGGGCGGACGCGGGGGCTGCGTAAAATGGCAGCATAAAGAAAATAGCAGATAGAAACAACAACAGCCACTGAATGAAAGCGGAAAAGCGCCAGCCGCCCGCATGGAAAGTGAAATAAAAAAGAAATAAAAGCAATCGAGCAAAGAGTGCGCAACGGATGGATACCCTGTAAGCCAGAGTTTCGCATCTTCCAGAGAGAAAACTGGTGTCCTACAGGCCGTAGGTTGAATCTTGCCCTGAAGAGCCCGATATTTTACTCAATTGCAGCTTTCAGATGCTTCGTAAGATTAGAAATAATAAAATTCAAAGTTCACAAAAGAGTTTTCAAAACAAGTTTAAAGAGAAACGCATGAAAATTGAGCTTTCACTCGTATTCCGCACAGAAGCGTGAATTCACTTTCATTGATTTATCAATAAATATGCAGTTTCTTGTTTTCATGCAAAGTTTTGTAAAAATACAAAATAGTCTTAAGCCGGGAATCTACATTCCATTCTTGGCAAGCCTCGCTCTTCTAGTTCCTGAGTTCCCCTAGACTGTAATACCTCAAAATCCGAGATCTCTTCAGCTGGTGATAGCTTATAGTTCTGTTCTGTTCAATTCACCTGTTGCTTAAATTTGTGCACAATGCTAACCTTTTTTGTGGCCAGCACAGGGTATGGGAAATACCTCAACACACGCACACACACATATAGAGAGGAGCTGTCTGGTCAGGTGTGTGTGTGTGTGTGTGTGTGTGTATACGGAAATCTGAAACCTGAAATCATCCACTTAAAAGCCAAGGGTCGATAAGTTACTGATGCCTGACAGTTTATGGGGCGCCTTCCAAAGTTTTTACTTTTGCTGCTGCTGCTTCTTTATTGACAAGAGCCTAACCCTAACCCCAGCCCAAACCCCCCCTTCCGACGAACCCCTTCCACCCATTCATGCTTTATTTATATGGATTATTGTCGCTCTTACGGTTTGAGGGCCTTTTGTAGGTGTCGTTCCAGCAAAATGCTTAGAAGCGCCATAACGCGACGCCTTAAAGACTTGCATTGGTCAACTGCTACTCTCCTCCCTCTCTCCTCTCTCTCCTCTCTCTCCTTTTTGCCCTGTCCCCACCCGGAACTGTTAAGAGACTAGACTAGACTATGGGCAACATTTATTGTGGCATAAATTTGCACTTTGTTGTGGTTTGGCGACACAGACACAGCGAGTGAAGCTCAGTTGAGGTTAGTTTGAGCATCGGAATGAGGTTAGGTTGAGGCTGTCGAGGGAACATGCAGAGAACGGGCGCTTGAGGATGACGTAGTTGGTCTTAGGTTTTGTTATTTAGCTGGCAAATTGTTTTATGCTTCTCAACTTGTCTGGCAATTTGCGGCGTTTAGCTGAGAAAAGTTGATGAGACACAGCCGCGACGAGACGAAATGGCGGCGAGGGGAATGGGAATGGGAATGGAGATGGGGATAAATAAAAGTTGAAATAGGGATGGAAAAAAATGGGAGAATGAGAGGCTGACAGAGAGATGTCCAGAATGTGACTAATAGAATTAGAGACTGACAAAGAGAGAGAGAGAGAGAGAGAGAGCAAGATTCAGATAGAAGAAAGAGAGAGAGAAAGAAGAAACGGAACGAAAGAGATGAAAAGAGAGAGAGACAGAGAGAGAGAGAGAGGAAAGATTGTACGAAGGGGAGAAAGAGAGAACGAGTCAGAACAGAAGCGAGAGAGAGAGAGAGAGAAAGATAGAGAGAGAGAGAGAGAGCAAGATTCAGATAGAAGAGAGAGAGAAAGAAGAAATGGAACGAAAGAGAGGAAAGGAGAGAGAGAGGGAAGATTGCACGACGGAGAGAAAGAGAGAACGAGTCAGAGAACAGAAGTGAGAGAGAGAGAGAAAGAGTGAAAGGGAGGGAAAGCAAACGAGAGAGAGAGAGAGAGAGAGAGAGAGAGAAAGAGAGGGAACGGAAGGAAATCGACTGGGAAAGAAAGCGTCAGCAAATGAAAGAAAGCCCTATATAGAGAGAGAGAAAGGGAGTAAAAGCCGTAGAGAGAGGGAAGGAAGGGAGAGAAAATGAGAGAGGGCGAAAAGCAAGGGCTGCATGTAGAAGCTTTTTGGTATGTACACAATTTTATATGTAAGAATTGCAAAGTTGAAACACATGAAAGGCCTTCAAAGTCGTCAGAGAACGCCTAATTTAATCGATAACTGCAAAATCGATAGGCACGTCCGCAGAGCGATAGACGCTTATCAAATGCTTCTCACTTCAAACAATTTAAATGTTATTTCTCCTCAACCAAGGAAGTTCCTCTTTAAAGTATTCCCTTTTTTATATTCTCCTAATAGAACAAGTAGACACATATATCACGATCATTAAGCTCCATTCCCCCTATATAAGCTTCATTCCAAGGGTTTTTATGGGATTTTCTAACTCCTGCTATTTGGCTTGTTCGACTTCGTACATCCCAAACTCCCGGGGGACAGCGCCTAATTAACGCTAAACATATAATTTCGCCACAAGACAACAAGTTTTCTTTTAATGCGCCGACCAAACGAGTTATAGGACGAGATTTGGCTGGCAAAAACAAGCAAGAGTGCGTTAGTCGGCTGTGCCCGACTAGCAGATGCCCTGCACACAAAGGAAAACTGCCTTTACGGGCATTCTAGCTTTTTGCTTATTCCTCTTCTTCTTCTTCTTCTTCTTTTCTCTGTTCCACATTATGCTTGGGAAATATGTCCTAGAAGAACTTGGCTGTTTATGGTAGAATTTTTAAGAAATTTTCAGGTCTTAAATATGTCATACAAAAGTGCGTGTATATTGAGGCTCAAGGTTCTAGCTTTAAAATAGGTGTTTTTAACAATTCAAGGGGGTACAGCGAAAGGTATTCAAAAAGTGAAGAGAATATAATGTGTGCATACCCTACGCGCACCTGCATACCAAATTTGGGGTATCTAGTTCTCATAGTTCTCGAGTTATTCGCAAAAGAGCATATCTCGAAATCGATTTTTATCGATTTTTATCGGTTTACAATAATGCGATAAGCGAGATCGCGCTCTATAAGACGAACAGAGAGATGGATTGTATTAGCTCATCGTCTTGTTTAAGACTTTCTTGTTATGCCCATATGCTCTGCGATTCTCAGATTCTCAGTTTCTCAGATTCTGCCAGATTCTTCCTTTGCCTGTTACATGCATCTGAAGGAAAACGCGATACCCTTTCTAGCCATTTTGTATGGGTTCAGGTTATAAAAAGGGCACAACAAATCGACAGACAAAACTTTTGTCATTTGCACATTGTTAGGAACGGTCATTTGATGGCACCCCGCCCCCCGCCCCCGGCCACGCCGTCCACTCCCGACCGGACAGGAGTCCACCCAACTATGTATTACTCATTAGCAGAGCTCATTATTGTCAATAGTTGGATAATTTAGTCTTTTGTTTTGTTTCGGTTCTGTTTATTGTTTTGGTTCCTTCGTATTTTTTTTTCTTCTTGTTTCTTTTCGCTTTTACTCCAGCTGCCTTTGTGCTTGCCCAATTCGAAGGGTTTCGGCCCCATTATTTGCTTGTTTTATTTTCAAAGTCATTACAAAAGTTTGCCGCATCGATAAATGGATAACCAAAACAGCAGCAAAAACAATAACAAGGGGCAGCAAGGTGCTCGGCACACCCCTCGGCAACTTTGTCATCATTGCCCAGTCCCAAAACCAAATTGAACTTCGGTTTGACCAAATCCAAATACCCTTGCAGCGATATGGGGGAAATCGTCAACTTTCAACTATGCTTTAAATCGTATCCTCAGTTCTCGCCAGGGTTAAAATTCACCATACTAATGAAATTCGATTTTAGTCAGTCAATCATTCAGTTGCCCAATAAAGCAGACAGTCAATCTGTACATCTGTCATTTGGCCAATCAGTCAGTTAGTCTCACAATAAGTCAGCTAGTCAATCAGTATTTCATTCGTCAGTTAGTCAACCAGTTAGTCAATCAATCTGTTTTTCTGTAAATCAGTCGGTCCATCAATCAGTCACACACTCAATCAATTATTCCGTCAATCATCAGTCAAGCAGAGAGACAATCAGTCTGTCAGTCCATCAATTAGTCAATCAATCAGTCATTCAGTCAGTCTATCATCCAGTCAGTCAGTCAGTCAATCAAAGTCCATTAGTCAGCCAATCACTAAGTCACCTAATCAGTCTTTTAGCCAGTCAGTCGATCTATGAGCCAGTCAATCCCTGTCAATCAGTCTCTCAGTATATAAGTTGATCAATCAATCCGTCTTTCCTTCAATCAGCTTATCAGTAAGGACAAACAGCATTCAATAAATATATTTATGACAGACTAAATAGGCAGATAGATAGATAGACAGATAGATACATGATGGATAGACAGTTAGATGGACGGGCTGAAATATAGATAGTAATACAAATGTCACAGAATTCTTAGGAATATTGCTGTTGCCCAACTTGTAGGGTATAAAAAACTTCAGACAGCAATAACAACGAGAACAAAATGCTTTGCTCTGGGAAAGTTGGGCCCCACAGAAATTTCCAATTGACTGCGATGCTCCGCAAACTAATTGGCAACAAATGAGCACGAAGCAAAACTAAACGGAAACGGTGGCAACCCCAGACCCAAAGGATGCGCGAGATAAAGAGTGCAGGAGTTGGCGAGAGAAAGGGACAAAGAGAAAGAAAGAGAGAGAAAGAGATTGGGAGTAGGTAGAAGAGAGAGAATGGATAGACTAAATGCATTCATTGTGTGCATTGCAAAGCCGAACAAGACAGCAAGGCTCGCGGGGAGGCTGGGGTATGCGGTGGCAGTTAACGACCTGAAGAGCCCAAGGAGCTAAGGACCTTAAGCACCCGAGGGTTACCTGTTGTCCGCGAGGGGTTGGCGTAGAGTGAAGGGCTGGCGGGTTTACCAGTGGCCAACAACTTGCAAATCAATTAGGCAGCGCAGTGCGAGTTTTTTTCAGCTATACCCTGTAACTATTTAGCGTGAGTATCAAAGGGATATACAAAACTAAACAGCAGTAAAAGCCGAAAGGTCGGCCTAAAGGTTGAGACTAGTGGAGGATGGTAAAAATACAAAACACGTCTGTTACAAATTATCGATAACTGCCCTGATATCGGTTAATATCGATAGCTGCCCTGATATCGATTAATATCGATAGCTGCCCTGATATCGATTAATATCGATAGCTGCTCCCATTTGTCGGAAACGATAAATATCGATAACCAGCTGCAGCGATCAATACTTTTGTAACCATCGATAACTGGCCCCGTTTTTCCCGAAGCGATCAGTATCGATTGCCACCTGCGGCTTTCAGGCATTGCATGAAGGCTAACCCCTGAGTGTGCAGCTCAAGTTTTTTTTTTTTAATATCGATAAATATCGATTTTCAGCCTAGATTTTTAGAGGCTATCTCAGAGATTATAAGAGCTACACTACACCAGCCTTGGGATATATTTCCTGGAATAACAAACACTTTGCTGAGTATAACCTTTAGGTCCAAACTTGATTTTTGGTAAGTGTTTCCTCTCTAAAGGATAGAAGAAGCGGCACAGTTGCTGTTTGGTTTATTGGAAGTAAAGACGAGCCATGTTAAAGGGTATCTGCCAAACGGGCATTCTAAGCTAAGACTGCGAATTGGCTGGAAAATAAAAAAGTTGTTAATTGAAAACGAGCAAGTGTTTGTTTACTGCAGTTGTTGTTGTTCTTGGGAGTTGTTGCCGCTGGGAGTTGTTGCAACACTCGTTTTCCACTTGGCTGCAGCTTTAAGTTGCCAACAACGGCAGCTCAACTGACCTGCCCCACTTGCCGCATGCCGCATGCAGCTGCTCGGCTACCCCATTTTGTTGCCCCTCACGGCTGCTAGTTAATCTCTGACACGCTGCCAACGACAAACCAACTGAATTAACACATTAAAATTACTTTTTATTACAAGCCAAAGCACACACTGCAACAACGACAACAACTCGCACTCACACGCGGCACAAACAAAGGGCTCATCGCTTTGCGGAGGCCAAGTTGAGTAATAAAATGGCAGGCAAGCAGTCAAGACGCACAAAAAAGATGAAGACTAGCCAAAGAAAAGGGCAAGGTACAGTGGTGATTGCCTAAAAGCGCACAAAGAGTCAAGTAATTGGCTTTAGGCGAACTTTTGCCTAATACTGATATTAAATAAAGCATAAGCAAAGCTTTCGAGAGCTTTAAAGAGCTTTTTATATTAATTTGTATAGATTTTCCGTAAGCCTTCAAAATAAATACGAATTGGACGAATGAGCTTTCAGCGAGCTTACGTTCATGAGCTTACAAAGCCCTTAAAACGCGAAAGCTCACTTTAAGCTGGCATATGCTTAAAAAAGGTCTTTAAATAGTTATTAGAAGAAACTGAATTAGAGTTCGATAAGCTTTAAAGCTCTATACATAGCTAAATGGGCAGTGAGCTTGCTTTCACGTGCTTCTAAAGCTCTTTAAACAAAAAAGCTCACTTTAAGCTGACATTAACATAGAAACGACTTTTTGACTTTTTCTCCAGCTTTTATAGTCTTCTAAATAGTCAGTGAATAATCTCACTGATGTGTTCTTAAAGCTCTTCACGAATGTCGTCGAGCTTTTAGTAAGCTTTACAATTAAGACAATCATTGGGATCTAAAGCTTTAATGAACTTTTCAAACTTATCACACAGTTTTGATAGAATCAGAAAAGAAGCTAGAAAACTATTAAGATTACTTAACTTTAAGTAGGCTTTACCTGTGCTTTGAATATGATATGAAGATAAATCTTAAATAGTTGTATGATGAGCTTTAAAGCACATTATTATGCTTGGTTCGTTGAAGGCAGTTTTTACTGTAGAAGATGAAAGCCTTGCAGGCCAACTGGCAAGCTGGCAGCTCGTTCGGGCCCTCGCACGCCCAGCCCGGACAATGGGGAGAAAAAACCTGAAGAAGCCAACGATTTTGGCTTTCACATGCGTGTCCTTGGCCCAAGTGTGTGTGTGTGTGTGTGTGTGTGTGAAGTTGAGGTGTTGCGTGTCTGTGAAATGTTTAGAGCCATGTGCGTGACTGAATGCCTGACTAAACCCCCACAGCATACACACATTAATATATACATATATCTGAGGGGTTGCCCGCCCACGCCCCACGGGGCTTCGGCTCGTGCTTCACACTCCACACGTAGCAGGTGCTTAATCTGCCTAAAGACTCGCATCGAAATAAGAATCCAAATCCAAATTCGAATCTGGAACTCAATCACAATCGCAATCTGAAAATCACAGCGCAAAGTGAACACGCTTTGATTTCACATTTTTGCTGTCATTCTTTTCGCCTCACTCAAGTTGATGTCTCTTCATATAAAGTTGTTTGTCCTGACTCGCTTTATTCTTGGTCAAAATGTGTGTGAAAACAGCACGCTAAAATATCCTACTTATCCTACTTATTCCTACATATTCCCTACTAATGCCCTACTATGCGATTCTCATAAATTCAAGTAAGACCTATGAGAAGCCTACGGGCCTCACTTTAAATGGGGGAGGCGGCAGCTTCAACTTTGGAGTAGACGGCAACAACATTTACAATCATATTATATGCATATTGGATTGCAAAAATTTGAATATGGCCTGTTTGAGCTGAAAATATGCCTGAAACGTATTTATAACTATTGCTCTTCTACGCGATTCTCACCAAACTCAAACTTTGCATTTCTGCTCTTTCAGTTATGTGTTGATAAAAAAGTTTCTCTTCCGCCTTCTGATGGATGACGATCAAATTATTCTGCGTGTGAATTTACAGGTGAGTATTCAATTACAAATAAAAATTTAGCGAAATATAGATGCTTTTACGAAGTTTCTTAAGAAGCAATTCGATACGGAAGTTCATTTAAATGAGGTCTGCGGAAGCTAATGTTAATGTTTTCAAAGAAAAGGTTTTATTAAAAACAAAGCTTAAATGTAGATAGTTAAGATGGAGGGAAAAAGTGTAGACCGAAGTATATTCAATAAGCAGATACTACTGAACGCTAGATGGCGCCAGGTGAAGCACAAATTTATATTTTATCAAATAAGATCTAAGGACAACACACACAGAGAGAGACACACACACACACACCTGCAAATCGATATAGTTGAATATTATTGAAGCTGAATTTCAATGCCAGCGAATTTGTTTCGCTTTCGTCCCGCAAATGAATAGCAAATGCGGAACTTGAGGATGTTGAGGATGTTTCTGCTGTGACTGGAGGGCAGCAAACAGCAGCCGCAAAATGCAATTGAAGCTGGGCAAACGGTATCGAGGAGCAGCTAGAGAAATTGGAGGACGGCAGCGTGCTGATGACGATGCGAATCAAACCGAGGCGAAGGTGGGGGCTGAGGCGGAGCCTGAAGATGACTTCGATTGCAGACAGGTGGCATAAACAGAACTCAACTCTGGTGCGAAAAGGTCAACAGCATCGATTCAATATTCAAAATGTAATTTAGCGTAATGTACACACTGCAGCAGCAGCAGCAGCAGCAGCAGAAGCAGCAAGAGAGCAGTGCGACGAGTGTGCCCGACGGGCAAATACCCTGTAACCTATAACCAGACGGATTGTCTCTTGCTTAATCCTTTTCCATCAAGTATTATTGATTTGTGAATGTTGTCTCTAGCTCCTATAGTCTAAAATCGATATTTATCGAAATTGTTATCGAAACACAAAATTCATCTGCGCTGGCAAGAGTTAACCCCACATTCAAAATCCCATACATTTTGTTCTTATAAAATATGTGACACCCTCGAAACCCGAAGTTTGTTATCGATATTTATCGATTTTGGAAAAATTCGGCATATTTATCGAAATTGTTATCGAAACATAAAATTCATATGCGCTGACAAGAGTTTACCACACATTCAAAATCCTATACATATAGTTCTCATAAAACATGTGACACCCTCGAATCCCGGCGCTGCTTCTCGATATATATCGATTTTAAACGACGAGCTCGATGAGGTATCGATAATTTACAGGATATTTGAGTTTCGTATAATATAGCGAGGCTTATATTACAAATTGAATAGCTCTAGCTCTTGTAAGTTTCGAGAATATGCTTGAATATCGATATTTATCGATATGTAACAAATAAACTTGATTTGCACAGGAAAGATATCCCACTCTCTTATAAAATACATGATGTGCTAGAAATCCGGTTCTGTTTCTGGTTCTCGCTGTTTATCGATTTAAAAAAAAAGAAACAGTTATCGTTAATTTGAAATATGCTTGAGCTTGTTTTGGTATGCCGCGGCTTATATTCTAAATGTATCTCCTACTCTTGTAAAATCGATATTTATATATATATTTAAAATAAACTTGAGAATCTTCATTTAAGATCAAAATCCCTAAGCGCTTAAAAGCTTCGGTTAATGCGCAAAAGTCATAGCTCGTAGCCGATATTTATCGATTTTCGGGCAGTTATCGATCATGCAAAATACGAAGTTCTCAACTTCTTCGAACACACGGCTGAATCGACACGGATTTTGCTCCTGATCATGAATATATATACACTTCTATATCTGATATATCAGCCACTGCCCAGCACAGCTGCAGTATACCCTGTCTTTTAGGTTTTCAATGGGTATAACGGCTATACCAGCGCCAGGTGAGGTCACTTTCGAGTTGTTGCTGCTTCGCTGCCTTCCTTGGCTTCGCTTGGCATTCGCCGGCAACAATAAATTTGAGTTGCGCAGATAATATTGACACCTGAAGGCCGCACAAATTTGTTGTTGCAACGGATAAAGGATATTGAGCTTTAAACTAAAACGGAAATCGAAATGACGAATGCCACAAAGAGCTCGGCACGACTACAATATACCCAGTAAAATGGCCCGCACAGTTTCTGAGTTCACGCAGATCGAACGTAAATGTCAAAAGTAGTTTTTTTGGGTGGATCAATCACAAATGTGGAGGTTGGAGAAATTTTGATGTTATTTAAAAACTTACTTTTCAAAGCATTTCTCCCATGATATAAGTATATATGATGTTGATCTCATATTAGATCCAGTTTGAGCTACAATCGATATGTCTGAAAAAGGAAAAACATATTTCATAGCATTATAATAGGATCTGATTGGTTGTTGCCTTCCACATAAAGCAGAAGCATCATACATATATTTATACATATATTCAAATTTGTTTTACTCACATTTTCTGGACCCCTTTTTGGAATACACAAAGTTGTCGTGAGCAGAATTCCAGCATCTGTTTTTGTTTAGCTCTTTGATTAGTTCCTGGAACTGGAACCAGTTATTGCTGCACTTCTTGGCTGTCCGTCAGCCCCTCCCCCTCCCCCCGGCCCTATAGTTTAATAGGAATAGTTTGTGTGAAAGGCCCCCAATCTATGAAAAGCGAATGAACTAGTTCATTGTACTTAGCTGTGAGCAAAAAAAAAAGAACTAGTTTATTACACTTAGCTGCTTGGCCGTGCGGATGAACTAGTTCGAGTTTGGAGCTGCGATTCGATGAACAGCGAATGACCTGTGAGGTAGGAACTACTTCATGTTTAAAGCTGGAAATGCATGAAAATGGGAGTGAACTAGTTCTTTACACTCAGCCGATAAGCTATGAGGGAGGAACTAGTTCGCGATAGAAGCTGAAAATGCATAAGGCGAATGAACTAGTTCATTCTATATACTTAGCTAATTACCTGTGAACGAAATGGAAATGAACTAGTTCATTACAATCAGCTGCTTAGATGAGGAGTTGAACTAATTCGACTTTGAAGCCGCAGTTCGATGAAAAACCAAGGAAGACTAAGCTGATTAGCTGTGAGCGGGGAACTAGTTCTTTAAAGGCCGAATGAACTAGTTTATTACACTCAGCTGTTTGGCAGTGGTGTGGAAAGAAGGGAACTAGTTCAAGTTCATAGCTGAAAATCAAAGTTGAAACCAATTCGAATCACACGAATCCGACAATTAGTTCAATTAGGCAACAGCGTTGCCACTTGAGACGAGAGTTGCCACATCTGATGGCAATTGAGCAGGGAATATTTGCTGAGCGCGTTGGCATCTTTTTTACTTGCTGTCTAATTTGACAGCTTTTGGTTAACAACTGTTTCTCGAGCTTGCCACTTGGGCAAAAAACCACTGCCGCAGAGCGTTGCCAGATTGTTGGCGACTTTTGACGTTAGCTAATGAGTTGAGCTGAGCTTGAAGTGCTGGAAAGTTGAGTGTGCGATTGAAAGAAATGAACTGGAACTAGTTCATCAAAGCATCGAGAGCCTTCAGCTATTGTGAATGTATTCAGCTGGCCAATTCAATCAAGGGTTAAAGCCACACGCAGTGTCTTCTATGCGTGTGTGTGCGTGTGTGTGTGTGTGTGTGGAAGTGTTTGTGTGTTGTGAAACGTCAGAAAAACTAAAGGCAGACCGCAGGCAACGCGGCTGCGTTTTCTTTCCGTTTGCTTTCCTTTTTCGGCAAGTGGAAATCAATAAATAAAAAAACGAAAAGAAAAAAAAAAGAAAATAGTGGAAAAAGCGAAGGGGGCAGGGGGTTGGGTCTTTAAGCGAAGCGAAAGAAGCGTCAGTTACGCGCAGCGTGCAAAAACCTTTTAGTTATATTAATTTTCGAAATCCGCTGGAAAAGCACTTGCAATACGCCGAGCGCAGCCACCCGCCACGCCCACAACCCTTGGCTGCAACTAGGCCACGCCCACAGCCTGAGTTGGCTTTAATGCGCGCATTGAGGCGTTCGCCCAAAAGTCGTAAAACAAATTGTTATGAGTCGCACTTCAATTGCCCAACATTTGCCAGCGGCCCAGGTGGAGGCAGGGGCGGTGTGGAAGGGGTGGAGAAGGGGTTGTGGGGCGTAGGGTTAGCTGAGCATAAGACCTTGGCCCTGGCGCTGGCCAAAAATTGATCCTGTCGCATAATTCGCGGCGGCAAATTGCGAACAACGATTTATCTTGTTGCCAATTAGCCGATGCGACGAGCGGCCAATAACAATTCCCGTTTTTAATTAGAAAATGCAGCCAGACAAATTGGGCGGGCTGAGATGGAAGCATAGAGCAGACACTTCAAGCATCAGCCCCCCTTTAGCCCCCCTCCCCCCCTTCAACCACCCTACATGCAGCTGAAGCACTCGCGTCTGTTTGGCAAGGTGTAAAAACTAATTACATTAAAACTGCCACGAATTCAATTCAATTGCATTGACTGCAGTGCGAGTGTGTGTGTGTGTCTGTGTGTGTGTGTGTGTGTGTGTGTGTGTGTGTGTGTGTGTGTGTGTGTGTGTGTGCGAGATGTGAGCTGGCAACAACAATCGCCAGGCGCCAATTGCACAGCGCAGAAACCATTTTTTGTAGCATACTTTTTAGGGCAAGGCCTTAATCAATGCCAGATAGCAAAAAAAAAAACCCAAAAATAAAACAAGTGCATGCTGCTCGACCAGCCGATACCCTGTAACAACATTTTCTCCATATACAACATTTTCCCTCCTTCGACCTCAATTCATTAAGAAAAAACTCCTTCTATGATAACCTTTTCAGTTAAGATCCGATATTTATCAAAAGTTGCTCAAAATTTGATCATAATGCTGACAATTAGTATTTTTTAAATACCAAAAAATCCAGGCAATATCCGGCTAGTTTTTTTCTTGCCCAAGGAACAGCTATAGACAATCGATACTTATCGATAGTTGGCAAAAGATTTGCCCAAGCAACAGCTGTTGACAATCGATACTTATCGATAATTGGCAATAAACTTGCCCAAGCAACAGCTATAGACAATCGATACTTATCGATAGTTGGCCATTTTACTATTTTAGTTGACAATCGATATTTATCGATAGTTGACAATAAACTTGCCCAAGCAACAGCTGTTGACAATCGATACTTATCGATAATTGGCAATAGACTTGCCCAAGCAACAGCTATTGACAATCGATATTTATCGATAATTGGCAATAAACTTGCCCAAGCAAAAGCTATTGACAATCGATATTTATCGATAGTTGGCAATAAACTTGCCCAAGCAACAGCTATAGACAATCGATACTTATCGATAGTTTGCAACAGAAAAGCCAAAGCGATGACTACAAAGATTTTGGGTTTATTATCGATAGTTTGACACGAACTAAAGCTGAGTATGCCAAGCAAAATTGGCGCTTATAGCTCTTAGACAAACTGGGCAATATTTAGAAATCCTCGTAGAAACCTAAAGTTGAGTTAGGTCTCAGCTTGGTTTTGCTCTGTATCCGAACCGAAAATCGATCATAACTGCAATCTATCTGAATCTGAAATCGATTAGGAATCAGTTCAGGTTTGCTTCTTTTCTTTTATGTTCTATCCAAGTTTTGTGAATTTATTGCCATAGGCAAAGCATGTCGGACAGAGTGTAAATAATAAAAAATAACTTAAACCCAAATTAAATAGATTATAGTTAAGTGTGGAATACCCCTAATGCTTCAAAGCAGAGCATTTCAAAGTCCATTTGGCGTATGGAATTGTATTCGGATTTATTATTGTTGATCTGTTGTTGTTGTTGTTATCGTTGGGGCTGACTTGGCTTTCAATTGTAATGTCAAGTGATTGGTTTCGGTTTTTGCGGACAGAGTCGGGGCAGGGAAATTTCAGGTGTGTGTGTGCGAGTGTGTGAGTTGTGCGTTGTTGGTTTGATTGAATTGCGCGGCATTTAATAATGCAACGAGACGCCATTCAAATTAAGCCGAGACATTTGAATTGAATTAGCAGCTCTTTACGCTGATTGTGTTTTTATTTTTCTGTTTTCTGTTTCACCTTTTGCCCGATTCGCACGAGAGGGGGGTGAAGAGAGCAAAGTGCAGCGAGTGACTGAAATAATGTGCTTTGGGCAGGCTACAGACGTACCTGAAAGGGACTAAAAATAGTTACTTAAAGCAATGCGAGCGACGAGTAACGAGAGACGAGTAAAGAGTAACGAGCGGCGAGTAAAGAGTAACGAGCGGCGAGTAAGAAGTAACGAGCGGCGAGTAAAGATGAGCGTGTGGCGAGTGTGTGGGTTGAAAGAGAATACGATAAACAAAAAGTAACGAGTAAATAGTAGCGAGTAACAAATAACGAGTAGCGAGTTACAATTTGCAGGTAATTGGAAGCGGGCGAAGCGTAACGTTACACAACGAACGAGAAACTATTCAGGAGTTGCAAACAGCAGGTAGCGAGTAACGAGAATGGGAAAGGAAAACATTTAAGACAATGCGATATAACGAGTAGCACGCAACGAGTACGAGAAGAGACCAGGCAGTTTCATTAGAAGATAAATGACTAGAGAATTACGAGTAAAGAGAGTAGAACGACAATTCACGGGCAAAAAGTAACGAGTAGCGAGCAGTGAGTGAGATGTTGAAAGTAGCGAGTGTCGCATAGTTACACGAAACGAAAAATAGTTAAACGAATCGAAAAGTGAATTAGGAATTACAGCGAGTAAGATGTAGCTAGTAACGAGAAGGCAGAACAGCGAGTGAAGAAACGAGAACGAGTAGCGAGTAGCGACGAGTACCCATAAACGGTTTGTCGAGTAGCCAAAATGAACGTGACGTTTTTTTCACTCGCTGAAAAGCGGCTACTCGCTGAGAAGGGGTGTGCAAATAACAAGAATATCATGGGCGTATACAAATAAACTAACGAGTGATGGGGTTTAATTTACATGAGACAGGCAAGCAGATTAACTGTGTTAATAAACGCTTGATTATGGCGGATGGGAGGGGGGAGTGGAGCATGGATTGGTGACGAGTAGCGAGTGGCGAGTGGGAGAAGTGAATGAAATGAATGATTGGCATTAGGCAGCTGATGGGACTCGCTGCTCGCCCTTAAATTATGCGCGCACGGGCCGGGCCGGGGGCTGGGCTTGAGCCTGCGGGCGCCAACAAAGACAACGGCATATCTAAGACAATGAAAATGTGAAAATATGTATATAATTTTTTTTTCTTTTCTTTTTTTTTTTGTTCGTTTTTGATTTTTGCTCGGCATCATTTGTATGCAAATGAAGTGAAAATCTAATTACGGAAAAATATGCGCGAAATCTAATGACAAAACAAACAATAAGCGACTCGCTCGTGAGTGTGTGTGTGTGGGTGTGATTGAAAATGTTTGTGTTATGTGAGTGATTACATTATATACACACACACACCCACACACACACACACAGACGCACACAGACGCACACAGAAGAGGACAATTTGTAATGCGCCAATAAGAATTTATATCAAAGCTTTTCTCGCAAGGCGCAAGGCCCGACTTGAACGAGCGCGACAAAACGAGAAGGACATCACATTACGTGCGGGGGAGGAGGAGCAGGAGGAGGAGGGGGAGGGGGGCAACGCGTTGTTTCGCGCTGCCTACACACAACGCCCACTGATAAGCAGCGGCGGCAACAAAAGACAACAACAAGCAGGCAGCTGGCAGCGACGCCAGCGATAGCTAACGGCACAAGCGACGCCGGCAGCGGCAGCACGTGGCGTCAAGCGTTGTAATTCGCTGAAAAATAGCCGACACACGACGCGTCGACGTCGACAGCGCAGCCGGCGATTCGTGCCAAAGCAATTCGAAGAGCTGCGTATAAGAGTAGCGTATAATACATACATAAGTATGCCAAGCAACAGCAGCCGGCAAAACTACTGAGTACTGGGCACAGTTAGTAACAATGTGGGAACAGTTTTGCTGGGAACACAAATTGCTTGGCCTACAATTTAGTGTATTTTAAACAAAATAATAATGCGTACTTATACTTATTAGCATAAGATTATTTACGAAATACAAGTGTGCGTAAACTGGTCGGGTGTGCACGACTGCTAGATACCCTGCAACCCATGAATTTTATCATTGGCTTCTTCACAGGCAAATATCCTTCTACGTATCCCAGCCCTACTTATTGGGAAATATGTTCTATTCGAACTCCTCTATTAAGAGTCCGATCCCTTGGCTCATTGCCAAACAATCGATAACAATCGATAACGAAATTCTGTATTTTTTGAGTAAATCTCTTCGGTTTTAAGGTTTAAGAACCTAAATCAACAAACTTGACTTGAAGATTAGCATATATAGGTATATATAGGGTATTCGCTAGTCGGCTACGCCCGACTAGAGCCTCTTAGCAGTTGTATGCCTAAGAGGTGCAACTCTGTGTGGGCACATGCTGGCCTTTGATTTGGCCGCCTTGCAAATGTGTTCCCTGTATGGAAAGGGAAATTCCTCAAGCGAAAATATCCCTTTCAAGAAACAGTTAACTTATACGCTGGCCCAGTATTCGTCGGGCTGCTTCGGCTGCTTGCTTTCGTGTCGGGACACGAGCCTCAGATGCCGACTGACGACTGTCGACTGCGTTCGCCGCCGCCGCTGCTGCCGCCGCCGCTGCTGCTGCTGCTGCGCGACGGGCAGAGCAGCGCGTTGCATATCCTTTGGCGCTGCTATCAGCACAAGCCTCAGTCTCGACTCGGATGCAGATGCAAGCGGACGCGTGCGCTCGATCCCACAGCCAAAAGACAATTGAAATTTTGATAAGCCGAGGCGCGTAAATCATAAACCGAACGAGAAATCAGAGAAACTGCAAAAGTTAAACTCAACTTGAATAAATATTAAAAAAAAAAATTGAAAAAACGATCTTTTTTTAAGTTTCCCAAATAATAAAAACAACTCAAAATAAACTAAAAGCAAGCGAAAAATTAACAAAACAAAAATAAGCAAAAACTTTTTTCAAGTCAAATAAAATTGAAAAATATATAAAAAAAAAGTACTGAGAAATATTTAAAGAAATTAAACTTAAGCAGCAAAAATTGAAAGTAAAAAAATAATTGAATAGAAAAAAAGCTTAATTTAAGTTGTTTTTTTGTTAAATAAAGAGAAATATGAAAAGAAACAAAACTTGGCAAGAAAATATGCATAAATGAATTAAAAACGGTTAAAAAGAAAGTTTCTACTTCAAAAAAGTTGCAAGCGACTTAAACTCAAAAAAAAACGCGCGTTGTTTAAAGTTTTTTTTTCAAGTTTTTTTTTTTTTTTTACCAAAGTGCAAAACATAGAAAGAAAATTTTAAAATTTTTGAAAAGAAAGCTGAGCGAGAGGAAGACGAGAGGGAGAGAGAGCGAGAGAGAGAGAGAGAGAGAGCGAGAGCGAGAGAGGGAGAGTGAGGACGAGAGAAAGTAAGTTTTTGGTGCGGAAATGAAGGATGTCAGTTGTGTGCACATCGAAGAAAGCAACGGAAATTAAAATTTGCATGTGCAGCCGGCTGCAGCAGCAGGACACGGAGGACACACAGGACTTGGAGGACTTGGGGGACACGGAGGAGACGGAGGAGAGGCGGTCAGCGGCGGGGCCAAATGCCCAAAATGTGGCAACAATGTGGCCAGGAGACGAGCTGGGGCACGGTGAAGCCGGCAAACGAATTCGGCACTCAAAAACTCAGCTCGAAGCTGTTTTTTGAATAAACTTGACAACCAGCTAAAAGGCCAAGCGAAAGAGCGAGAGAGAGCGACAGAGCGAGCGAGAGCGAAAGAGCGAGCGAGCGAGAGCGAGATAATCAGATCTGTTGTGCATTAGCTGACAACTCAGATAAAACGCTCAACAACATTGACAACAACTTCATCAACTGCTGTCCACCCTAAACCACTCTAGCTGCAGCTGAAGTCCCACCCCTCCCCGCACCCCCTCAGCCCATCTCGGACACACCGCACCCCCGCCCCATCGGCGCCATCATGGCATTGCAGGGGCAGACGTTCTGCTTCTCGGCAGCTGGATTTATCGCTTGCTCAGCAATCGTTCTGCTTTGCAGTTCCGGTAAGTGAAATATGCACGAGCAAAATCAATCAATTGCTCGACTGCCAGATACCCTGTTCCAAAAGTTGTTCATAAACAAAGCTGAGCTGTCTTCAACTTTTATACCCTGCCTAGCAGCAGCAGCCCAGCGGGAACAACTTTTGAGCATACTTGAACAAAGTTTAGTTAGTCAAAGGTCACAGCTTAATTTAGTTACTCAAAGCTCGCCACATCTCAAATCTGATAATAACTGAATAAACTAAATAAATAGCTGAATCAATTGAAAGAAAATCAATACAAATTAAATGCATAGAGTTTCAACTTAAAATCAAATTGAAGTTTAAGAGTTGCCTCGAACTGAAGCAGGCATTTCGAGTTTTTAAAGATATGAAAAACATAACAAATGAATTAATACAGTTTCAACTTGAAAGCAAACACAAAACAACTAAGAATGCTCTAGTCGGGAGTGCACGACCAGGGGATACCCTGAACCATCTCCTTCCCTCTGTATATACTCCTCTAGAAGCTACATGTCAAGTTTGGTAACTAAAGCTCTTATTATTTACCAAAGTTGCTCAAACACCAGGATTTCGATATCGATTTTTATCGATTACTCGGAAACGGGGCAAGTTATCGAATATCGGAAACAAACTTGATCGGTGCATGAACTATGAGAACCCACAGCTAAAATTTCAAGTCTCTAGCTCTCATAGGTTCTGAGATGCTTGCGTTCATGCAGACGGACGGACGGACGGACAGACGGACGGACGGACAGACGGACATGGCTAGATCGACTCGGCTGATCAAGAATATATATACTTTATGGGGTCGGAGATGCTTCCTTCTGCCTGTTACATACATTTGCACAAATACATGAAACCCTTTTTTTACCCATTTTCAATGGGTTCAGGGTTTAACAAATAGACTGTACTTAAAATCAAGTTATTTTCCCTCAAAATACGTTTGTACTTCTTCTTCTTTCTTTACTTATTCTTCTTCCTTTAAGGCTAGTTTTCCTTAAAATTCAATTGTACTTTGCTGAATTTCTCTTTCAAAGGATTTGCAATTGCATAAATATGCGACTTAAATGAAATAAAAACAGTTTTTAAGACGTCAAATTGTGTAAATTTCGAAATTTGCTGACTTAACTTAAGCTGAAACAAACTTGATTTATAAATAAAACTTAAACTTAAACTGAAACTGAAACTGAAAAAAAACTTGAAGAAAAAACTGTGAAACTTGAAAGTAAAAGAAAATACAAATAACAAAATGTCGCAAAACTGAAACAAGTGCAAAATCAAGTGCTTAAACCAAGCACAATTTGGCTTAAATTAAGCAAAGCATTTGCTTAAAAGAAGTTGCTCAGAGATTTCTTAAATTGAGAAAAAGTTTTTGAGGTTTAGAAAAAGTTTGCATTTTGAAAACATTTTAACTTGCGTTGAGTGTTAAGTGTCAGGCGCGCCTTTTAGCCCTTTTCTTTTTTACAGGGTATTCGAGGAGCATAGAAAAATCGAAAAGTGAATACAATGCGAATTGAGCTGAGCTGCAGCCGTGGCAAAAGTTGCAGCTCCTCAAACTGTTTATTCATTTATACATTCATTCATACACTCATACACACACACACACACACACACACTCATACACACACACACTCGCACACACACACTCAGTCTGGTCAGTTATTCATGCGAGCAAAACAGCTGAAGAGTTGTTTTTGTAGTTTATTCCATTTGCCATTTGCCATTTCCATTTTCTGTTTCCATTTTCTGTTTCTATTTCTGTTATTGTTGACGTTGCATCTAGCAATGAAAACGTCATCGAATGTAAAATGTTGTGCGAGGCACATTGTACACACACAGACACACACACAGACACACACACACACACACAGAGCTGGAAGACAAGTTGCCACTTGCAACTTCAGCAATTGCAGCAACTGTTGCAACTGTTGAGTTAATGCATTTTGTTGCACAATAACATAAATATTTTTTCGGCTGCTACAGTTGCCCGACACACACACACACACACACACACACACACACACACACACACAAACACACACACCAACACACCATCACACACTCAGCTGCCTTTGCCCTGAGGCACTTGTGCTTTATGACCTTGTTGCAAGCTACAAATTAAAGGCCCACCTCTTGCCTCTTGCCTTTTGCCAGCTCTTCAACTAACCCGAATTCTCAGCGGAATATGCCCATCACAGTGCTCGCTCGCTATAACAAACTTACTTGTTCAAATTGTATTCACATTTGCAATGCATTTGCATCTTTAATCGATACAAAAAGGCCGACAGTCGGTAATTTGAACTGGCGACTTCTCGCTTGCCGGTTCGAATATGCCACACAAACTCGCAACAGTGCTCGCTCGTTATGGCAAACTTTCTGGCATATGCATCTATAATCTGTAGAAAAAAGGGTGTGGAGCTAAGCGGTTGCTGAATTTGAACTGGCGACTTCTCGCGTGCTGGTTCGAACTATAACGAACTTTCATATGCACATCACATTTTCAATGCATTTGCATCTATATAATCTATATATAATCCGACTGTTGGTGCCAGAGGCAGCTGCTGAGCTGGCGACTTCTCGCGTGCTGGTTCGAATATGCCACACACACCCATAACAGGACGCGCCCGCTATAACAAAGGTTTATATACAAATTGTATTCGGATTTTCCATGCATTTGCAGCTATATAAAAAAGCGTTTAAGCCCTGGCGATGTTCTGAACTGGCGACTTCTCGCTTGTTGGTTCGACGCAGCCTAGTTTGCAGATTCGGTTCATGCAACCATAAAAAATTAGAAGAGCAGGCTCTAACTGATACGCTTAGAAGCCGTTTATGCGGTGCTCACAAAATGCAAAGAGGATTTGAGATAAAGTTTAATACAGCCTCGATAAGCTGAGCACAAAATTTAGAGTTCGAGCTGCCGAAGAGACGAAGATAATCGAAATTATTTCAAGAATAGAATAACTTTAATTGAATAGTAACTAATGGAGTGTTAGGTAAACCTTTTATAGATTGCCTGGCTACGACTTAAACTCAACCCCAGCATAGCCTGGGCTTCGAACCGGCAACCTTCTCGATGCACCTTGCCCAAATAGACGCCTGTTTGGCATGCAGGGCAATTAATTGAAACTGAGTCACAAGTGTTAATAAATTGGCAATTTAAGCATTTCAGAGATAAATAATCAATAAACGTGCAATAATTCCTGGTTTATTGGCACACAGGCATTTTTCTTCGATCAAACACTTCTCAGATAATTTAATTAGATAAGTGCCACACGCAAATAATCTATCTGTTGTTGTGCTTAAATATCGAGAAGAGTTTTTGTTTTCAGTTCGAGTCAACGATAAAAATACTTCAAATTAAATGCAAAACTCTTCAACAATATTTATTTATTTCAGTAAATGAAACATCACCAGAGACGGGGGCGTGGCTGAGGAGGGAGAAGCATTGATATATTTGAGTATGCGGAAAAGTTCAATTTTCATTAAGTGCATATTTTTCGTTTATTCTTTCTTTGTTTTTTATTAAATAAAGTGCATTTTTTTTGTTGCAGCTCGTCGGCACTTGAAATTCACCTTCTGCATTTTTTATTTACCAAGCCCGAGCTACTAGAGGGGGACGAACCTCTCTGCCGAATCGCAAGTAAAATGGAAAATTTGGCATAATACAAATTAAATCTACTTTCCCCATAAATAAAGCCAAACAAAAGTTAAGACTTGCTAGGGATTTTATTGATTGTTGAAAGCCAAGTTAAAAGTTCAAATTTTAGTGGAATTTCTGACGGAATATGAGAAAGAAGTTAAAGAAGTGCGCGAATATTCCAGGAATGAAAAACAAGAGAAGTTTCAGAATCTGCAAGATTCCAGCTTGTGCTTCTTCTTTGCTTCTTCTTCGCTTCTTCCTGGCTTGTGGTTTTTCTTCGCTTCTTTCTCGCTTGTGCTTCTTCTTTTCTTCTGCTTCTCTTCTGCTTCTTCTTTGCTTCTTCAGCGCATGTGCTTGTTCTTCGCTTCTTCCTCGCTTGTGCTGTGCTTCTTTTTTGCGTCTTTGCTTCTATCTCGCCTGTGCTTCTTATTTGCTTCTTCCTCGCTTGTGCTTCTTCTTGGCTTCCTCATCGCCTGCGTTTCTTCCTGGCTTCTTCAGCGACTTAACTTCTTCCTCGCTTCTTCGGCGACTTAACTTCTTCCTCGCTTCTTCAGCGCCTGTGCTTCACCTTTAGCTTCTTCTTCGCTTTGCCCTCACTCTATGCATGGGAAATGCGTTCTAGAAGAACTTCGGTGTTTATGGCCCGATCCTTGTGAGATTTTGAGGGCTTAACTATAGCATTAAATAGTGTTTGCATACTAAAGCTCTGGTCTCTGCCATTTAAAATTATTGTCTTTCCCAGTTCGGGGTAAATTGGGGGCCAATTCCTCTCTCTCCCGTCTCTGTCTCATTTTTCCTCTCTCTATTCCTTCTCTCCCTCTTTGTCACTTTCATTCGCTCTCCCTCTTTCTCTTCTATTCTTGAAGATATGCCATGAAAATAAATAAAATTAATATTTATCTAAAACATGGAAGCTTGTTTTGAGTTGAAACTTCGAGAAGCTTTCTTTCTTCCAGAGTCTCTAGACCTTAAGACTCAAGGATTGTTGCGATTCCATATAGACATCATTCCATATAGAGAACTTTGTTTTAATCGATTATGAATATGCTTTATGCGGCCTATCTTACACATTTTCAATTGGTGCAGGGTATAATTTTAATGAAGTGTGAAAACTCTCTTGAATAGGCTGCGATTGTTGAGAGAAAAGTGGGCGTGGTTCAATTTATAATACTTTTAGAGCAAATGTTCAAACAAGATAGGTTTTTGCCCAAACCAAGTATCCGCTGGGAGAGTTTTTACTGTATATCTATAAACTAAGGAGCTCTGCAGTTCTGTAAGCTAGAGATTGTGTACACCCCATAGGCTTGTCATAGATGTCGTATACCCCATTGGCGGCATGCCCATAACTACAGGGTATACACACATACATATGAAGATGGAGGCGTGGACGCAGGACAATTGTCTGACTTTTTGACTCGACTTAGTGTATATGTGAGTGCGTGTGTGTGTGTGTGTGTGTGTGTGTGTGTGTGTGTGTGTGTGTGTGTGTGTGTGTGTGTGTGTGTGTGTGTGTGTGTGTGTGTGTGTGTGTGTGTGTGTGTGTGTGTGTGTGTGTGTGTGTGTGTGTGTGTGTGTGTGTGTGTGTGTGTGTGTGTGTGACTGCCTGACTGCCTGCTGTTGTGGTTTATGATACTATTTAGCCCGAGGGTTGTTTTGACAAATTGTGCAAATTATTGTGTTAAATTTGCCCTTGAGGTGAAAAATCACTTTGACATGGCGCAATGCCATGGATTATACACATTTTTTTGTCTGTGTGCGAGTGTGCGTGTGTGTGTGTGTGTGGCTGTTTAGCTGATTGTGCTTTTGTCTGTCCGACACAGACGCATTGGAAGAGTTTTTGGCCGTGGGGCAAAAATGGCGACTGACAATTCGACAAATCGACAAATGAGAAGCTTAAAGGCAGCCACTTAAAGGCCAATGCCACACACACACACGCACACACGCACACACACACACACACGCACACAGACAGAATGTTGCATGCAACGCGAATAATTGAGGCAGCTTTTGGCCCCTGCCTCAAAGTGGGCCAAAGCGGAACCGAATGCGACAGCTACACTCAAAACCAAAAAGTCAAACGAAAACGCGAAAGTAAGATTAACCTAAACAAGCCGAAGATTGTATACCCTTTGCCTTACGGCCTTGCAGCTGTGTGGAAAGAGTGTAGCTTGTGAAGGCGCACTTTGAGCAAAAATAGCTTGGAAAACGAAATATTTTGACAGACAAAAAGTCATTTTGCGAACGAGTCTTCAGATAGAGCTATTTAATATGGGAGTGAGAGCTAGATAAGAGTTGACTTGGGTATAGACAGCACAGTTAGGCTAGTTGATTCGGGTTTCTGATCAACAGATCTTGATAAAGAAACACGTTTTCCATGGAAGAACCTACTTTTCGACAGATTGTTCCCATCGGCAGCTATATGATATAGTGCTTCGATTCGGCCCCTTTTGACTTATCTACTGCCTGCAACAGAAAGACGCACCAAGGCAAAATTTCAAGACGTGAACTTGAAAACTGAGAGACTAGTTCAGACAGGGGGACGGACGAACGGAGGGACAGACAGGGGAACTCGGCTATAACGGCTCGAACAAGATGATTATATCTTATATAATCCTATGTCTTATATTATGGGTTCGCAGTTGTGTCCCTCTATGCGTTACACATTCCTTGACAGAGTTCAGATACCCTCTACAAGGTTATAAAGAATGGCACACCGAATGTTGAATGCCCTAGCTTGTTTGGGGCATAAGTGAGCAGCATATTAAGCTCGTGATTGCCTTCAAATGGTTCCACTTTTGATGCTGATCAGGAATATGTATATATATATATAGATATATACTTAAAGGGCTCGGAGAAGTCTTTTACTAACAAGAGCAGAAAAATTCGAGTAATTTTGTTGATTCAAATTAGGCTGCATCCCTAAATAAAGAATTAGTTGTCTTTTTTTTAAAATCGATAATTATCGATTTTAGGCAAAGGTTTTTTGAGCATAACTCGTACTCTACAAAAGCTAGTTAGGCCAAACTTGGCGTGTAGATGTCTTTATGAGTTATATAAGATATAAATATAACACTTTGCGAATAAAAAAAAAAATACAAATAAATCGATAACACAAATTTTAGAAAAGATTAAACAATAAGTGAGAACAAATTTAAATAAAATAATATTGAATATATTGCCGAGGTTTCGCTTAACTTTTCTCGAAAACACAACTTTTTTCTCAAAAAAAATTAAATAAAATAATATTCAGTATATATTTGTTAGATTAAGAAAAAACAACTTTTTCTCTTAAAAAAATGTAAATTAAATATATAGATAAATATATTGCCAGATAAAAAAAAAATTGGACGAGTTTCAGTCTTGGCAAGACGTCTTCAGGCCCTGAAAATCTCACAACGTTTGGCCAGGAATGGGACGGTAGACTTAAGAGGAGCTACGGACACGGACACGGACGGGGACAACTCGCTGGGCGACAGGGACAGGGTATACGGCTCCGAGGCGGTTTACTTGTGGCAGGTTTAAAGGTTGCCATGTTTTTGGGAACTTTGCAACGATTTTCGTATGCGGCGTTGACGTGACTCGCATTAGCATTGCACACGTGTGCCACGCCCACAACGCCACAACGCCCACCTGCCCGGGGCACTTTTCCAGTCACTCCGTCCGACAGTTAATGCGCGCTCTCTCTCTCTCTCTCTCTCTCTCTCTCTCTCTCTCTGTTGCTTATTATCGAAATTGTATATGCCACAAAACTGCAGCGGCAACTTCCTGAGCTAACCAAGAACTCGCTACCTCTTTGGGTTTTTGGCGGGGTTGGGTTGGGTTGGGTAGGGGAGGGGCTTGGTGTTGGCTTGGGCTGAGGGGGTGGTCGCAAAGTTTTTGCGGCAGGCAACTTATTAAGATAGTTGGATAGTTGCTTAGTTGGCGCGTCTAGACGGTTTTTAGTCAAATTATGGTTTTCAAACGTTGCGAGGTTCGACTTTTTTTTCGCCTTACCCCTCTCTCCCTCTCCCCCTCTCCCTCTCTCCCTCTCTCTCTCTCTCTCAGTCGCTCGATGAGAAACTTAACATGAGCTTTTTGTTACCACAATTATTTGCGTGTGTGTGCGCGTGTGTGTGTGGCATGTCAAGGAATTGGCCATTAGAGAGTCCGTCCAACAACATGCGCCTCGGGGCCATGCAATTTGCCACTGTGAATTGTGCTCCCAGAAAAAGAGACGAAAACAACAAGAACTCGCACACACAAAAAAAAAAACAACTAAGAATGCTCTAGTCGGGTGTGCACGACTAGGGGATACCCTGAACCATCTCCTTCCCTCTGTATATACTCCTCTAGAAGCTACATGTCAAGTTTGGTAACTAAAGCTCTTATTATTTACCAAAATTGCTCAAACACCAGGATTTCGATATCGATTTTTATCGATTACTCGGAAACGGGGCAAGTTATCGAATATCGGAAACAAACTCGATCGGTGCATGGACTAGGAGAACCCACAGCTAAAATTTCAAGTCTCTAGCTCTCATAGGTTCTGAGATGCTTGCGTTCATGCAGACGGACGGACGGACGGACGGACGGACAGACGGACGGACGGACAGACGGACATGGCTAGATCGACTCGGCTGATCAAGAATATATATACTTTGTGGGGTCGGAGATGCTTTCTTCTGCCTGTTACATACATTTGCACAAATACATGATACCCTTTTTACCCATTTTCAATGGGTTCAGGGTATAAAAAGAGTGTGCCATGTTTTTTAGTCAGCTCAACTGGGCCGAGGGGGGTCGGGGGGTCGGGGGGTATTCGCTTTGTTTGTTTACATTTGGTTTTTTTTACACACCCTCGCACACCCCCGCACACCGTCCGCTCAGCGAGCTTTCCATTTAGTGGCTTGTCGACCTTTGCAACCACAAATCTGGTCGGCTTTTAAATAATAGCAAAAAGTTGAGCACACATTTGTATGAATAGCCAACGTATTTGCATAGAAAATATTAAGTTTTATTTAAAGTTTACCCTGTTGTTGGATGAAAATGTTTTCGAAATGGGGCATTGCCGACACAGTCGTATGCCCTTTAAGCAGCAGAAGCTTGGGCCCAGGGCAAAGGGCAGTCTCTTTGGAAGTTAAAAGGGCGAGAAGAAAGCGATACGCTGGGTGAGGCCTTATTTTGGGAAAATTGGAAAAGTAATAGGCAAGAGATATGAAAACGAAGCAGATTTCCCAATTAAAAGGAAAAGTTATAAACTTTCCCCTTGGAAGATAAGAAAGCGAGAAGAAAGCGATATGCTGGGTTAAACTTTCTCTTTGCTTTGACTAATTGTTCATGTGCAAGAGAAGTAAATTTAACACGTTGTCCCCTTGGAAGATTAGAAAGCGAGAGGAAAGCGATATGCATCGTCAAACTTGTTCATGCATACCAAATTATTGAAGTAAGAGGAAACCTACGTATCTTTTAGAGGAGAACAACTGATCCCCAAATGGCATTTTCTAGTCGAACACAATTGACTGACTGACTTGAGCTATAAAGAGGGTATAAGCCAGTCGGTCATTCTTAACAATAAACTTACAGCGGGTTTTGTGGCTACTCAAAGAACACAAAGCAGCTTCTTGTTGGGCAACTTTATTGAACAACAACAACTTCTAGTTGAGCACGCTCTGCTCAAGCGAGAACGGGGCCACAGGGTAGCTACTAGTCGTGCACTCCTTACAAAAGTGCTGGATTATAATTAGAAAAGAACTTCAACTTAATTTCCTACTAGCCTGCATTGCCGAACAGCTCAGCTCAGTTGCATTGCATCTGTGTCTCTTCCACTCGCTGTTAACTTTCCCACTAACAGTTCGCTTAACAGAACTCTAGATAACAGCTGTTAAAGATCGAAAAGTTAAGAACACACAAAAACCATTTGCTTAATTTGGTTCTTGCTAGACATTCGCCAGTTCAGTTGCTTCTCAGCGCTCTCTTTCTTCCTCTCGGTCTCTCTCTGTTAACTCCCCCCCTAACAGTTGATAAACAGAACTCTGGATAACAGCTCTTAGAGTTAAGTTAAAGCTAAGCAACATACAAAGACCATTTGCTTCATCTGGTTCTTGCCGGGCTTTCGCCAGCTCAGTTGCTTCCCATCTCTCTCTTTCTTCCAGTCGCTCTCTCTCTCTGTTAACTCTCCCACTAACAGTTCGCTTAACAGAATTCTAAATAACAGCTGTTAGAGTTAAGTTAAAGCTAAGCAACACACAAAGACCATTTGTTTCATCTGGTTCTTGCCGGGCTTTCGCCAGCTCAGTTGCTTCCCATCTCTCTCTTTCTTCCAGTCGCTCTCTCTCTCTCTGTTAACTCTCCCCCTAACAGTTCGCTTAACAGAGCTATAGATAACAGCTGTTAGAGTTAAGTTAAAGCTAAGCAACACACAAAGACCATTTGTTTCATCTGGTTCTTGCCGGGCTTTCGCCAGTTCAGTTGCTTCTCAGCGCTCTCTTCCATCCACTCGCTGTCTCTGTTAACTCTCCCACTAACAGTTCGCTTAACAGAGCTATAGATAACAGCTGTTAGAGTTAAGTTAAAGCTAAGCAACACACAAAGACCATTTGTTTCATCTGGTTCTTGCCGGGCTTTCGCCAGTTCAGTTGCTTCCCATCTGTCTCTTTCTTCCAGTCGCTCTCTCTCTCTCTGTTAACTCTCCCCCTAACAGTTCGCTTAACAGAATTCTAAATAACAGCTGTTAGAGTTAAGTTAAAGCTAAGCAACACACAAAGACCATTTGCTTCATCTGGTTTTTGCCGGGCTTTCGCCAGCTCAGTTGCTTCCCATCTCTCTCTTTCTTCCAGTCGCCCTCTCTCTCTGTTAACTCTCCCACTAACAGTTCGCTTAACAGAGCTCTAGTCAACAGCTGTTAGAGTTAAGTTAAAGCTAAGCAACACACAAAGCAAATTTGTTGCATCAGGTTTTTAGTTTAAACGACAATTTAATATCGAGATTTTGATATCGGGATGAAAAAAAAAAAAAAGATCTCGAATTGAAATTCAAACGCCATGGAAACGGCTCACATGTCAAAGCAAATAGATTGGCAGAGGGCGCTGCCCAAAACGAATTTTACTACAAATAATAATAGCGCCAGGAGCACTCGCATAAAAACCTGCGACTGCGACTGCGACGAGGACTGGGGCCGAGGGGCTGCGAATATACATAAACTTTTTGCTGTTAACTCATCGCGTGAATTGCAAAAAGAAAAATGTTTGTTTTTTGTTGTTCCCGTTTTTGTTTACGCTCAAATATTTTGTTTCATTTTTTTTTTTTTTGTGTTGACCTATTTTTTAATTTGGTTTCGTGGGTCCGCGCGGCGCCAGCTGAAATTG
This sequence comes from Drosophila littoralis, assembly GCA_018903485.1. Classification (NCBI taxonomy): domain Eukaryota; kingdom Metazoa; phylum Arthropoda; class Insecta; order Diptera; family Drosophilidae; genus Drosophila; species Drosophila littoralis. Next base: position 960,747 of record JAEIGF010000591.1, read on the forward strand.
GAAATTTATTTGAAAAACAACGGGAAACAAAAAAAAAAAAAAAGTGTTTCTCACTTCCACAAAATAGCCGCAAAAAAATGTACATATATCAAGAGCAACAATGAAAACAACAACAAATACTTTTGATATCATTGCCAACAATTTGGCGTTTCTTCGTTTTGTTCAAATTCATTTATTGGGCGCAGCAAAACTGACCGACTGCTAGATACCCTAAACACACAGCGATAAGCTACAGTCAAGACAGACTTCTACACAAAAGGGAAGACAAGCACAAGCACAGGCACAATCACAATCTTCTTCTCTTCTTCTGCTCTTAGCCTGAGCTTCTCCCTTGCAGGTTATCGGACATGCATGCTTGAATAACTCGGGAGTTGATCATGCGATCTTAATCAAATTTTGAGCGTTTAAATGTGGCATAAAAAGACGTGCATATACCAAAGCCCAAAGCCTTAGCCCTGAAAATAAGCGCTCTAGAGCAAAATTCTGTTTCAGGCGGCAAACGGGAGAAACTTGAAAAATGTGAAGTCTTTTTAATGTGTACATCCTATAAAGGAAACTACACGCCAAATTTGTTGTAACTAGCTCTCATATTTCTCGAGTTATGCCCAAAAAGCAAATCGATAAACCAAAAATCAATAAAGATTTCGATATTTATCAGATCGTCTGTTCAGAACTCTATATATATATATATATATATGGGAATCAGAGATGCTTCCTTTTCCGTTAACATGCATACACTTTCACAAAACCCATATGCCGCGCTCACACATTGCGTACAGGGCATGCAAAATTTAGAGAAACGCACAAAAAGTTTGCCAAAAAGCGTTCAGAGAAATCGTGTAATGGCCCGACAATTGTTATTGTTGGTTTCTCTTTTGTTGCTCGCAATTCCGTGTCAAATGTGTGCGAAATGTAAATTCACCTTTTTAAAGTAGCCGAAAAACAAAAAAAAAAAAAAAACAAAATCCAAAATAAAATGCAGTTTTTCAATTAAATTCAGGTATTCGAAGCATGGCCCTGTAGACTGCATGGCATTATATCATATATATATCATGGGAAAAGCTGCAAATCTGAAAACTTGGCTACCCAAACTCGAAAACTGGTTCATTTGCCTAAAATATGTGTCCGTTCTTCAAGATATCTTTACTAGACTCCCTTCCTACTAGACTCCCTTTATGTATGCCAAATTTCTGTATGCCTGCCATGGGAAAGATCGGTGTGCAAAACATTCTGTTGTCAAAGTGATATTTCGACAAACTCAGCATTTACGAGCTTTCGGCTTCTCACGTATCTCCAAAAAGGCAAATGTCTGCATAGGTATTGAATCTTCGGCGTGTCCAAGCTATCCCCACTTTTCCAGCTTGTCTTTTGGTTGCAGGGTATCTACTAGTCGGGCATTGCCAGCGCACTTGCCCTCTTGTTTTTTTTTTGAGAAAACTTTTGAACGTTAGTCCATGGAAAGGGGTATTGCCGCCGAATTGGCCAACTTTATTAACGCAAATTAACCCAACGTTAAACTTAAACTTGGCGCAACAAAGAACCAACAAAAAGCCGCCAAAGTGCCGAAACGGCGCCCAATCCGTAAACGTAACGCAATCCGAGCTGTTCGTGTTCGAGCAGGGTTAGCGAGAGGGCCGAAGGGTTGAAAGGAGGAGGAGGAGACCAAAGTTATGCCCGTCAATCTTCGCGCGGAGGCGACAGTTTGATAAACTGATGGATCCTTCAGATGCTGCCCAGATACTAATCAGCGTTCCTTGAGCGCGCTTAACAGGAAGTCATAAATTTTGCCAGGACATGCCAGCGCATGTGTGTGCGAGTGTGTGTGCGAGCGTGTGTGTGTGTGTGTCGCGCCCTTGTCTAGAAATTTTAATTAAAAGCGATGACATAGCGAGTAATTCGATATCAGAATGTCGCCTATTAATTTTAAGGACATTTCCTTTATTGATTCTTTGTCAATATTATATTGAACCCATAATTTACACATAAAAGGGCTGACTAGTGTGCGTGTCCGTGTGTGTGCGTGTGTGTGTGCGTGTGTGTGTGCGTGTGTGTGTGTGTGCGTTTGCGGTTTGCCCATTGTCTTTGGATTTCGGATTTAACTTTCGGGCTTTCGCTCGCCTTTGTTTGTTGTCGCGTGTCTTGCATTCATTGAGAATTAAAGAAAACAGGAGCGGACTCGCGTCTTGGGCCGCAAAACGTGGGGCTACAAAAAAATTTAGCTAAATACAAGATGAAAAACAAAAAAAAAACCAAGCTAGAAAATTGATGCTCATCTTCGTTTCTTTGTCGATTTTAACAGACAATAATCATGCTTAAATAATATCTGTCTGTCGAGCAGTTTTTCTCAACTTTTCCTAATAGGTATATTCACATAGAATAAAATCTCAAAAATTGTATCAAATAAATTTTGGTTAATATAATGTTTATAGTATTTTATATTATATAACGCTTTTGTCCACAGCTTGCGAGAGCTCGTCAGCGACAGATATACTTAAGAAAAAGAATAAGCACAAGGCTAATATAAAAAAAAACCTTTAGTGTAAACACACTTTATTCCACAAACTTATGCATATTCCTATAATATAAATAGCTCTGAATCGGATCAATTAGAAGGCTAAATTCTACAGCCATAAAAAAATATAAGAACTTTAATAAAAAAGGCTAAAAAGAAAAGCTTGTTAGACAAACAAAATTAACTTTGGCTGAGAAAACACTAAAATTACTTTATGGTATTCAAAAAAAGAAGAGTTTCCAGTGTTGTACAACTGCATTAAAGCTGCATGGAGTTCAAAAATCACGTTCCACACTCTCAACACTTTCGAGTATTTACAATATTTTGAACAATTTAACAAAGGCCAAACAAATCTCCAAACTGTTTTTGTTATCAAGCATAAATCTGAACTCAAATATGCGTTAACCAACACTCAAAACAAACACGCTACGCAACACTGGGCCCCGCTTGGGCCTGAGCGCAGCTGCGGTCCGCACCTGCACATGAATTAGTTACGAGGGCGTGTTGTCTTTTGATGCGCGACGCCATTATAAGCACTCGCACACACACGCACACACACACACACTGTACAAATAGAAAATGTGTGTGTGCGTGACATTTGTTCTTGTTGTCATTTCATAGCCACTTTGCTTTGAGAAACAACAGCAACAAGGACCATCAAGGAGCCACATTACGACTCTTGATCCCTTTGCGGCGCCAGGCGCTTTATTTTGATTTTGATTTAACGAGAACAACGACAACTATTTAATTTAGTCATCGCAACGCTCTCGCTCTCTCTCTCTCTCTCTCTCTCTCTCTCTCTTGTCATCGATAGGCCGGCGCATGGCGGGCCACATTTCCAATATGCAGAAGCCGTAAAGTTCTGTTTATTGCCCGCCTTTCGGCTGGCTTGATTTCGTTGCGAGCGTCAAACCACAAAAAACTGATTTCGAATAATTGCAAAGTTTTTGTTTGTCAAACAACGTACAAGAGATTAACACGATATGTAGCTCAAAGCGACGACAAGACAACGAAATAAACATGAAAACTTTGTTTAGCTTGCATATTAGATTTGTGCCAAATAAATGACTTTTAGAAGCGATTGATTGGCATTAAAGCTCATTAGGTAACAAAAGTCGAACCAGCAAGCGGAAAGTCGCTGGTTCAAAGCTTGCAAAAGTTTTTAACTATTTAATGAACAATCAAATAATTCAACCTTTTTTTGTCTGTTGGTTTTGTAAGTCAGGGTCAAGTCAATTCGAATGGATAAATAATGTTGCTGGCACTTGCATTTGCCAGCTAATTACCTGGACTCGTGCAACGCCGGGTAATTTCTTTGGAGAGCTAATAAAACTGGAGCTTAAAGCATATATAGAGAGAGAGCTAGGCAATAGGCAAAGTAGTTAACATAAAGTTAGTTACGGCAGACTACCGGAAAGAACTGTTCGCTAGAACAAATAAAAAGGCGAAATGCGGGCGAAAAGCAAGGCGAAATTCGGGCGAAATAGTCATGGGTATATTGAGCGAATTGGACTTTTCTTCTTCTAAATTCTAAGCAAACAAAAAAATCAAGTTTCAAAAACCACCAACAACTTGTGCCTCCACAAAAGCGAAACTCTCATTAAAGCGAAATTGCGGCGAAATTGTTTTGAGTATTATCGACGAAAATGTTGAACGTCAATTAGGATACAAGTGGAGAAACCGCCCGATAACAGTTGAAAAGTTGAATTCACAGCAAAAAAAAAAAAATAAATAAAATAAAAAAGAAGTGCCAGCTCCAAAACGAAGGCCATTTGAATAGATAATGAAAGCCGGGCAAATCTCTTCATAAAGCATCCAACAAAGTGGCGACACTCGGTCCGGCCATCGAATGGATCGAAAGAAAACCCCGGGAATGTGGCCCGAAAAACTGTTATAACAATAAATTAAGTTGCTGTTGCAGCATAAAAACCAAATTGCCAAATGACTCAAGGCGCAGGGGACCGAGCCGGGGACAGAGACGGGGGCAGGGTTCTGTATGGGGCCGGGGCAGAGCAGCCGCTAAAAATGTGCAATCTGTTGACGAATCATCAGAGATGAAACGAATCGGATTGAGACTAGAAACTACAGACTAATGGGTGGCAGGGGTTGGCTAAAAAGCGACCCTTGCAAAATGCCGTAAAACATTCTCAAATGTTTTTTATTGAGGGCTTTGTGCCATTTTTCGGTTCGACTTGGTTGCGAGGCCAATTTAATAGCATACTTTGCAGCGCTAAGCGAAGGAGCAGCAGAAACAGAGCTTGCTTGGCAGCCAAACTAAGAGCAAGAACAAGAGCCAAGAGCCAAGAGGAAGTGGAAGAGTAAGAAGAACAACAACTATCCCACAAAATACGCGACAAACAAACAAAATGAAGTGACGGCAACTCGCGAATCCAACCAAACGGACGTTCATTGTTATTTTAAGAAAAGCAACACGACAAACCGCCCACCACAGCACACCCCCGCCCTCCGCCTCTCGCCGCTCTCTCTCTCTCTCTCTCCACCCTTAACCCCCCTAAGTTTACCCACAATTCAAACAATCTTACTTAGTCTTAGACCATAAAAACGCCGCCTTGATACCCTCGCTACTGCCCAAACAAAATTAAAGCGCTCATCATGCACTTATCCTTGTAAATTCGTTTGGGCTCTACCTTCCTTCCCTGAGCCTGAAAAGGTCCGTTTTGCTTTTAAAATACTTCAGCATATACTTTATACTTTATAAGCTTTATCAAATAAATGCAAATACGCTAGTTACGCACACTTTTTCATATGCTAATTGCTCTCAATCGATCCCCTGCCCTATATAAGGTACTGTAGGGTAACACCCAAGGGCCGTACCGGGCAGTATTTTCCATAATATCAGCGAAATAAGACCAACTGAATACCAACTCAGTCTAATCAGCAGAAAAACCATAATAAAAACAACCTTATACCAACCTAGCATCGATGGTAGGGTCCATCTGTACCCTAAGAACCTTGTGCACTACCGGATAACATTTTTATCGGGCTGTATTTTCCATAATATCAGCAAACTAAGCTAGTTCTGAGTCTAATATGTCTAAAAATTATATTGAAAACACCCTCTAATCAATCTAGGATCATATCGTAGGGCATAGACCCTACCTGATAGCCGTACCCTAAGAACCTTGTGCAGTACCGCATACAATTTTTAATCCATTGTTATTTCACGATCTTTTTACTAAATTCAACTTATCGGAAATGATTTTTGTGCCGTATTTATGAATAAAAACTGGAGCCCTCTCATGTAAACACTAGAAATAGAGCCGTACCGGCTTGGTACCAGCATTAACTTCTGCGCCATCAGCTGCGAAAATCCTGAGAGAGGCTATAAAGAGCGCCAGCCTGGCGCTACATCATCTTCATTTGAAGTCCCGTTTGGAAAGGGTACTGTTTGCAGGGTAGCAGCTTTTGACAGCCTTTTTCGTGCTCATATTACCTACTACGCAACCAGCTATGCGGCATTTGCTCAGTTGCTTTATGTCAATGTGAACATGGACATGGAACAGGGAAATCTATCTTCCTCTTCAAGTTGTTCTCTTTCACTTGAAATAGTTGAGGGACACGCTGAGTGAGGGTATTTGAAAAGAAGACATAGCATAACGCTGTAGCTGTAGCTGGTAGCTACAGGAAGCAGCAACGATTCCAGCGACTCCCTTTCTCAACTTCCGCTTTGGCTTGCAGCAATTTCTTTTGGCTTTATTGCCCCCCGTCCCCTGCCACAGTCGGCGACCGACGGCACCCAGTCTCCCCCCTCTCCGTCTAACAGAGCAGACTTAACATCCTACATCCCCCCCATAAGCCGCACCCCTTGCGCCGTGGACTCTGTGCGCTCACCCGCTGCGGCAGAACGCATATAGCATAAATTTTGAATACGGCGGGGTAGAGATTGGGGCTGAGGGGGGTTGGTCCGAAAGAAAAATAGCGAAAATTGTCTGTCGCTTGATAAAACGGAAGCAGAACTTGCCCATAAACGAAATGTGGCAACTGAGTGTAAACTTTATTGGCGCCCGACCGACTGGCGACAACGTTTGCCAGAACTCAGCCGGAGTCGGAGACGGAGACGGAGTCGGCGAGGTGGTGGGGGTCGCAGTAGCAGGAGTCGGTGGCACATCCATATCCAGAAATAGAAGCATGTTGAACCGTGTTGACTCATGCGACACGCATTTGGCGAAGGAAGCCCCCAGACATGCCCGGCGCAATGGCGTCTCGATGGCTGCCAGCGAGACATGAGACGCCAGAAGCCAGAAGCGAGAAGCACTGACTAGAAGAGAAGCTGCTTTGTTTGTTTTGTCTGCCTCATTTCTCAAACTAAAGGGGAAGTCCTACATTAGTTGATTTCATGCGCTGTTTACATTGGCAGCGAATTATGCGCATTGAAAAGCCAAAGATTTGGCTGCCAACTGCTTTGCCGCTTCTCCCTCCCTACCTACCGCCAAAAGCTAAACGGGGTCTACGGCCTGCCAGCCTAGTGCCTAGTGCCTAGTGCCTAAATCCTATATCCGGGTGTCATTGACGAGCATTTTTTGCATTTTGCATCTCTTAACGGGGCTCCAGCGTGTAAAATGAGACTTTGCTAGACAAATTTCTTCAATGGGGGTTAAGAAAGTGTTCTTTTTTTTTTTTTTGTGTGCGTACAGTTTGGCTTGGCTTAAAGCCCTGGCACAACATTAATGCATTTCTCGTTCTGTTTTTGTCTCTCGACTGAAATATTTTTTCCTTCTCTTTTTACCATTCGCAGAGGTCCTGTCCAGCTGGGAGGAATGGTGGACATACGATGGCATTTCCGGTAAGTTACATATTTATTCGAACCCAGAAGTAAATTCCAATTGAATTTAAAGTGTGCGTAAAATGTTGAAAGAACAAACACTCTGCAGACATTGGCGAGCGGCACTCGATTCATTCACTCGTTAACAAATGTAACGAGTGGCAAATACTCGCTGCTCTCAATCGATGGAGCGAATAAATTTGTCACTCCCGCCCTTTGTAAATACCAAGTGCTCGGTTTAAGCTCAAGCGAAGTTTTCAAATGCCCCCCGAGCAAACAAATGCAAATGAACAGAGTTAACAAGTGAATAAAAACCGGGACTTGGCGTATCATATTTAAATGTAACTCATTCAAGCTTAACTAATTTACAAATGCATTCATAAGTTTTGAACATTCGAAACATTTGTGGGTACTCGAATGTATTCAAACGAGATACAAGTATTTAATTGGAAATGGAGTGGGAAGTGAATAGAGAAAGAGATTTTTGGACAGAAATATAACAGAGAGATGCAAATCCAGATATGGGAGAGAAAATGAGAGAAAAAGCTAACAGAAGATTGAGAAGCTGCAGATACGAATATAGATATAGATATAGATATAGATATAGATATAGATATAGATATAGATATAGATATAGATATAGATATGGATATAGATATAGATATAGATATAGATATAGATATAGATATAGATATAGATATAGATATAGATATAGATATAGATATAGATATAGATATAGATATAGATATAGATATAGATATAGATATAGATATAGATATAGATATAGATATAGATATAGATATAGATATAGATATAGATATAGATATAGATATAGATATAGATATAGATATAGATATAGATATAGATATAGATATAGATATAGATATAGATATAGATATAGATATAGATATAGATATAGATATAGATATAGATATAGATATAGATATAGATATAGATATAGATATAGATATAGATATAGATATAGATATAGATATAGATATAGATATAGATATAGATATAGATATAGATATAGATATAGATATAGATATAGATATAGATATAGATATAGATATAGATATAGATATAGATATAGATATAGATATAGATATAGATATAGATATAGATATAGATATAGATATAGATATAGATATAGATATAGATATAGATATAGATATAGATATAGATATAGATATAGATATAGATATAGATATAGATATAGATATAGATATAGATATAGATATAGATATAGATAAAGATATTGATATTGATATTGATATAGATATAGATATAGATATAGATATAGATATAGATATAGATATAGATATAGATATAGATGAAGATAAAGATGAAGATAAAGATGAAGATAAACATAGAGATATAGATAAAGATATAGATATAGATATAGATATAGATATAGATATAGATGAAGATAAAGATGAAGATAAACATAGAGATATAGATAAAGATATAGATATATAGAGATATAGAGATATAGAGAGATAGAGAGATAGAGGGATAGAGAGATAGAGAGATATAGAGATATAGAGATAGAGATAGACATAACGAGAGAGAGAGAGAGAGTGAGAGAGAGAGAGCGAGAGAGAGAGAGAGCGAGAGAGAGAGAGCGAGAGAGAGAGAGAGAGAGCGCTGACTGCTGCTATATGTCATTTGATCCGATTAAATGGTTTGTGCAAATTAAATATGAAAGTGAGGAAAATAAATAAAATAAGCGACAACATATTTGTGGATAATGCTCCCGAGTTGCGCCGAGTTGTGCGTGGGCTGTGCGGGGCCTCCATCGACGGGGTCGGTGCCACGAGCGGCCATTTTTGTTGCAGGTTGCAGCAGGACGTTGTTTTATTTATGCAAGGCTAGAGGTAAAGGCAGAGGTGGAGGTAGAGCCAGGCGACAGACAAAGCAAAAACAAAACAGGCAACAAAACGAATGAATAAGTGAATAAATGCATGAGTGAGTAAATGAGTAAATGAGTGAGTGAGTGAGTGAATGAATGCAAACACAAAATGAGCATCAACAGCAAAAGTTGCGCTGACATGCGGCGCTTTTTAAACTTTGCCATTTAATGCCTAGCAGCAGGGTGTGCCTGTGAGAGGGTGTGCGAGCCTGTGTGTGTGTGCGAGCCTGTGTGTGTGTGTGTGCATGTGTTGTCACATATCATCAATATATACACACAGCACAGCTACTCTCTCGCCTCCCTCTCTCTCACACATTGCCAGCTTCCTGAGGTAGTTCACATGCACACCCTCCAAATTGAGCTCTACCGGGTCTACCTCAGAGCCCGCTCATAGCGAAAATCGGGGGAAAAATATATTCCGCTTCGGATTTCTGTGTAGCTCATTAAATTTGTCAGGCTTTGTGGTTGAGCCTACGAAATAAAACCTGGTAAATGACTCTTTGTATCAATTGGAAATGGATAAAAATGGGAGAAGGTAGCATTGGCATTAGCTCGAAGATAATCGAAGTGAGAGACATTGTCGAATAGTATAAACACAGATGGGGAATATTTCACTTTTTTCATAACTCCCCACGCTCCAAAGATTAGATTTATGCAGTCGAAGGCTTGGGCTTGGGTATGCACGCACTTCTGTGTGCCTTAGCTGAGCCTTGAAAAATTCAGACAGTTCAACGACTTCAAACGCCAGAGTTCTAAAGGAATGCACGGAAAACCGGGAGGAATGGGGCTTGAAGAAGAATGGGGCTTCCAGGGTATCTGCTAGTCGTGCACGCCCAACTAGCGCACGCTTAATTGTTTTTCTTGCTTTCTTTTTTTCGTATTCGGATTGCGAAAAATGCAACAGCAGAAAATATTTAATTTTTCCATATGGTATCTGCACACAACAACCCCCCCTCCCCCCTCCCCCCTCCGATCCCTTTCCCATCCTCTTACAGGGCAGACTGGGGGAAGAGGGGAACGGTTTGTTGTTTTGAAAAGTTTCGACAGTTTCTGTCTGTCACATCAAATTGAACATTTCGCAGCTCGGGCAAAACAACGTTCGCAGCGCAGCGCCAACTATCGCTTACCTAGGCTGAGGTCAGGGTTGGGGCAGGGCGGCAGGGGGGTCAGCTTCGGGTTAAGTGCAGTTGGAGGGGGCGTGGCAGCTCCCATTTGGTATCACTTAATTGCTATTTAAACTGACGGACAGCGAGCCGAACGGTGCGAGCAGGAGAAGCTTATGAAATTTCATTTGGTGTTTGAACTGTCGACTCGTTGTTTACAATTCGGCTGGATGTCGAGCTGGGGTCGGGCTGGGGTCGGAGGGGGTCGAGGACTCGATTTCCATTTGCGAATACAACCGATTGACAGTCCGTCAAACTGGCAGCTATCATTCAGGTCCTTTGTATACCCTGTACAAATAAAGTGCACACAAGCTGGGCACGATCTTTGGCAAGTTTGACAAGATTTAAAGCTTTCGATAACTTTCTCAGCTCTGCAGTTAGCAAAGCAGCTGGCAAAAGCTGGCTGCTAAGACACTTTTTATTATCTATTATATACCCTGTACAAATAAATTGCACACAAGCTCAGGCACGATCTTTGGCAAGTCTCAATTGAAGCTTCTCTCGAGAGTTTCAGCTCTACACTTTAAAAAGCAGCTGGCAAAAGCTGGCTGCTATGACATTCATTATCATATATATCACAACCAAGTTCAAGTTCCAGTTCCAAGCCTATCTAAACTCGGAGACTATAAGAGCTAGAGCTGCAAATTTTCGAATTTTATTTTCCGAGCTCAGCTAACTCCACCTTCACATAGAGCATCTGCTAGTCGACTACGAGCTGCTCATATGATTATTTATTGTTTTTTTGATCAATTTTTGTTGCGACATTTGTTACTTGCAGGTCCCAGCTTCTGGGGCCTCATCAATCCGCAGTGGAATATGTGCAACAAAGGACGCCGCCAGTCGCCCATTGATGTGGTGCCCGACAAGCTGCTCTTCGATCCGTACCTGCGACCGCTGCACATTGATAAGCACAAGGTAAGCCCGACCCCACCGGAAAGGACTCGACCCCTCTCGCTCTCTGTTTGACTAACACAGAGTGTCGTCAACAGGTTTCCGGCACGCTGCACAACACGGGTCAATCACTCGTCTTTCGCGTGGACAAGGACACAAAGCAGCACGTGAACATATCCGGAGGTCCTTTGGCCTATCGCTACCAATTCGAGGAGATTTACATACACTACGGCACCGAGAACAGTCGCGGCTCCGAGCACTTCATCCAGGGCTACAGTTTCCCGGGCGAGGTAAGTCAATCAGCGTCCAGGCCCGTCCAGCCAGAGCAACCAGCAGCAATATTAATGTTGTAACATATTCCACAATACACACACACACACGGACATACAGATACAAATCTATGGCTTCAACAAGGAGCTGTACCACAACATGTCCGAGGCGCAGCATAAATCACAGGGCATTGTCGGGCTCTCGTTGATGGTGCAAATTGGCGAAACGCCCAATCCCGAGCTGCGCATCATAACAAGCACATTCAACAAGGTGCTCTATAAAGGTGAGTATCCCCCGCCCCCCCAATCCGATAGTATCGGCACGAGTTATTGTAAGTACATCAATATGGCATTCATAAAGCAACTTTTACCAACAATTCTTGCCAAAGTGAAGCTCATCTTCTGTTTAGATAAGCAAATAATTTCTTCGTGTCACGAGTTACGCTCATCTCTAGATGTTTCATAGCATTGTCTAGACTGTATATATATATTTGTCAAAACTATACCGATAGTATCGGCACGATACGCATCAACATCAATTTGGCATTCATAAAGCAACTTTTACCAACAATTCTTGCCAAAATTAAGCTCTTCTTTACGACTTTTTAATTAAAGCGCATTTTTTATTCGTGTCACGAGTCACGCTCATCTCTAGATGTTTTATCTCACGACTTCGTGTCACGAGCCCCTCTCATCCCTACAACTCTTCAATTTCTAATTTAATTTTCGATTTATGTATTCACTTTTATATTAACTTGAAGTCTTTGCGTGTTTCATCTCTATCGTGAGCACGATGACTCCTCGCACGTTGTCATCACTATTCAGTAAACTGCTTCCGTCTCTAGTTTGGGCTCTAATTGCAAGCTAATCAATAAAGTACCATGCACTCTTTTGCTGCAACTCGTGTCACGACACGACTCACACACACCTCTAGCTGCACTTTGGCATGAGATTTCCGCGCAGTATTTCCCTTCTCTAGCTCAGGCTCCAATTGCAAGCTAATCAATCAAGTTCCATGCACTCTTTTGCTGCAACTCGTGTCACGACACGACTCAAGTGCATCTCTAGCTGCACTTTGGCATAAGTTGTCAGCATTCTTTCACGTACAGTTGAGTTGAATTGCGTTTGATGAATTCTCCAGTTGGGCTTCAGCTGGCAGGGCGAGGCGTGGGGCGGGGCAACATTATTTCCGTTACGCAAAATGCACCGGAAATGTTGCAACGTTTGCCTGGCTCATGGCTCATGGCTCATGGCTCACGGCTCACGGCTCGCGGCTCGTGGCTATGCGGCGAGCGCTTTTATGATGTCATTCCGCAGCGGCAACAACAACTGGCAGTGCAACTGCGACTGCAACAATTGTGTTGGCTACAACAAGCTGCATAATTATGTGCGGCAACGTCCTAAAGTGAGCCATAAAAATTGCTCGACAGCCGTTGGCCGCGAAATTGGCGCCGCGCCGCGCCGCGCCGCGAAAAGTGACGAAAATGAAACCTCGAATTACACTAAACCGACACTTAATAATTCCCAGCCCAACCTCTGGCCGACCCAGTTTAATAGCCTTTTTACAGGTCGTACAACTTTATGTAGCCCCATCAAAACGAAAAACTACAAAAACGGGAGAAGAATAAGAAAAAAAATAAAGCAGCCCTTTCCCCCTCCCCCTCACGAAGTTTCCTTTAGCCCGTTCGCCTTGGGTTTCGACTTGTAAAACGACTCAAAATATGCGGCCAATTTCTGTGAACCAGCTGGCAAAACAACTTGAAAGTTGAACTGCGCCAAAAGCAAAGTCCCAGCAACGAATGCGAAATACACTAACAAAGCGCTCGAAGCAATTGTTCAAGAAGAATCGAAATCAGAAAGCGAAAATGGAACCAAGCGAAAGGCGTTCAACTTGCAGGGAATAAGAAATTCAGTTGAACAGCGCAAAATTAAATAAATTTATCGAAAAGTTATCGATTTACAGACTTCGAGTATACCAAAGCCCAAAACTATTGCTTTGTGGACTTAAAGTAAACAACATTCGTTTCGTTTGACCAAATGAAAAAAAAAACAAATGCATTGTTACATTTATTAGTTTTCTCTATCGATAACATCTATATCTATCGATAGCTATCGATAATTTCTAACAGCTCTAGCTTAAAGCACTTGCAAAGCCTTCGTACAGCATTTAGGCTCGACAATTCTTACTTTTATTTTTGTTTTTTATCGATAGTATCGAGTTGCTATCGATTGTTGTTCGTTTTCTCTACTTTGTACGACATGAGCGTAGCTTCAACTTTGAGACTAGGAATCGGTTCAAAATACAACCGATTGTCAGGAACATAATTTTTTTTAGGTCTATCGATAAAAACACTGTTCGATACTTTCGTTTATATCGATAGTTTGAAACACTTTCCACGTCTTTTTCACGCTTTCATATTTTATATTAGGTAAAGCATTTATAATGTTTAATTTCTCTTTCTTCCCTTTTTATCGATAGTTTTCTATCGATATTTTTGTTCTCACCTAGTGTAAATGCCCGTCGTTGCACGTCGCACACGAACTTACAATTGTGCTGCAAATAATTTTTCGGAATTCCTTGCCTCTCACCAGCCACAATCGTCAGCCCCTCCCTTCCGCCCACCAGCGCCCAGTCAGCACCCCGCATTCCGTTCGGTTTTTTAGTTCCATTTGCCGCCGTCTCATAAACCGCGAGGCGCTTCATTTCCGGCTGGGCATAATGATTTGTATGAATGAAGTCGAGCGCCGTCGTTCAAGTGACCAACAAGAAGGCAACCAACAAATCAGACCCCTCCCACCCACCCCCCTCCCTACCCGCTTCCGCTCATCCAACACCACTCTATTAACCCGTGAGCCCCCCTTCGCTCCCTTTCGCCCCGCTGCTGCTGCCCTCTGGGGCTAGTCTGAATTATTCATTAGGTCTTTTCGTATCGTCGACGTTTTGCATTCACATTCCAAGCGCATAAATAGCGAGACATAGCGAAATGTGCGCCGCCATTTAAATGGCAGATGCACCTTGAACTTTGCTTCGTATACCCTGGTATACCCCCTAGTATACTCGTATACCCCCTAGTAGTTCCCACACTAGTTCGAATCGTAAACCGAACCACCAAGAGTGTTTGTTTTGCAGCCTGAACAGAATGAAATGTTCTTAACCGATTGAATGGCCGTCTCAGTACATGACTCGCAAATGAACTATTGAACTTGTTCACCAAATTGAACCAGTAGTTCCCACACTAGTTCGAATCGTGAACCTAAGTGTTTGGTTTGCAGCCTGAACAGAATAAATTGTTCATAATCAACAAAATGATCGTCCAAGTACATGACTCGCAAATGAACTATTGAACTTGTTCACCAAGTTGAACCAGTAGTTCCCACACTAGTTCGAATCGTGAACCGAACCACCAAGAGTGTTTGGTTTGCAGCCTGAACAGAATGAAATGTTCTTAACCGATTGAATGGCCGTCTCAGTACATGACTCGCAAATGAACTATTGAACTTGTTCACCAAATTGAACCAGTAGTTCCCACACTAGTTCGAATCGTGAACCTAAGTGTTTGGTTTGCAGCCTGAACAGAATAAATTGTTCATAATCAACAAAATGATCTTCCTATTATATGACTGGCAAATGAACTATTGAACTTGTTCACCAAATTGAACCAGTAGTTCGAATCGTGAACCGAACCACCAAGTGTTTGGTTTGCAGCCTGAACAGAATGAAATGTTCTTAACCGATTGAATGGCCGTCTCAGTACATGACTCGCAAGGAAACTATTGAACTTGTTCACCAAGTTGAACCAGTAGTTCCCACACTAGTTCGAATCGTGAACCTAAGTGTTTGGTTTGCAGCCTGAACAGAATAAATTGTTCATAATCAACAAAATGATCGTCCAAGTACATGACTCGCAAATTAACTATTGAACTTGTTCACCAAATTGAACCAGTAGTTCGAATCGTGAACCGAACCACCAAGTGTTTAGTTTGCAGCCTGAACAGAATGAAATGTTCTTAACCGATTGAATGGCCGTCTCAGTACATGACTCGCAAGGAAACTATTGAACTTGTTCACCAAGTTGAACCAGTAGTTCCCACACTAGTTCGAATCGTGAACCTAAATGTTTGGTTTGCAGCCTGAACAGAATAAATTGTTCATAATCAACAAAATGATCTTCCTAGTACATGACTGGCAAATGGACTATTGAACTTGTTCACCAAATTGAACCAGTAGTTCGAATCGTGAACCGAACCACCAAGTGTTTGGGTTGCAGCCTGAACAGAATGAACTGTTCATAACCGATTGAATGGCCGTCTTAGTACATGACTCGCAAGGAAACTATTGAACTTGTTCACCAAGTTGAACCAGTAGTTCCCACACTAGTTCGAATCGTGAAGCTAAATGATTGGTTTGCAGCCTGAACAGAATAAATTGTTCATAATCAACAAAATGATCTTCCTAGTACATGACTCGCAAATGAACTATTGAACTTGTTCACCAAATGGTTTCAGAAAACCAGTTCAAAACAAATGCAAATTGTTTTTGTTTTTTAATTTTCCGCTTTGATTTCTTAGTCTCGCAATGTCTGACTTGTATTTTCAAGCATCTAAGTTTGTTCTTTTCTTTCTTTTCTTCTCTTCCCTTTTCTTTTTTTTCTTCTTCTCTCTTATTTCATTTCGTAGGCTTCTCGACACCCATTCGGCACATATCGGTGCGATCGCTGCTGCCGAATACGGATCATTATATCACGTACGAGGGATCCACCACGCATCCGGGCTGCTGGGAGAGCACCGTCTGGATAATAGTTAATAAACCCATCTATATCACCAAACAAGAGGTAAGGCCTCCAAAAACTAGATGCCCCCTCCTCACGCCCTTCCGCTTAAAGGTAGCCTCTCTTTTGCGCATCGCTTTTACAAGCGACCGCAAATAATGAAATGCATTTGGGTTTTGCAATTGCAATTAGGAGGGTTTTTTTTAATATTATTTATTTGTATTTTATTTTTTTTTATTTTAATTGTTGAAAATCGCATAAATGCAATTATAAAATTGCTCATCAATTGGGCAACGCAACGGGTCGCAACGCGGTTCAGTTGCGGTCAATGCGATGCTCTGCGCATAATTAAAAAACAATATTTGGTTAGTTTAATCAATTTGCATACACATCAACAAAGCGAGAAAGAGGAAGGAAGGGAGAGGGAGAGGGGCAGTAACTATGTAACTAGACAACAATTAAGGGGAGAGGAAAAAAAAAAAACCAAATAAAATGCGGCAACAAAGCAATTCGTTGATAATAGAGCTTAATCAAAAACAATGCGTTAATCAAACGCAATTGAATAGATCAAAATGTGCGGCTGGCCTATTGTCATAGAGGGGGGAGAGGGCAGTGGAGGCAGGGGGCAGGGTAAAAGGAAATCGTCTAATTGGATCAGCAAAAAAAAAGAAACTACATGAAATGACAAGATTCAAAAACAAATAAAATTAAACAAAGCAAATATAAATACTTTTTTTGCTAGTTAAATATAGAGAGAAATAGTTAATGGGATTAAGCCAGACAGTGTTGTAAAACGCACAAAACTGGCGTCTCTGTACAGCACTGTAAGCAGTACTGTACAACACTGTCAGCGGCCTGTGTTGACTGCCTGATTGATGAACAAAAGATTTCCACCCGCAACTGTGGAAAATTAGCGGAAAACGGTTGAGTGAATTTAGTTTGTATGCCAACCGATCAGCCTTAAACTCATATTCATAGATCGTAGTGAATATTTTCCCTTTTCGTAAAAGTTTATGCCCTGGTTAGTTATTGGAGATCAAAGGTTGCGAGTTTTCTTCGATCGGCTATAAACTTATTAGGCGAAAACTTAACAAAGACCTGTTTCAGCTATTTTCGAAATTCCACTCGAAGTTGTGGAAAATTGTCGAAAGGTAGTTTTTTGAAAGTTTTTTGATCCCATAACTTCGTTTTGCTCTCCAATATCAGAAAAAGCGAAAGTTTTTCACGCTTTTTCCACGATTGAAGAAAACATTTTTGATTAAGTGTGGATTCGAACCGTCAACTTTCGTGTTCGCTTGCCTTATACGTGGTCACTTTTGTACAAATCTCCGCTTAAGCTTTCAATCAATCAATCAGTCAGTCAGCACAGATATTTCTAGCTGCAACCGTAGAATAAAACCTGTAATTGACGCCAGCCATGTCTAGCTATAGCCTAAACCCTCTGCCCTTTCTTTATATTTGCAGTTATACCAACTCCGTCGACTGATGCAAGGCTCCGAGAGTACACCGAAAGCTCCATTAGGTAATAATGCGCGACCCGTGCAAAGTTTACACCATAGAACCGTAAGGACGAACATAGATTTTAAGCGTCATAAGGTGAGTGTGCTTTAAAGATATCTAAATGTGTGTTCAATCGATAACTATCGATATCTTATAAATATAGTATGCAAATTGCTTGCGGTAGCAATCATACTGACTGATTGACTGACTGATTGATGAACAATTTACTGTGATATGAAGCTCAATACGGATTTCTTGCATAATTTATAAAGATATCTAAATGTGTGTAGTATCGATACCTGTCGCTGTGTTATATATATAGTATGCATATTGCTTGCGGTATACATCATTATCTGATTGACTCACAAACTGACTGATTGATGAAAAATTTACTGGGATATGGAGTTCAAGACGGATTTCTTGCATAATTCCACCACCAAATGTGAAAAATTGGTGGAATACGCTTGTGTGAAACTTAATGGCTTAGCATATAATCGTGCTGAAACTTAGTTTCACAAAATTTGGGTAATGTTTCACGCTTTTCAGAGAATTCACGTCTCTTAAGGGGAAAGTGTGAATGAGTGAAAAAGTGTTGTCAAAATTTTTGTAGAAAGCGAAAACTTGGGCCGGGCATAGCTGGGTAATGTCCGCTTGTCTATTTGATATGGAAATATTGCAGGAAATCTGTCGCTATATAAGCCTGTCATAGGCCTTGAAAAAAGTATTCAATTAAATCTTTAACTATTTATGCTCTATTTCATGCTTTAAATCCGAAACAGAATCAAAACGCATGCCCTTCCATGTACAAGGACATGTATTATCGAGCGAATCGCTGGTCGCCAGACACGGGACTTCTGATACGTTGACGACAACAACAACAACTGGAACTGGAACTGGAACTGCAACTGGAACTGCAACTGAGTCTGGCAACGCATTTCGCATTTTTGATGCCGCATTCAAATTTGATATTCACGTTTTTAAAACGAGCTCAGGATTCGTTTGGCTTGCAAAATTCCTAACAACAACAACTACAAACATCGCATACACACACAAATATACACACATATATATATATATATATATACTTATATATATATCGTTTCATTAATAGCAACAAGGCATAAAAAGAGCCTGACTTCGGCTAGCCGAATGTCTAATGCCCTTGCAGAGTCCTCCGCCTGAGCCTGAAGCCGAGCTAGCCTTAAAATTCTTCTAGCTTCCTTCTATATATACACACTCACACACACACACACACACATGCACTTCTTCATATGCTTCTTCTTTCCTTTGCCCCAATAACTTTCCCAATAACTGGCAACTGCATTCCTGAGTAATTTCGGTGTTTATAGTCCGATCTTTATGAAATTTACAGGCCCATTTTGCGGAGAACAAGAACAGATATCAAAGAGAAAGTAGCCGAAAGTTGAATACCCTTGCAGACAGTGAAGCTTCTCAATGAGAAAAAACAAAAAAAAACACAAATTAAAATAGCAGCACAGAAAACAATACAATCGCACTTGCAATACTGTTGATGGGATTCGAAGCAGACGCGCATGAATGTGTGTGTGTACATGTATGCAGAAATTCTTGGAATTTGCGCACATTTTCCTTTGTGTTTCTTAACCGATATTGATGACATTTTCAGCAGTAGATCTTATTGTACTACAAAATATTCTTGTATTGTCAAAATGATTTGTATCTATGAGGTACGAGCGGGAAGGTGGTGAACAGACGGAAGGACAGGGATACATGGCTACAACGACTCGAGAGTTGATAGAGATCAAGATTATATATGCCTTATGGGATAGGAGATGTCTCCTTCTATGCGAACGAGAGATCCCCCCTAAAAGCTATAAAATCCTATTCCTAAATCCTTCGGGTTCAGGCTCCTCTCATGTGAGAAAGTCAAAGCACTCTCTCTCTTTCCCTCTCTCTATCTCTCTGCAAGGACATGCCCGATCAAAGCCCAAAAATATTTATGAACAAACAACAAATAAAAATAGTTAATACCATGGAAGCTAACTAAAATAGATAAATAAATAAAAGGAAAAACAAAAAAAAAAAGAAACAACACACACGGCAAAAATTTAATTTGGGCGAATGGCAGAAGACGCCCCACACTGTGCCACAAATTAATTGCTGCCCTTTCATATTTGTGAAATAATGTAAATGCGTTGAATATTAGCTCAAACACACACACACACACACACACACTCACGGCTGCATTAGCTGAAAAATGTTGTTATTATTTTTGTTCATATTTTTTTTAAAAATTATTTATGGCCTATTATTGATTATTTCAGCTTTATTTGTGGCATTTATTTGTATTTATTTATTTATTTTTGTTTGGCTTTAACTTTAATTTATCATTTGACACACAAAGAACTAGCTGGCGGATTCGGCAAGCCGAATCTCAAATACCCTTGCAGCTGAATAAAAAACAAGAGTGCGCGAGTCGGCAGTGCCCGACTAGAAGATACCCTGCACCCAGCAACGAGCAGCTATTGCACTCATTCCCTCCTGCCTGCCACACACACACACACACACACACACACATACACACACACACACACACACACACAGACACATGCTGCGGCTTCGCTTCTCTTTCGCTTTACCTAACATTCTTAAATAGCTTCGGATATTATTGTCCGATTCTTTGTAAAATGATCTATTCCGAATCTCTGTCTATTAAACGAAAGTCCTTTTAGCCAAGCTCTTATATTTTTCCAGTTATCGAGTTTTAAAATCGATTTTTATCGATATTTGGAATATTGAGAGGAGTTTTGAGGTGATGAGATTTAAAAAGTAAACTATTCAGACTATGTGAGTGGGAAACAAGAAACTCCAAGCCAAGTTTGCTGCGTAAAGCTCTTATAATGTTCAAGTTATCGAATCTGAAAATCGATTTCTTATCGAAATCAAGAGTATGTAGTGAAGATTTGGGCTTGTGGTATTCAAAAAGTGAACTATTCCCAATCTGTGTGTACCAAAGAAGAACATTCAAACCAAGTTTGGTGCATTCAGCTCGAGTTATCGAGTTTGCGGGCGTGAAAATCGATTTTTATCGATACCAAGAGTATGGAGAGGAAATATAGGTAAAAAAGACAAACTGCTGCTCTGATAGGAAAAAATATATGCAAAATATCAGCTAGTTTTTCCGATTTCTGAGATTCGCGCATTCAGCTTGAAGCGGCGCCTAGTTCACATCGACTGGTTCAAGAATGTTGACGATTTTGTATGATAATATATGCGCTGCAAGGGTATAAGAAGAAGCAGAAGAAACACACACACACACACACAAAAACAACAAATGAAATAAGAATTTTCGTAAACTGGATGGGTGGACAATAACTAAAGAAACCAAAAGGTAAATAAATACATATATATATATATATATATAGAAAGAAGAACAAAGAGGAAGAAAACGTAATTATTCGTTTAACAAATTTAAAAAAATATTCATATAAAGTATACAAGAAAAAAGTAACTAAGTATATAGCTAAATATATGAATACGATATACAAATTAAAAAAAAAAAACATACAACTATATGAAAAGCAAACATTTGACAACTACAGAAAAAAGAACTACTAAGCAATGCAGCAGAAAGTTGAAAGCGTTGGGCATAGCATAGAAAACTAACTTTAGAATAATATAGAAAAATAAAGATACATGTGTGTGAAATATATATATGAATAGTTATATAGCGAAAATATGTGTGTGTACACTTCAACAGGGCAAAGAAAAACAATTAAGAGCCAGCCAGTAAGCAAATACCAGACACACATAATCGATAAATGCATACTACACACGATATAAACACATATACATACATATATAGATATATATACATATAAACACGATAAATAGTCGCTAGACGGCAGAGGCAAGGAGGTAAGCCAGCAGCATCAGCGATTCTCAGCGACATTGCTATCGATAACTTATCGATAAATCGTACTCAAACCAACTCTAGTTAAACGTGTTAAATGCATAAACTAAACTAGGCTTAACTTAAGTAGACGCAAAAGCAAAACTAAGCAAAAACTAATTAAATAATAGTGATTTTTTTTTTTGTCAATATATCGATAGACACTCCGATATATATCGACATACATACATATAAGTAAGCAACAGTGCTGGACAGCGGACAAGTAATGCATAGCGCTTAGTTTGATAGCAATTAGCTTTTGTGTTTGTAACATATGTTATTCTGTTGTTGGAAATTCGTGCAATTATCATAAGCTATCCGCAACAAAAGTAAAAGGAGTTGAGGAATGCCCTTAACATGAACTAGGCGTAGTAGAGAAAAAAAATTGTCTATTTGTATAAAATGCGATTGACTGTAAGTTAATATTGTGTTGCCATATACGACTAACTATAATATATATATATATCACATAAAAATGCAAAATATGTACTACGAACAACGGGAATATAAAGAGACAAATGCAAATAAACGATTACAAGCAAACTGCAACAAATTGACAAAACTTTCGAGCAAACAATTATAAATGCATCTCTCTATTATTTTCCCATGCATAACGCAACGACAACAACAAATATTATGAGTAACAAATTGAAAATGAAATGCAAATTAATACAAAGAACAGAAAATCACACAAAAACGAACAAAAAAATAAAATTAAATAATATATATAAAAATAATGAAAAAAAAAAAACAACCTACTATGTGACAAAGGAAAAATAAAGATGAAAAATAAACAAATTCAATGAAATGCGCATTTTTTATCAAGTCTCAAACATTTTGTCAGCGAGTTCGTGCGTTCTGAATAAGTTCAACAGAACTAGTTCACTTTCCACTCAGTACATTGTTTTCATTGAGTCTCAAACATATTGTGGGCACATTTTGTGATTCAAGCGAAAAACGTTTTTCTTTAAACTAGTTCCGGAGTTCCTTAACAGGTGAACAGAACTAGTTCACTTCTCAGTCAATTGAAAATGGGCATTTTTTATTGAGTCTCAATCACAACACACATTTTGTGATTCAAGAGAGCTGCTAGTTCACATTCTATTGGAACTGTTTTAGGTTTAAGTAGTACCCCAGCAAGTCAAATTCTTAAATTTGAGCAATATATTTTAGGTTTTCGTAAACGTTGAAATGGAACACAGACTATCTAGGTATGACGTTATCTTTATGCCATGCAAGCTTCTTTCAGCGGAATGATGGAATGAAACGTTGAGCTTTATGTAACAGATTTCACTTAGTCTCAGCCCACTTCTGATAGACACTTCTGTGATACTTACTGAGGGGAATGATGGAATGGAACAGACTATATTAGAAAGAGGGTTTCAATGAAGTTATTCAAGTATGCCTGCATTTTTGTCAGGTAGTTGATAGTTTATATTTTTTAGTTATTTTTAACGCTGGAACGCTGGAATGGAACAGAGACTCACTTGGAAATTCGCACGGAAAGTTCAAATGACACAACAAACTTATTTGAGACTTTCAATAATTATATCGTCAACATGTTCTGCAATATTTTTAAATTTCCTTCCAGTGAAACGCTGGAATGAAACAGCAAATTTTAGTACTACGAACTGAGGCTAGCCACAGCCCAGTTATCGGCTTCTGAGCTCTGCAACGAAATGAATTGAATATTTCTGATTCCACATTGAAATGAAGCAGCAAATGTTAAAAGCCACTCAATATCCGGTTTGCTAATCACCGAAACAAGTCGAAACACAAATCAAATTCGGAATGCGTAAAGCTAATCAAACGGCTGGCTAGGAGTAGGAGGAGGAGGAGGAGGAGGCAGGGTACGAGGAGGAGGAGGAGGAGCAGCAGCCGGATGAGGAGGAGCCAGCAGGAATTATGAATTGCCTTGGGCACAGTGAAACAAATAAACATCTGTTTGTTTTGCTTCTCTCTTTTTTTTTTTTTTTTTGCATTTTTAAGGGGCTGCACCTTGGTGCCAGCTGCGTCCTATTTGAATATGCAATTTCAATTTCCGAAATATACAAACCCAGCTCACAGCTCGGCAGGGTCGGGGCCCGGGCTGGGACCAGTGTTAGCTAACGACTAGTCGTAATCGGAAATGGGCAACCGCATGTTTAATTGGACGCAATTGAAACTAAACAAGCGTAAAATCGAAATAAAAACACGCACGCACACACAAATCCCAAAAAACTCGGCGGGTCCCGCGTTCCGTAATATGTTAATGGAAATTCATTTCATTTCACGTTCCATTCCAAACCGTTTTGTCCTGTCCCGTCCCGGCCCGTCCGGCCCGTCTCGTCTCGTCTCTTCTCGTCTCGTTGTGTTTCGCACGTAAAATTAATTACAAATTAATTTACCATAAATTGAAATTGCGCTCAGCGGGCGGCCAAAGGCGTCGCGTCGCGTCGGTCAGTCAAGTGGTTCCCCCCAAAAGTTTGCCCGATTCAAATGGGGTATTATATAAGTGTTGGGGGCTGTGGAGCGCCTGTTCATTAGCACCACAAATCGCTACAAAGTACAGTGGGGCTTCACAAAAACGAACGGCCAGTACAGACAGTGAGAAAGGCCAATGCTCTGCCAATCGACAGGCGTTGAGTACAGTGCTCACTCGTTCAAGAGAATTGCAGCTCGTTTTAATGCATATAACATTAATTTATAAGTTTTCAAAGCTTCCAGAAAACTTAATTTCTTTTTTAGTCTTTAATCAGTAAATGAAACGACAAACGTTTAAGAATATCGCACAAAGAAGATTTGAAAAATTATGCGCTTCCAAGACAGAGAAAGAGATTGAGGGAGAGAGAGGGAGACAGGGAGAGAGACGGAAAGAGATAGAGAGAGAGAAAAAGAGAGAGAGAGAGAGAGAGAGAGAGACAGAGAGAGAGAGACAGAGAGAGAGAGAAATAGAAAGATAAAGAGAGAGAGAAAGAGAGAGAGAGGGAGAGAGGAGAGAGAGAGAGAGAGAGAGAGAGAGAGAGAGAGAGAGAGAGAGAGAGAGAGAGAGAGAGAGAAAGATAAAGAGAGAGAGAAAGTCAGGAGAACATGAGAGCATTGGGGTTATATTTTTTTGACACATTAACTTTATAATTGATGAATAAAGTTTCAATTCATCAATCATCGATCAATTTTTCACGAAAATAAATTTGACAAGGGTAACTTCAAGTTCAACAATGGCTGCGTTTTGTGTATACCCTGTAAACCTAAAGATTTTCGCGAAGTATTTACATCCTTCCAACACAACTCGAAATGATAAAAACTGAAATAAAGAAAACATTTGACTAACCTTTAAACTGAGTACAGGGTGTGCTCCAGTCGGGCATTAGTTTGCTTTAGCTGCTCTGTCTGCTGTGCCCAAAAGCATGTCATCATGGTTCGCCTTAGTTGGTCTTGACTGTAAATGAAATTGTAATTTTTGCATATTTTGAATAATTTTTGCCAATTTGCGCGTGGGCGAACGATGGCGCGCGTTGCGAGGCATTGAATGCATTTTAGGGTTAAGTTTTAAAGCTGAAACCGCATTTCGCGAAACGCGGTCAAATGGACTAATTATGCTAAACAGCGTAAAACCGCAACAACCACTTAGCCATGGCCGATAGAGCGAATGGCCCAGTGCTGGCTCGATGCTCGACCATCGACCATCGACCGTCGACGGTCAATGCTGTTTGCCCAGCCCAGGCCAGGCCAGGCCAGGCCAGGCCCGGCGCCACGCCCCGCGCATTGATGTGCTCACACAAGCTGATCTATACCCTGCGTCCATTGAAGCGTGCGTGAAACAGGGTATATTTCAGTTGATGCAACTGAATAAAACAAACAAAAGCAACTATCGATAACTTTAACTAATTATATGTAATCGATAAATATTGATATCGAAACAATGATATCGATATATATTGATATCGAGCCAAATATATCGATAAATATTGATATCGAAACAATGTTCTTTCAGAGGATTTCTCTGAGTTTAGTTGGACTTGCAGCCACTTGCTTCGATTTATCGATTCACTTTCGTCGATATCTCTTTGCATTTTCATGTTATCGATAAATATCGATTCTAACACACGATTTCTTCTGGCATAATTCGGGAACATTTCAGTTTTTAGATACCTTCTCAGTTAAGAAAACAGCTCGGATCGAACTATAAACACAATCAAAAGCGGATTCTGTATACTGTGGGGCGCATGCTCTGGTGTGTGTGTGTGTGTGTGTGTGTGTGTAACAGGCAGCTAGAATATTACTAAAAATGCAGCTGGGCGCCGGGCTTAGGGTATCTTCTAGTTGAGCACACTTGACTAGGGCAATTGTTACTTATTGTTTTGTTTTTTGGCGATAAACCAAAACTTGTGCGCGCAATTTCAATTAAATTTACGCACACACACGCACACACACACGCACAGAGTGTGTGTGTTATATACAATATGATTTAATTTAAAGCCCAGTGTATGCCGCCTGCCACGCCCTTCGTGACCAGCCGCCACAAACAGCAAAAGTTGAGGGACGCACAAAAAGTGTTGCCTACTTAACAGCGCACGGGCACACACACACACAGAGAGAGAGAGAGAGACACGCACACACACACACACACAGAAGCGTGCGTATCGTACATGTAAATAAGAGCAAAAGTTTTAATTAAATTTTAAATACAAGTTAATTTTGTGTATTTTCACGCGACACACAACAACAAAACGCCCCAAAATATCCATTTGTATATTTTATGCCCAAAAACTGTTGGCATTTCCAGCGCATTTGCGTGCGTGTGTGTGCGAGAGTGTGCGAGTGTGTGCGTGTGTGTGTCTGCAGTTTTTCTATTATTTATAGACGTGCATGGACATGTGTGCGTGCACACAGAAAATGAGTTATAAATATTTAGTTGTAATTCAGGTTTTAGTTTGCATTGTTGCGGCCCCCAAAAACCAAATTAATATTCATAGCGCAATTCGACAGCGAGCCCAACGTCGACGGCGACGTCGCGTCTGCGCCGAGGTCAGCGTTGACCTCGACAAGTGCAAAAAAGAAACTTTGATTAGTATTAAATATAAGACAATTACATGCCCATAGCCGCAGCGCCGGGCAACTTGTTGCTGCGCAAAGAGTTACCGAGACTTGCACTCGCTGAAAAACAGCGCGAGTGGCGAGTAAAAATACATACTCGCTGAATGGAGAAACCAACGAGTAGCGAGTGGCATCAGCAACGAATGCCAATAAGCTTGCTAACCAATTGTAGTCCAAGAACTAGTTGAGGCTTTCACTTGCCAACGATAAACAGCGAGTGGAAAAGACTCGCTGGATCGAAGCTAGCACTCGGTGAAAGAAGTAGCGAGTGGCAACTAGACCTGATAACTTGTTGCGGTGCAAGGAGTATGCAAGACTTTTACTCGTTAATAGACATGGCGAGTGAATATACTCGCTGAAAATATGCAACGAATGATCAAAGCAACGAGTAGTTGGGTGCACTCGCCAAAGAAGCTTAATCGAATGTCGAAAAACCTGTCAACTTGTCGCTGTGTTTAAAAAGCGAGTAGCGAGTAAAAGTACTCGAAGAAGATATACAACGAATGGAGAAACTAACGAGTAGTTTAGCAATGGGCTGTTGGGGTCTAAGACATATAAATAGCGAGATGAAAAAGACTCGCTGGATCAAAACTTGCACTCGTTGCAAGAAGTAGCGAGTGGCAACTTCTTGCTGAGTAAGCCAAAAGTCAATAAACCTGCCAATTTGTTACAAAACTTTTACTCGTCAATAGACATAACGAATGGGAATACTAGCAGAAATAATGTAACGAAGAGAAAATGTAGCGAGTAGCTAGTAGCAAACACTCGCTAAATCAACACGAACGGAAGCCAATGGCAAGGGTTGCACTCGCTGGCTCAATACTTGCACTCGTTAAATAAGTAGCGAGTGGCAACTTCTCGCTGTATAGAAGTACACAAGCTGATTAGCTCGCCTGAGCTATTGTAAATAGCATTTGGTTTGGTAACCACGAGGGTATTTGAAGAAAACAAAGTCGAGCGAAACACAAAATTATTTTATGAAAAGAGGTTTTATTTAATCTGGCGTATTATTCATGAAAATTTGCTAACAGTTTGTAAATAATTCGGATTCTCAGTGCGTTGGGTTTTTTTTTATTGCTTACTTTTGTTAAGCCCTTGCAGCAAATTTATTTCTTTGGCCAGAAATACGTATTCATATTTCTATTCAAAAGCTTCTGCTGAAAATATACAATATTATAATCCGGAACCTGGTCAGAAATATGCCAAAGGAATCTCCTGACGGCACAACTTTTAATTACTTGCAGCACACATAGATACAAAAGAAGTTATCAAAAAATATAGAAATCCAACTTGAAATGTGTGTCAAAGCTGACTGACTAGCAAATACCCTGTAAACAGTTCTTGACTACGAACACTGGAAATATGTTTAGAAAAAGCGAAAGAATTTTTTATAGTATATTAGCCAAAAGGAGGATACTTTGGCGATTCAGCTTATCGATATAATTTTCATCTTAGCTATAGAAAACGTATCTCCCAGGCGACATTCATATGATACAGAAATGACGCAAAGCTTACTTACTTTCCATTGAGGTTATATAAAAACAATGGAGAATTGATATGTACCATGATTTGGCTACTGCAAAAAAGTCTTTTCTACATTTGCCTAGTATCGCCGATTTATCGCTTTCTTATCTTCCATTGAAAAAAAAGTGTCAATACATATAAACCAAGGCACAGCGCTATCATGCCCTCTTGCCTTCCACTAAAAATGAAAAAGAATGTAATAAAATGGAAAAAGAAAAGAACTGCATGCTTGCATGCATTTTTGAGCATGTCCGACAATTGGTGAAGCAGCAACAACAAAATGCAACCGCCCACAACATGTGCTAGTACGAAGGGTGTGCAGATTGTAAAGGTTGTATCTGTGTGTAAGTGTGTGCCGAGTGTGTGGAGTGTGTGTGTGTGTGTGTGCAATAATCCCAATCACAATCACGTGATTTGCAAGTAATCATGTTGTACATTTGCAGCTCACACATCGCATATTGATGAGCAAAGCCCACAGCCCAGCCGAACAGACAATATGCCGTACCCTGCCCTGCCGTACCCTGCCATACCGTGGCGTGGCGTGGCGTGGCGTATCCGGCATCCGTAACCGTAAGCCATGGGCCAAGAGTTCGGAATCGAAGCCGCAACCAGTAATAAACGTGCGTAATCAAGCCGTTGCCAGAGTTGCCCAGTTGCATCTATCGAAGCACAACAAAAGGCCATAAGAATTGCAAAATGCATATGGATGGATGTGCCTGTTCTGCAGGGTCGACTGCCTCTTGCCGCATGCCACATGGCTGCTGTTGCTGCTGCTGTTGCTGCCTGGTCATAACTCAAAAGGAGCAGCAGCAGCAGGAACAGAAAGAGGCGCCCCATTGCCACGGCTTGTAATATTTGATTTTGATTGAAGTGCAGCCAGGCATGTGGCCGGAAAAATCGCACGAGACCTGAACTGAATTTATACGAGACAACAAAAATGCGAAGCGTCAATTCTGATGCCTGTTGCATGGGCTGCACACAATGCAACCACACAGCCAGCCAGCAGGCGCCTGCCCCATAATGAGTGCCACAAAAGGCCAAAATACACACATACAACAGAGAGAGAGAGAGAGAGAGAGAGAGAGAGAGAGAGAGAGAGAGAGAGAGAGAGAGCGAGGAGAAAAACACAGAGAGAGAGAGAGAGAGAGCGGAGAGAGACTCCAGAGAATCCATTGAAAGCTACGTGACTTGCTGTCCTCTCGACTTGCTGCCGCATAAAACAAAAACCTCAGATAATAAATTGTATTTTTTAGCTCCGCAAATACATATATTCAAGCTAAAAATTAAAGATAAGCGTATTGGGCAGACTTAACAGCTGTGGCAAGCTGTTATTAACATGCCTCTGTTAATGTTTACAGTCCGTTAACCAGCCTCTGCAAGTTAACCCAGTTCCAACTAACCAAATACAGTTTAAGCATGCTGTTGCTTAACATCTGTTAATTTAACTTTCTGTTAACTAGACTGTTAAGTTACATAAATACACAAGCTAGCGTTTTGCTTCTTCTTTCCTAAATACGTACAAATTAGAAACATTCAACGATACAGCTAAGGAATGCTGTTACTTAAAGTCACTGTTAATTTAACAGTCTGTAAACTAGTCTGTTAAGTTACATAAATACACAAGTTAGAGATTTGCTTCTTCGTCCACCTGCATCACATTATGTCTGGAAAAAGATTTCTTGTTTAGAATCGGTGCTTTAAATCCGATTTTTATAAAACTTTCAGGGCTTAAAAATGGCACACAAAGGTCTGTGAAAGAGTTTAGTTTTACAATATTAGGGGGAATGGCTGGAGTTATCCAAATTGTGAAACATTTTGGAGCTGTGTTTTACAATACAAGACTCTACATACCAAAACTGTTGTCTCTAAAAGTGGATTAGAATATTAATTTGTATCGATTTTATGCTGCGCTCTCTTCCCTCATTTCTAACAGTCAACCTCACGAGACATGATGAAACCAGCGGTACCTCATGCCCAGTAAATGCTCACTGTATTAATTATTCTCAGCTAATGCCACTCACTCTAGAGGCACGCAGTCCTGCAGCAGAACAGTTCTAGCTTTAACAGCTGTTAAGCCTGCCTTTAACAGCGTAACTTTAACACTAACAGTAGTCAATGTTTTACATAGCCGCACTCCAAACTCGCCTTAAAGCATCTGAGACGCCTTAGCGAAAGTGCAAGCATGTTTTTGTTCCCCTTTTTTTTTTTTTGCGACTAACTCCACGCCGCTTTGCATCACTGTCAGTGCCGGGCGGAGCTGCCAACTCGATGCGCTTCGCTGCGTCGCCTTGACAGGCGCGCACGTTAGGCAACACGTTGAGCTGCTGCCACTTGGGGCGCCACACACGCTAAGCCAGCCCAGGCCGAGGCTCAGGATTCGGGCAGAGCTCAGACTCGCATTTGGCGGCCATTTCTGGCTCCGGTAGGGCCAGCTTCTGTTAGTGCCTTTCGGGCATATTTCTTTCCTCTGGCATCTATCTTATTCGTTTTTTCTTTTAAATTTTTGCCACCTCTTCGCCTTTGTTTGTTGCAAGCTTTAAGGCGACTCGCCTGTTTTATGGCACTGCATAAATCAGAGGGTACCAACAGCCGTACCGCCCTACCATACACCCGCACAGCCGCGTAAAGTGGGCGTGGCTGGCGCATTTATTGACCAAATTTATTGGGCACAAGCCGAGATGATGAGCATATTACGACTATAACACATAGTTTGCTTAGGGTCCTACCAGAGGGTGCTACCAGAGGGTGCTACCAGAGGGTGCTCAAGTGGGATAGAGATGGGAGGAGGCCGCACTATAATTGCCGTGCTCGGAGAGCATGAAATTTTCAACGCAACAAATGAAAATATTTTTGTTTCACTTTGGCTTTTTTTATTTGCTAACTTTGACTGAGGCAACCCGCGCACCGCTGCGCTACCTCCCTGGTCGTGAGCACTCGCGTCCCTACCCCGACCCCTCTGTCGCTTGGCTTCCAGTTTTTATTTGGCATGTCTGGGACAGACGCGCTGCCTGGCGCAAAACATTTAGGCTGCTTGGCCCTTTGAAGGCTCGTGGTCATAAATTCCGTTCTCACCACATTTTCTCTCCTTCCTACCGGCCCGCCTGCCCCTCAGACGAGTCACTACGCTTTTGGCGTTCCTTCTTTTGGTGTGTGTGTGTGTGTGTGTTTTTGGCCAGCAGCAAAAAGCATTTTTGACTTCACCAAAAGGTGCAAAAAAAGCTGTGGGCAACGAAACGGCAACGCTTTTAATTTCAATTGCAAGCAACGAATTCGAAATACTCTAAAGACAATTCAACTTTAGACTTTGGTCTGTGAGCAATTGCAGAGCGCGAATTACTGAAGCGAATACTGAATAGGTTTTTGATGGATGGAGTTTTAAAGAGTTTTTTTTATAAAGCTTTCCTTGGGAGAATTGAGAAAACAGAGCAAGATTGGATTAGCTGAGGAAGTCTCCTAAAAGATTTGCTCGGCTAGGAACAGGAAGAAGGTTTTAGAGAAGTTATTTTACCCAAAAAAAGAAGCTTAAAAGGTTGTTGCGAATGTCGAAACAATACGCTGAGGAAGTCTTCTTTCTGGGGAACTATTATATTACCCTGTAATTAGGCGAAAGTCTATCTTGTTGCTCAATTCAATTTGTTTTAATATAAGGAAAATCTTCCAACTGAGCTTAAAGATCTAATTAGACTCAAAGTTAATCAAGCTGAGCTTAAGATAAGTCCAACAAGAAGAACGCAGCCACAAAAGTTTGCTTTGCCTGAACTGAGGCAAGCGTTCTAAGCCAGCGTTGAACCAGCAAGCGAAAGGTCGCCGGCTCAAACCCAATTGAAATGCTTCAGTTCATCTGAGGAAGTCTTCTTTCTGGGGAACTATTATCCTGTAATTAGGCTAAAAGCTATCTTATTACTCAATTCAATTTGTTTTAATATAAGGAAAACCTTCCACGTGATCTAATTAGACTCAAAGATAATCAAGCTGAGCTTAAGATAAGTCCAACAAGAAGAACGCAGCCTGAACTGGGGCAAGCGTTCTAAGCCAGCGTTGAACCAGCAAGCGAAAGGTCGCCGGCTCAAACCCAATTGAAATGCTTCAGTTCATCTGAGGAAGTCTTCTTTCTGGGGAACTATTATCCTGTAATTAGGCTAAAAGCTATCTTATTACTCAATTCAATTTGTTTTAATATAAGGAAAACCTTCCACGTGATCTAATTAGACCAAAAGATAATCAAGCTGAGCTTAAGATAAGTCCAACAAGAAGAACGCAGCCTGAACTGGGGCAAGCGTTCTAAGCCAGCGTTGAACCAGCAAGCGAAAGGTCGCCGGCTCAAACCCAATTGAAATGCTTCAGTTCATCTGAGGAAGTCTTCTTTCTGGGGAACTATTATCCTGTAATTAGGCTAAAAGCTATCTTATTACTCAATTCAATTTGTTTTAATATAAGGAAAACCTTCCACGTGATCTAATTAGACCAAAAGATAATCAAGCTGAGCTTAAGATAAGTCCAACAAGAAGAACGCAGCCTGAACTGGGGCAAGCGTTCTAAGCCAGCGTTGAACCAGCAAGCGAAAGGTCGCCGGCTCAAACCCAATTGAAATGCTTCAGTTCATCTGAGGAAGTCTTCTTTCTGGGGAACTATTATCCTGTAATTAGGCTAAAAAGCTATCTTATTACTCAATTCAATTTGTTTTAATATAAGGACAACCTTCCACGTGATCTAATTAGACCAAAAGATAATCAAGCTGAGCTTAAGATAAGTCCAACAAGAAGAACGCAGCCTGAACTGGGGCAAGCGTTCTAAGCCAGCGTTGAACCAGCAAGCGAAAGGTCGCCGGCTCAAACCCAATTGAAATGCTTTCTTTTTTGACAGTCAGATTTTGTCTCTTCCAATCGCTGACTAAATGCATGCCCAATCGAATGTACCCGACGTTTACATTCGCGCCTGTTATTAGGGCACGAATAAAAATATGAAAAAAATTAACAAAAAAAAAAAACACTCAAACGCAAAGGCATATAAAGCATATTTTTGGACATGCTTTCGCCTTGAGTTTGGCTTGGCTAAGCAAAGGCTGACATGGCCAAGGGGCGGGGGCGGGGGCGGGGGCGTGGCAAATTGGGGGCACAGCCGCCGAGGCGAGACACAGGCAGCGCGAAGAGAGAGCGCGCCGTCCAACAAGGAAATTCGGAATCTAACATGATAATAAAATATTCATATTAATCTGCTTGGCTCATAAAATATTCAGCTGCGTAATTGTTGGCATTACGTGAAGCTAAGCAAGAGGCTGGCACAACCAGAAGCAGAGCAACAGCAAAGCGCCCAAGCTAAACGTTGGCCCATTCCCAGAAGCTGCAGCTCCAGCCACAGGCAGGAGACACAACAAGCCTGGGTAGGCGCGGGCTTTTGGGCATTCAGAAGGTAGGAGGCGGGGGCCGGAAATGCCAGGCCAAAAAAATCTTACAAGTTTGTAATTTACACCTGGCTGCGTTTTTTGACTGCCTGGCAGCCATGCTTGGCCAGCCTTGCCTTGCCTTGCCTTGCCTTGCCTTGCCTTGCCAGAGGCGGCTGACTTTTTGTACGCTGAACCCATTGAAAAAGCACGAGCTCAAACGGGTAGCTTGTTTCTGTGCAAGCCTATGTAACAGGCAGAAGGCAGCATCGCCTGTGAATGCCTCTCGATCAGGGCGAAGAGCTGGCAATCCAACGAACTCGGCAACTGTCAAACCTGGAGGCCATCATAATTTCAAAACGATATCTTTTCCCCATTTCTGTAATATCGATAAATATCGATTTTAAGAGAACTTTTCGATCTTCAAAACTGAAGAGCTTGGAGCTTGAAATTTGGAATTTATATTGGTCTACACCATAAACAGAACGTGCTTATAATAGATCTCTTCCCTTTTTTTGTAATATCGATAAATATCGATTTTAAGAAAACTTATCCACCTTGAAAACTGAAGAACTTGGAGCTTCACGTTCGAAATTCATATTTCTCTTTACCATAAACAGAATGTATTAATGATCGATAACTCTCTCTTCCCATTTCTGTAATATCGATATTTATCGATTTTGAGAAAACTTATCCACCTTGAAAACTGAAGAGCTTGAAGCTTAAAACTTGGACATTATAATTGTATATACCATAAACAGAACGTGCTTATATGGATATCTCTTTTCATTTTTGTAATATCGATAAATATCGATTTTGTGACAAGGTGTTTTAAGCATAGCTCGAAGATTCTGAGAGCTGGCTTAACCAAACTTGTGCTGTAGATTATACTTTATTATACACTTTTGCTTTAGTATGGAAAAACAACCATTTGAAGAGTTAGAACCTTGCGCTTTGGTATGTGCACACTTTATTATGCCATTTCTGAGACTAGACAATTTTCCAATGATCGCACGGTAAGCAGCCAAGTTCACAAAAGAACGCCTTTTCATTATTGTGGAGCAGAGAGAAAGCAGAACTGCATGTGCATTTTTCTTATGGGAAGCTAGAGTATTTGCAGCGCTGTGTTTAGGGTATCAGAAAGTTGCGAAACTTCGACTTGTGACTTTAAGCAAAAGTCTTGGCTTTAAGGACTGTGTGACTTTGGTAAATCCCATTAAGCTATTCATAATTGCTCATAATTTTGGTTGATTTCATTAGCATATGTAACAATTTAATTTGATGTGTGAAAAGCGAATGCAACTCTCTACACACACACACACACACACGCACACGCACACACACACACACAACCACAACTTATATGCATAATCAATGATGCCTCATTAACCTGCCTGACAATTGTTGTTGTTGTTGTTGTTGCTGTTAATTACGCATCGCATATGCGGTCATAAAATATACAAAATATCATTCTCAACGCCCGTTTTACATCAAAATAACGTCGATTAACACCTCTACCGTGTGCCTGTGTGCGTGTGTGTGTGTGTGTGTGTGTTGTTTGTGGCATAAAACCCTGTTAATTGGATTTATCGTATAATATTGAAACCGCCATCGCGGCTGCCATCAGCGGAAGTCGCCCGCCTATGCGGCGTATGCGTAATATTGACATAACTTATTTTCACATTCGACGTGTTCCCAAAAGCGTAAACGCCAAATGACAAGTTGTAGCGCACTCGACTAGAAGATACCCTGCACACAGCGAGAAACTTTTCATCCTATCTTTGGGAAATGCGATCATTATGCAATTTTAAGAGCTTGAATAAGGCAAAGCTCTACCTATGAGTAGGAGTATTTTCCAATCCTAGAGCAAAAGGGGTGTGGCATCCAAAAAATGATATATTCCTAATCTTTATATACTTTAAGAGAGCTTTTCTCAAAATCGACAAAATTGAAAAGAGTTATCGATCATTAGCACGTTCTGTTTATGGGATAGACATATATTATGTACAAATTTTAAGCTCCAAGCTCTTCAGTTTTCAAGATCGACAAGTTCTCTCAAAATCGACATTTATCGTTGTCCCAACTAAGAGTAAAAGTCCTTTATGGGGTCCGGAATAGCCTTTCATCCACATCCTTAAGGGTATTAAAAGCAGAAACAAGTCTGTTAGATAAAGAAGCTATTGATTTTCCACCACAGTTCCTATATGAAAGATTCCACACAACATTTCAATAGTTGGTGTGAGCACATGACTGCAATTCTGTTTAGGCTCAGTTTGAACCATGTTGCTGGTTCAGTTCACAATACTCCACAATCCCATAATAGATCTGGCTTTATCCTTTGCCATCCAATCAACCCTTCTTCCCATCAGCATTGAGAGAATAATTAACTCGCATTTTTATTTATCTTCTTAAAGCCGCAATTCTTGTTTGTTTAAAGACCGATTAAATTAAATTTCGATTCAGTTTTTGCGCGATATTACGTATAGTATCTTTGTAGTAAGGAGTTAGGCCAGCTGTTAAAATGGAATTTATTTAGAGTAGATCTTCCGCAGCGAGAGGTGCTTAGCCTTACCTTCTTCCCAGACGATGTGATCCATGATTTTGCATTAATTTCTTGTTACAATTTATTCCTGCTGACAAGGCGGATAATTGTTAAGGAAATCGCGGGAAGGGAAGATCCAAGGTTTACCTTGGGTGTGGCGATGATTGCGGTCCCTTTCATAGCCTTATTTTAAAATGTGAAGCTCAAAGTCGAGCTTGGAATTGATTTTTGAATTTCTCATTTATGTTTTGGGTGTTGAATTGTTTCGTAGAAAAATAACTTTGAATGATCAGAATATAACTGCAATAGGTCGTATTACCGATTATACCGAGAAGATCATGATTTTATATTATGGCTCGTATAATACCTTGTGACACATTTTGAGAGTCTTGCAATTGTAAAAGGCAACAAATACTGGGCTTATGTGAATCCCTCTCCGGGCGGAAACTCACCATCATTGTGTTGACACCCATTCACACGAACACACAAACCCCTTCTGAACGTAATTTTGGAAGACTTGTTGAGAATTTCACATTGTTTACGGATAAAGTTTTAAACTGAAACTGAAACTGAAACTGAATTTGTACCGTTCTTTTTGAATTTAATTGTTCCTCTCAACAGAAATAAACAAAGAGAAAAGGCAGAAGAAATTTTGAAATTTATACAACAATTTTGAAAACTAGAGCTCTGGGCTCCAGCTGAGCTCCACCTGGAATGAATCTGTTTGGATTTCGCCTCAGCTCATTCGTCTTTATGTTTATATGTTTATGTCGATTTCAAGGGCTGCTCAGGCTTTACAAGCTCAAATTCTAAACACATGGCCAACTAATGGATTTTAAGTAGAGGAAAGAGAGTTTCAAATCAGCTTGCATATTGCATATTGCAAATTCGACTCAAATAGAATCAGAAAAAGTGCAAAAGTTTTAAGCCGCCAGTTTCCGCCAATTTTCCACTGTTGCGGGTGAAAGTGCAAAAGTTGCTAAAACATGCATTCATTATGTTTTGCTCAACAGTTCTGATTATAAATTTGGCGAAACTTGACTTTTCGCCCACATTTTTGACCAGGAAGATGTGCATTTTGCGAAAAGTTTGAAAAATGTCCGAAAAGGAAGCTTTCACACTAGCGGGTGGAATTACGACAAATCACGTCTAAGCGTAACATGATACGGTAGGGTAACCAATCAATCAATCAATCAGACAATCAGTCAGTCGATCAGTCAGTCGATCAGTCAGTCGATCAGTCAGTCATTTAGTTTTCCATGTAGAGATGTTAAGTTCAAGAGATTGAGATTCAGATTCACATATTTTCTGGCTTACATCAGAAGGCGAAATCGCAGAGATATCGTATTTGCGCGAATTTTCCACCCTTACAGGTGGAATTTCGTCAAATCACGCCTCAGTGTCCACAGTTAACCTTTGTCCCTAAGGTAGTCAATCAGTCAGTCAGTCAATCAGTTATATGTATACATATATATGTATATTTGAGAGACTCAAACTGATTTAAAGAATCATTCACACGTTTTCTGGCTAACATGAGAAGGCGAAATCGCAGAGTAATTGTTGCGAATCGGTTTGATGTAACTGCACGTGATTAATTATAATATGTTGACTTTTTTTCAGACCACATGCAGA
Organism: Drosophila littoralis; assembly: GCA_018903485.1. Taxonomy (NCBI): domain Eukaryota; kingdom Metazoa; phylum Arthropoda; class Insecta; order Diptera; family Drosophilidae; genus Drosophila; species Drosophila littoralis. Next base: position 998,631 of record JAEIGF010000591.1, read on the forward strand.
GAGTTGCTTTTGGCTGGCAAACTTTAATTATGATATATGAGTAAGCTGTTGGTCAAAGACAGGAGCTGTAAACGTTGTTAAATTTTGAGGTATTTGTTGTTTAATTAGATTGAGTTGCAATAATAATTCATAATTTGATGGGAATTAACTCAGTCGACGCAGAGCACAGACAACACACACACACACACACACAAACACAAACACACACAGCATAATTATTAGGCCTGGGCACAAAACTTTGCTGAACCAACCGGCTCGATGTCTTGACAGCTCGAGTTAATTCAATAGGCAGAGAGTGCATCATTTGTTCGACATTTCCGGCACGCACACACACACAAAAGGACACATAGAATGCCATGATAAGTTCAAGTTTAAAGCATTATAGAAAATACTTGTGCTTGCGTCTTGTGCGAGGAAAGTTTTAGAAAATCACAGTTCACCTAACTGCGGAGCATTTCAAATAACTTATAATAGGATACGCGGCCCTTTTCTATATATTTAATCAGAAAAACTTTTGCCCAAGCTCGGAAAGTGAATTTACAGAAGGACATTTTTCAAAAATTTCCCTTCAAATAAATAAGATATAGATCGTATAATAAATATGAAAGTTTTCTTTAGTTTTCGTCAATTTTTCACACTTGCGGTTGGAATTTTGTTCAAAACCCAGTCTAAGTATGAACTAGCAACTTTTGTAAAAGATTCCGCTTTTTAGGGCGCACGGTTTAGGCTGTGCGTTGCCCATCAATCAGTCAATCAAGACATCTAAATATAGAGCTTATTAATTAGCATTGACATACATATGTTGCAAAAAAGAAAGAAGACTTTGAATGAACCATTTTCTCTCTAGCCAAACGAACATGGAGGACATAAAGTAACCCATCAATCAGTCAATCATCAATCAATATCATTTTAATACATATAATACATTTTAATAAATTATTATTTACAGATGCATGTTACAAAAAGCTAAAAAAGTTTGAATAGAGCATGTGCTCTCTAGCCAAACGAACATGGAGGACTTAATGTTACTCATCAATCAGTCAATCAGATCATTTTAATATGAAAATAGTATTTCAAGGAAATATTATTAACAGACATATAATGTAAAAGGTGAGAATACTTCAAATGGGCCATGTGCTCTCTAGCAAACTGAATATGGAGGACATGACGGGCAACGTCATCAATCAGTCAATCATTCAATCAAATAATATAAATGCACATAAGATATATTAAAGAGCTATCACTAACAGAGACATGTTGCACAAACCTAGAAGACGTTGAATGGAGCATGTGCTCTCTAGCAAAGTGAATATGGAGGACATAACGTTGCCCATCAATCAGTCAATCAGATCATTTTAATACAAATTGAATACATAAACTATAAATTCCCGAAAGACACAGAAAATGAATGCACGTTAGCTACATGAATAATGTTACCATGGAAAACATGGAATACCAACTCGTGCAAATGAGAAAAAATCAAAGTTTCAGCTCTGTGAAATACAAAATTAATAGAAAACTGACCATGGAGGACATTGGCTTCTTATATACAGAAAATTGAGCTGAGAGCTTGAGAGCTGGCAAAGACTTGGGGCGCACCTCGCAACTAATATGCCCAAGCTGCCTGCCTGCAGAGGGAAGAGGATGTTGCGCCCCATTGCAGCCATCTCGCTCGCACCCACGTTGTAGTTAAATACAAAATTGTGTTGCATCGTTAGCCTAATTGCATTTTCCAGAACGAAACAACAGCAAGAGCAAGACAAGACAAGCCAAGACAAGAAAATCGAGGGAGAAAGGCAGGTTGCGGGGCATACGCATGGGGAAAGGGTATACAGGAAGAGGCTTGATGATGATGCTGCTGCTGCTGCTGCATGCGTGCGTGCGTGCGTGCGTCTATGTCACAGGGGCTGTCCGCAGCGAGTGTGACTGTAGCTGGTTCCAGTTGGTCAGTCGACTCTGGTCACATAGTTGCTGATTGCATTTTTTGGCTATTAAGTCTGTACGCCCCAGCTGCTACCCTGTACTCAGGCAAGGTTCATGGAAACGGGCATATTGAACTTGAGCATATTTGCTGCTAGCTACTCCAATGTAGGTTGCTGATCGATTACTGATCGATAACTTTCGCCAGCTCGCCAAAGTCGATAAGTATCGATTTGTAGACTTGTTTCTTTGAGCAAATATCAAAGCGTTAAAGGCATCTAAGTTGGCATATGGCTTGTTCTTTGACATTCACAAATCGAATTGCTCATTTGACGAAAATCGATAAATATCGATATGGCTAATTTACTTCGATTTTTGACAAACGCAGCCATGTGAATGCCATCTAAATTCCACCTGGATAAATCTCAGCTGTTGTATATGTATGTGCGTTTGTATTCAGCGCAATTGAGACCTGTGGTTAGGGTATTTTCTAGTCGTTTACTTTCTGTCTGGTGCCAGTTTGACTTGTTTTGGGTGACCAGTGTGGCCAGCCACTGTCATTGCCATTGTCATCATGTGCATGTGCATGGCACACCTAACAGGCACACACACACACACTCGCACACACACACACACACACACACACACTCGCACACACACACACACACACACACTCGCAGACCCACATGTAATAACTAGTCGTTTATTTCAAGAGCTCAAGTCTCTGCGGGCTACGGACTAACTTTTGACTTTTGATTTCTCTGGCCTAAATGAACCAGACCAACAACTACAGCATACCACACACACACACACACACGCACACGAATGTGTCGCATTCAAATGCACAGAAACTGACCCCCCCCCCCCCCTGAAATGCACACACAATGTCCCCATAAAGCCGTCGGCACAATTCGTTAAAGATTTTTGATATTTTCATTACGTGCAGCTGCCAGCTAAGCATCATTGTGTGTGTGTGTGCTTTGTGTGTGTGTGTGTGTGTGTGTGTGTGTGTGCGAGTGTGTTGCTCTGTGCTTGGTTTATAAAATCTTGTACATGAACAGATTTCAATCGCTTAATCTCTGCTGACATTTTGTGTAGCAGCCAAGAAAAACGGCCAGAACGTAACGCTTACAACAACAACAAAACCATTTTCCGCACGTTCCAGCTCATTCCCAGGCGTTCCCTTTGCTTATGAATTAAAACAGGCCGCCCAATAGAGACCACAAAATGTGTCCGTGTGTGTGTCCGTGTGTGTGTCCGTGTGTGTGTCCGTGTGTGTGTCAAGCTAAATAATTCAAATTAGTACAAGCTGCCCGAGCAACAACAACAACTGCTGCAAACAATGGCACCTACTACCTTCATTGCCCAGTTGAGCTTTTCATAAAATGCAAAACATGAAAATCTACTTGAATATTTATCCAAAAGATTTGACAAAAATTAAATGTCAATAATTTGAATTTTATATGCACATACTCATACAACCAAAAAATCCATCCAAAAATATCATTGATTCTTCGACTGATTGCTCCGATAGAAGATGGAAGATAGATGATAGAAGATAGAAGATAGAATATAGAAGATAGAATATAGAAGATAGAAGATAGAAGATGGAAGATGGAAGATGGAAGATGGAAGATGGAAGATGGAAGATGGAAGATGGAAGATGGAAGATGGAAGATGGAAGATGGAAGATGGAAGATTGAAGATGGAAGATGGAATATGGAATATGGAATATGGAATATGGAATATGGAATATGGAATATGGAATATGGAATATGGAATATGGAATATGGAATATGGAATATGGAATATGGAATATGGAATATGGAATAAGGAAGTTGGAAGATGGATGATGAAAGGTGGAAGATGGATGATGAAAGGTGGAAGATGGAAGGTGGAATATGGAATATGGAATATGGAATATGGAATATGGATGATGAAAGGTGGATGATGAAAGGTGGAAGATGGAAGACGAAAGGTGGAAGATGGAATATGGAATATGGAAGATGGAAGACGAAAGGTAGAAGGAGGAAGATAGAATATGCAGGATGGAAGATGGTCAAATCTCATCCGATTTTCATGAATTTTGTCTTTTTTTTTATTGCGTGGCGTTTAGACAAATTTAGCATCTAAATCTGGCAACATTGTTCTTGTGAATGTATAGATATATCGATATATAGATTTCTAGACGTATAATCGTATATGAAAATATATACAGAGGGCAAAGAAGAAGATAAAAGATGGAAACAAGATTCAAAATGGAATATGGAACATTGCAGGTGGAAGATAAAATATTTATACATTTACGGATATATAGAAAAATGTAGATTTAAGGCAACACTAATTTTTAATGGTTTAACATGAATGAACAAAGACATTTCAGAACAATCGAGTTATTTACATCATGCGCGAAACGGTATACGGATCGTAGACACGCTGGGCTTGCATTTTGGGCAAAGTGCGGCGAAAGATAAAGGCGCCGCGATAATGATCACCGCGCGCAATCAGATCCGTCAGACAATCGATCCACTGGCAATAGATGGGCATAAAGGGCGGTGCGCCGGCTGCCACGCCCGAGCCGGAGCAGGCCATGCAGGCGCCGACAACCTGAAGTGGATAGAGCAGCATGATGGCACCAAACTGCAGCAGAGCCGAGTTGTACTCGCGCTGATCGGACTTGAGCATAAAGACGCGATTGCAGATGGCGCTGAGCGTGCTGGTGCAGAAGAGCACGCCCAGATCGCTCAGGAGGCGCGGCACAAAGCCCGCATAGAAGCCGAGCGGCCCGTCCTGGGCCAGTATCTCGCGCACACTGCCCCGGATTGTCGAATAGACAACCTCACGGCCAACAAACTGTGCCATCTGACGCACAGAGATGACATAGAACGGATGCGATATGGCCAGGCCGGTGGCAATAATAACCGCGTCTCGCAGCATATTCGAGACGTACTCACGCAACGGATGCGCCGGCTTCTCCAGCTGCTTCCAGCCGGCCAGATGGACAAGGCTCTCCGAGAACAGAGCCGAACTGGCGCTGCTCAGTATGCGCGGCCCCAAGCCGCGATAGAGTCCGGCAAAGCCATCCGTGTGCCGGATATAGCGTATATACTGATGCACGCTCGGCAGAAACAGCGTCGAGCGGCCCAGCCAGCTGGTGGAGGCTACAGCCGGCAGCGGCTCGTAGCCCAGCTGCATCAGGACCTTGGCGTACTCATACGGATGCATGACGGCCCCGAAGCCCATGCGTAAGAAGAAGCGCAAAAAGTCATTCGGCTTGTCCAGCTCATCGTTAGCCCAATCTGTTTCTGCTTCCAACGTTTCCTTGTGGCCCCTCGGCTTCGATTCCGCCGGCTGCTGCTGCTCCGGCTGTTGCTGCTGCCCAGTCTCATCGCCGCTTTCCTGATGCTCCAGCGTTGCCTTTCCTGATCCTCCAGCGCCCCCCTCGAGACGTTGCACAACCGCCGCCGCATTATTGTCCGCATCGCCGCCGTCGCCGTCGCCGGCATAGATACCCTCCAACATGAGCTCACGACGACTCTGCATTTCACTTGGCTTCTGTTCGAATCAATTTAATTTAAATTTTCCGTCTCGACTTGTTCAAGCTGCTCGCTCGGGCTGAAACAAAGTGAGGCTCCAAAGCTAACGCTAGCAAACGCCCTGACAAGGCCCACAAGGCTGACTTTCTCTCTCCCCACATACATATATACAAATATATATAAACTTATTGCCGATTGACGGCTTGATGCCTTGCTGTGCAGTACAGCAAATGCATTCTTCAATAACTAATTTCAGGGCTTGAGGACGAGAGCATCATGTAACCCAACTGTATGCAACAAGCTGAAGGAAGCATTAACTACCTAGCATACCTAATTATACCCTGAACATATTGAAAATGGGTAAAAAGCGAAGTCGGTCTAGCCAGGCCCGTCTGTCTGTCTGTCTGTCTGTCTGTCTGTCTGTCTGTCTGTCCGTCTGTCCGTCCGTCCGTCTGTCCGTCTGTCCGTAGAGACTTAAAATTTTAGCTGCAGGTCCTCCTAGTCCATGCGCAGATCGAGTTTGTTTCCGACATTCGATAACTTGCCCTGTTTACAAGCAATCGATAAAAATCGATATCGACTCAAATTCCAAGAATTTCTATATACATGTACACACACACATTCATGCGTGTCTTCTTCGAATTCAATCAATAGTATTGCAATTGCGATTGTATTGTTTTCTGTGCTGCTATTTAAACTTGTTTTGTTCTCAATAAGTCTCAATTATTGGCGTGGCCGTCGGGTAGAGGCGGCGGCAAGTAGTGCGGTTTGTTGCGAGTTCGAACCCTCCCAAGGGAACTTTTATTATTACTTTACTACTAAAGCAAAAGAGCGCGTAGCGCGAGCTGTATTTGGTGTTGGAATAAGAGAGATCAGGGTATCCCCTAGTCGGGAGCTCCCGACTGGAACCTCTTACTTGTTTTTGGCTAACTCCCACCAAAACGTTGGCATTTCCAAAGATCATCAGCCGTAAAGTGTTGAAAGTTTGAACTGATTTAGAAGGCGATTTTGTCTTCGTTTTGTCTTGCTTTCACACAAAATTCAACCAACACGTGACATTTCCTTCAATTCGTTTATTAACTTTAATTGACTTGAGCTCGACTTGTTACAACGCAACATTAAAAAAGACTTTCAGCTGATATTTGATTTGTTTTGCAAGGTATTTGATTTATATTTATTTCGCATGTTGCCTGTCCATACTATTAAGCCCAAAGATCAATGGCCTAAACAGCTGGAGTGAACGCCCATCCGTTGAGCCCTCACGCCTCGCCCCCTCCGGCTCCGCTCTGGCCGCAATCGCCGGGTTCTGGCGAAACGCGGCCCACTTTGAGACCCCGGTCGCCCCTGTTGTCTCTTGTCACCGTTTTGCCACTTATTGCAGAACATGAAATTTCAATTAGGCAATTTTACTCTATGCTGTTTTTCTGGTCAATTAAATGCAACCATATTGCCAGCTGCACACACACAAACACACACAATGTGTGTATGAGTTGCAAGTTCAGCTCTTTTTTCATTTACACGCCGCTGCAAATTGCATGTGAAGTCAACAGCAACAGTGGAAAAATTGGATCAGAAAAACCGAAATTTATAAAGGGCATGAATTCGGTCTAATAAACACATTTCCGTGCCGTCAAATACAGTGTTGGAAAACGTCTAACAGGTTCAAGTTGAAAGCATATCGGATCAAACAGTGGGACGCAGCGATTCAGGAAGCAATATAGTGTTGGAAAGTGCCACAATTGAAAGCATAAAAGCTTAAGTGAGCAAAGTTAAACAAGTCAGTGTTGGAAAGAGCGTTAAATAAACAGTAAATTAGTTTATGAGAGCTTTAAAGGGTAACCAAGACAAAACAGTGTTCGATAATGTTTAAACTGCATAGCTAACGAAATCAGTGTTGGTAATTTTCAACGTTAAAGAGGAAAATAGTTGAAACAAGCAACAGTGTTTGATCGGGATAACAGTTGAAGTGAGCAAAGCCTTTGCTTTAATGAATCGGGATAATAGTTTCAACGAGCAATTTGGTGCCTGAAAGTCTGCAAACAGTGTTCGAAAATGGCTTTAAACTAAAAGAATTCAGGCCAAGTGAACCAAAATAGCAAAATAAGTGCATACAAATGCTTTAAGTACCTCGATAAAACCAAAAAGAGTGACAGAGAATCCTTTAAACGAATTGGAGAACAAAATGCTCAAAGAGGGCATATTTTTTTGTACCTGAGCCAAGCTCCGATATCTGGGTTCTTCCCAGTTGAATTGATTGATTTGATGATTAAAGCTCTTCGAAAGCAATCTTCTCCCTTAGCCTTAATCTTCCGCTCACTCATATTCTCAATTTTAGAGACATAACAATTTTCCAGATATTCGTCAAATGAAATAGGGGCCCAGTAAATTTGAAATAACGATTTGCAAGCGAATCGTAACCGGAAGCCCGTCCCCAGGACCCAATCCCGAAACGGCAAACGAAAGGAACTTATGCGACACGCACAGTTGATTAACAATGTTGCAATTTCTGCACCGAACCAACGCATCGATGGCTTTTGGGGTGATGTTCAGCGCAAATCTGTGAAACAGCCAAAGGGGAACAATGAACACCAAATGCCCCCCCCCCCCTGCTCTTCCCCCTTCCCACATCCAGCCGCCTGGGCATCATGCAGTTGCCGCACGATTATTGCACATCACTAATTAGTGATGTGAGCGCCGCGCGCGCGCGCTTAAATATTACGTTTCGGCACGAATAGATTGCGGGAATGGCAGGCGGAGCAAGTCCGTGTCACTGGAGGGACACCAAATGCAAGCGCTCCAGTGCTAAAGCCGTGCACGGGAAGGGGCGGGGGCGGGGGCGGTGGCGGGGGCACGGTCACGGGCCTGACGTTGACATTCCACTAACAGTGAAATTGTTTTCCAAATCCTAAGCTTGCATGTTAGCCACACGCAACAACAATGAGAGTGCCTCAGTCGGGAGTGCTCGAAGAAAAGATACCCTGCATCCAGCGAGAGGCTCGATTCAATGCATACAAACTTCTGCCCTGTATCAAGCTCTTAAAGTTTCCGAGCTATATCTCGAAATCGATACTTATCGATAACATGAAAATGAAAGGAAGTATTGTTCATATGGCATGGGTAAATCTATAATTTTGAAGATCGTGCCTCTAGCTCTTAAAATCTTCGAGTTAGCTTAAGAAGCCAAATCTGAAAATCGATATCTATCTATATTATAAAACTGAAAGGCGCTTTGCTTCTTCAACCGTATCTTAAAATCGATATTTATCAAATGTGGAGCCCTCAAAGTTATCGAGATATGATAAAAGACTATATCTCAAAATCAATATTTATCGATATCATGAAAATGCGAGGAATTATCGTGCTACATATGGTAGCTCTTAAAGTTTTTGAGATCTACCAGAGCATGACTTACTTTGACGCGGCCCAAACTGGATGCATTCGCACAAAAACAACATCATACCCTATGTGCAAATTTTGAATGGGTCTAGGGTATCATAGCCAACAGGCAATGGCAATAGGCAACCACGAAACGGCAGCAACCGAATGAATGGCAATGAATGCGACACCAGACACTAGGCCTAAACATTTTCAGCGCCATGCATCACCCACGTTCACATTCACGTTCACATTCACATTCACATTCACGTTCACGTTCTCGTTCAGATCCCACGTTCATGTGTGGTAAATAGTGAACTGCGTTCGCATTCGTTGCCAACTCCACGCCGCTCTCTACCTCTCTGTCTCCACTCGCCTCCGTCGCCCCTTCATTCGATTTGTCAATTTGTATACCCTAACCTAAAGGGTTATATGAACTAACTCCATAGAAAGGAACTCTCACAAAAAATTAGCATTAATTAGCTCTTGTGTCGTTCGATTGGACAATCGAAGTTGGCAGGCACTTTAACATGCGGTCAACTCTTAACTTTTGACCACCTGTCAACATTTGGCAGCGCTGGTCAATTTATACTGTAGTCAAATTTTGATTCCATTTCTTAGCTGCCAGTTGACATCTATTGCTACTAACTTATAATCAAAGTTGACAGGCACTTTAATGCTTAACAATCGCGCTATCAACTCCATAAGCTGACATTCTCTTCTTCCTGTCAAAGCTAAGACCCACTGTCAAATTTAACAGGACTGTCTGGCACGTTAGTACAGCAAATAACATGCTGTCAAACTTGCATTCAAAATATTCTAAGGCGTATCAACAACTTATGCGTGTGTCAAATTTAACAGACAGATGTTAGAAAAAAAAGCAGGCAGCTTATTTGCAATTTATAATCTCATGTTCTTGTCAAACTTGACAGACAAAATATAATATAACTTACCGTCCTCATGTTCCTTTCAAAGTTAACACACAGTATAAAATGTTCTAAAAATATAGTTTCTATGTCCGTAACTTTTTTAACAGGCAGGTCATCTACCCTTTAAGTATTCACGTCTCTGTCAAAGTTAGCAGACACTTTAACATTTAGTCAAAGTGATTGTATCCTTGAAAATGCCTAAAAACTAACTCTGCCAAAAAATTTGTCATTTAATTATGTCAAATGTAAGATTTTAAAGAGAGGAAAACTCTTTGATACCACACTGAGAAAATTTAGAGTAGTCTTCATTTATTTCCATATTTCAATTACTTTAATGACTTATCAAGTGTCTGTAGGATATGCGAGTTGTCGGCTTGTTGTGATTGATACTCAACTCTTGTTGCATTTGCACTTTAACGTTGTGTTTGTATACCCTGTAACCACTGCAAATGGGTATAATGAGTGCAACGAATATATGTAACAGAGCGAAGAAAGCATCTTGCGACCCTGCAAATATCTGAAGCCTTGAATATACCCTGGAAATTTCAAGTACATTGCAAATCGCGAGTTGTGTGCGTTGATACCAATTCTTTGCCGGCTACAGGGTATCTGCGCTTCGAGCACTTGCTACCGGCAACACTTAGTTGCTCAGTTTTTTGGGGTGGCAGCTGATGTCCAGGGATTAGAATAGCCGGATGCAGTGCGGAAATCAAAATGCTTTGGCGGCCAACAGCGATAGATCAGAGCCGGAGTCCGACAGTGGACGAGTGTGGGAGCAGGGACGGGGGGTAACAGCAGTTTAAATGGCAACTAATCGCAAAATGTAGTTAGAGCGAGCAAGAGAGAGAGAGGAGGAGGGAGGGAGGGGGAGCGTGAGCGAGTTGATGAACTGGAGGCGCACCATGGGCCACGGTCAGGTGGAGGTGTTTGCATAATGAATGAGCCTGCGCGCCAGCAACAATAACAACCATCAGCTGTGGCTTTTTTCGGAATTGGAGGCACCCAACCCAACCCTAACACCCTCCCACCCACCTCCGTCCAGAAATCCCCAAGCCCCAAAAGAGGCCCGTCTCGTGTTCCCGTTTCACGCACAAGACAATGAAATCAAACGACAAACGCAAATGTGATCAATTACAGTTTGTGGATTTCAGCGGCAAATGGAAAAGGCAGCGCACAGTGGGCAAAAAGATGTGAAAACTAACAGTTAGATAATAGCTCAAAATAGATTTATCGAGCCCAGCATAAAGTTATCGATTGCTGTTATCGATACGAAAAGTTAAGCTTTAATTGTTTTTGAAAATATCATGCATGTTAAGCTTTTTATGCTCATTGACTGAATTAGAAAGCTTGCAATAAATGTTATCGATTGCTGTTATCGATATATTCGCTTAGAGAGTTAAGTAAGGTTTTTACTTATTTCAGAACAACTTGAGGTCCGTACATATTCAGCGTCTCCTGTTTTCTATCTAATTGAATTAATTGCTGTTATCGATAACTGCTATCGATTGCTGTTTTCGATATATTCGATTACAGAGATCAGTAAGGTTTTTACTTATTTTAGAAGCACTTGAGGTCCGTACATATTTATCTAGTCTAATTGATTAAATTTCTCTTATCGATAGCTGTCATCGATAGCTGTCATCGATTGCTGTTATCGATATCGATAACTCCAGTGTTTGGAGAAGGGTTGAAAGTTGGATAAATTTTTATTCATATTGTTTTTCGTTTAAAACTTATCTTTACATCTTATGTGAGTTTCATCAAGCTAACATTTGCTGCTCGTATCAATCACACGCGAACCACTGTGCAGTACTGCAATTGCAGTTGTTGTGCATTTGTGGCCAGGCTGGGCACACTGCGTAAATTGGCAATGTGGACGTGCGGCAAAAGGCGTGTAGAAGGACTGAGACTGGGTTAGGTTACATTATATGAGGTTGGATTCGATTCGGTTGGTTGTGCTTTAAAAAGACCTAAGTGCATATTGAGCTTATGCAAATGCGGGACCACAACTGCTGACAACTTGACTCTCGAAATTATGGCCACAAATTCCGGAGTCTGGCGTCCGGTGTCCGGAGTTACAATTTCCATTTTGTCGGCCCCGTTCTGACATTGACCGGCAACAAGTCATTATTGTAATTATGTTAATACCCGGCACACATCACATCGCATGGCATCATATCGCATCTCTCCCACTTTATCTGATTGCCGCTGCCTCCGTGCCTCTCCCTCTCTGTCTAGCTACGTGCCCAGAGGGCGACAACCACATTGCAAGCTTGCGCATCGCTTTCTCCGGAACAAAGTCAATTTGCGCATAATTTCTTTACGAGCTTTACACACACACGCACAACCCCGAAGATGTCCCCAAAACCGAGCTGTTCTTATGCCCCACAAAGAAAAGGGGTATTATAAAGTTCTTTTAGTTTATGTAGCAGTCGGAAGGGCAACTTCTTTCAAATCAGGAAGTGTATATATATTCCAGATGAGAACAATCGGAGTTCATATGAGAGCTTAGACCTCACTTAAGGTAGATTATCAGTGGCCGCCTCCAGAGATGGAACCAGATATACTGATTTTCCTTCCGCCACAGAAAATCGCTTTTATTAATAGTTCCCCTCTAGGTTTGAAATTTCGGAGTGCGTGGGATCATTTAATATGGAATCAAATTGATTTGTAGTAAATTATAAGTACTTTCCAAAACAGGAAAACATATTTTGTCAGAATTTACCAAGACAATCCTTAAGTGAATGCCCCACGTTGGGCGCCAATGTAGATATTTAAGGTTTAGGGCATTCCGACCCCCTTTACTGTTGTTTTTATAATAAATATAAATAAATATTTATATTAGCATTTTACTTATTCCTAGAAATTTAAAGAACGCCTTACAGGTCATGTGCCCACGTTGGGCGCCAAAACGCCAAATATGGTGTGATCAGTCTGTCAGGACGAAAAGTTGTCTATGCACATATAGATATTAAGCAGCATGAAGGTTGGATTTCACTTATAAACTCTTTTCGATTTCTGTCACATCTCAAATGAAAATAAATCGGGAGCACACACTTTTTGATATTTTTGCATAGAAAATTCAGTACATTTGTACATTCATGTTTAAAAACATACGTAAAATTCTTTGGATCGATTAGAGGCACACTCCCAGACAGAAGGGGGAGCTAGTGAGCGGGAGAAGATGGCCAAACACTTTGCACGGATCATTGTCTACGGTGCTCAGTCTGTAGGACGGGCTTTTGTCAAGGCCGTTCGACAGGAGATCGAGGCATCGCGGGCGGCGGCGAACCACCATCGATCGAACGTTAATAGCCAATCGAAGTGTTTAGATCAGGCCGTCAAGGGCATGACCCTGCATGAGGCCCAACAGATACTCAATGTTAAGGATCTGTCCAACGTCGAAGAGATCCGTGGCAATTTTGAGCATCTGTTTCGGGCCAACGAGAAGTCAACCGGTGGCTCCTTCTACATACAATCGAAAGTCTTTCGGGCCAAGGAACGCATCGATCGTGAGCTGCAAAGTAAACTGCAAGCGGCCATCAAAGAGACCCCATCTGTATCCCCAACAGCAAAAGCAAAAGCAAATCGAGCTTAAACCATTGAGCCGCAAACTGTGTGTGTATATAAATATGTTATTCTGTCTCTGAGGCTGCTCGAACAGTTTGTTCGCAATAGTTGTTTATTGACATAAAAAAAAACCCACAAAAAAAAAAAAAAATTAAATTTGAGTTTAACCAAAATAAATAACATCCCATTATACAATAGGGTACACACAGAAATCAAGCATCGCATTTCATTTGACAGCCCAGGCTTAAATATTCTCCAGCTAAGTTTCGATACTTCATCGAGTCTGAATCCCGATTCAATCGAATTAAAGGCTCGAATATGAGATACCCTTGTAAAGAATTGTCTGACAATTACGAGCTGTAAATGTATCGAGAAAGACGGTAACAGACAAGTTTTCCACGCGAAAACTTATTTTTCAATCGCTTCCACTTATAAAGCTTTATGATCTAGAAGTCCGATGCTCTTTTTGGTTTATAACTTTATGAACCAGCGGTCAGACCCAAGAATAAACCTATGCGAATCTTTTATAGAAATGACAGATAGAAACAGACAAACGTGGCTTTATCAGCTCAGCTGTTGATAGTGATCAGACATTTACACATATATATACTAATAGTTCTCTTCTGTCTGTTGCATACATGTGCCGAAAACCAATATACCCCGTTTACCCAAATGCTTTGCTTTCTTTGCTTTCATGCTGTGCATGGCGGCTTTTTTTGCTTTTAAGAGTCGAGGAAATTTAGCAACACTTCTTCAACAGTCATGCCTTCGTCGTTTCCCAACACTAACACCAAACATAGTGTTGCAAAAGTACTTATAAAAAACTCAAACAACTTGAATATGTTCTTAATTTTTCCACAATTTGTCGACAAGCGACATTCGTGAGCCTGGCCCCCAACTAACGCTAAATGCATACAAAATCGAAATCCAATTGAATTTCCGAGAACGCAGCAGGCACATTGCGAGAAAATATCGGAGTAGGCTTTGGTAACGGGTCTAGGCACCGGCTCACACCTCCACAATTCTTATTACAGTTCGAGCTCTATTACAGTCAGGAGCTCCAACTTTTGGAAATTATTTGTTTTACAAAAAAAATAAGAAAAAAATGTGAGAAAAATACGTTTCGCGGTTAAATTAACGTTGTGACTTTTCTGCGGTCGAGAATTGTTTTAAAATTGTGAGAAGAAGAAAAAATAGATGTAAATTTTTTGTTTAGTTCGTAACAAATTTCGTTCCAAATGTCAATGTCAGGAAGTGTGCTACTTAGAAATGGTAGATGAAAATACACTCAAAAAAATAACGTGTAAGTACGCTGCCCGATTCGACAAAAGGGGTACATTGTTTCGGCTCGTTATCCCAGGTTTTGATTAAAGCCTTCCCTTCAATTTTTATGCCCCGTTTCCAGGAAATCGATATAAATCGGTATCAGAACTCTTGGGCTAGTTGCCAAGCATAGTATATACAAATCACAAATCTTTCCATCTATCTAGAAGGAGGAACAGGGTATACCATAGTCGGGAACTTCGACCTTGAGCTGTTTCTCATTTACAAATCGAAATCATATTGGTTTCGTGCAAGGTCCGTCCGTCCGTCCGTCTGTTCGTTCTCCCAACTATCGGAAATAAACAGAACCCACGTTTGACCTCCTCATAGGTCCACTGTGGAGCTAATCTACAGATTTAGGGAATAGCTGACTTAACTGGCCAAAGCAGTCGTAGCAAAGCATGGAATTTCACCAGAGCTCGACGGACAATCTATACCTGGACCTTGGAATACCGAGATAAGCTACCTTCCTACCATTGTAATTACAAATATGGACGGGCATTTCCTCGTAATTTTTTGTTTCAGTTGAATCTACAATGTTACACACACAAGAGCACACGATAATCGTAACCCTGATAAATGGCGATCTGCTTGGTGTAATTGCGTTTTTGCTGACTTTGATAAATCTTTGATGCGATGGTACCACAGACCAGAGTTTCCATAGGGTACGAGATCAAGAGATTGAAAAATTAACCTCCTAAGGTTACTCCAAATTTCTTTCCATTCCATTACAGTTTGCTGGATTAGTCGATCAAAGGCAATATGAATAAACTGTTTGTGGCACAAATTCACCCTCCCATCTGTAGTACACGGTCAAAAAAGAAAGAAATAGAACAGATTGCACGTAAGTGTTGGAAAACCTTAAATGAGGCCAGTTTCATGAATACTCACTCCTTCTAGTTTAACCAACACTGTAAACTCCAGTGTTTACTAACACACACACACACTCACACACACATACTCAATACTCAATTCTCAGACGTTTCGATTTCTTCGTCGATGGTAAATATTTTGTATTAAATTCAACAATTTAATCATTCATTTCATCTTAGCTTATTTATGCATATTTTATGCTCGCTCTGTACATAAGACATATGTATTAGGAAAACGCAACTAAATAACATAACAAAAAGTCCCAAAACATAATCAAAAAATCGTTTTTTTTTTTGTTACACTTAGACTTACGTTTTTTTTTTTTGTGTTTGTCCAAATCGTCGTTGTCGCACATCAGGAAGTAAGCTTCATTTATTTACATTGTCGCGGTTGGTTTTCAAAATCAAATACATTTGCAATAATATTTTGGACGCAATCGCCTCGTGCATCGCCATAAAAGGGGTAAGCTGTACGCTTAATGCGATCTCTTTACGGTTTGCTCTTTAATGTGAATCTCTTTTTTTCTCGTAGTTAAAAATACAGTTTTTGCACGGAATCCAGTTGAACAGGATCATGAGGGTTGCGCGTCACCGTATTATCAGAAGCTGATATTTGTTTGTTCTATTAATCGTCTATCAAAATAAAACCACAGATGCAATAAACACTTTCTTATTTAGGGTAATCTATGTATGTGGAGTTCAAAGCTGAGTTTGAACAAGCTGAAGGAAAGTACTCTCGCGCTTCTCGCTGCTTTTCCCATTCTACTCGTTACTTTTCCTACTCGAACTACACTGGGAATTCTTTGTCGGAGAGTTTGAAATATATTCTAAGCCCCAAGATATCCTATAAATCCATTCCCTAAAAAGGCACATGTGCGCCTGCTATCATCTAAACCCAAGTTATGGCAATTGCAATACTGTTGATAGAATTCGAAGAAGACACGCATGAATGTGTGTGTGTGTAAATGTATACAGAAATTCTTGGAATTTGAGTGGATATCGATTTTTATCGATTGCTTGAAAAGCAGGACAAGCTATCGATGATCGGAAACAAACTCGATCTGCGCAGGCACCAGGAGAGGAGAGAATTTCAAGTCTCTTGATCTTATAGGCTCCAAGATCATTGCGTTCATAGAAACGGAGGGACAGACGAACATGGCTAGAACGACTCGGCTGGGGTCGGAGATGCTTCCTTCTGCCTGTTCAGGGTATAAAAGTCGTCATCAATGGGTTCGGGGAATACACAGCCTCGGATTTGTTCGAAAACGGCCAAAAGTGGGAAAATCTGGTTGCACGCAAGCTCGTGGGAGTCTAAATTTATCGACTTTTTGGCATGATATTCTCCGAACATAACCATTTTTAGACGAATCCGTCAAGGTTTTGTAGGGGGAGGGGAGTACATAATATTTTGCAGAAGTGTCGACCCCGACATAAGGTTAAGCTTTAGTTTTGTCTTCTCTTTACCCCAAATCATTTGGCTATTCGTACCTTCTCGGTACTCGTTACCTTTGTGTACTCGTTACTTTTGGGTGCTCGTTACTTTTCAGTACTCTTTTACATTCGGGTACTCCTTACTTTTGGGTGCTCGTTACTTTTCAGTAATGTTTACTTTTGGGTACTCGTTAGTTTTAGGATTTGATGTGATTGCTTATTTCATAATTCGTAACTTTTGAATGTATATTTGCTCAGAGAGTCGCAAACGCTCGGAATTGAAGCCCAGCCAAGGGGTCCACGTTCTGATCAGGTATCAATTGCAAGACTCTCAAAATGTGTGTCACAAGGTATTATACGAGCTACATAATCATCTTATCGGTATAATCGGTAATACGACCTATTGCAGTTATATTCTGAGAATTCAAAGTTGTTTTTCTACGAAACAATTCAACACCCAAAACATAAATGAAAAATTCAAAAATCAATTCCAAGCTCGACTTTGAGCTTCACATTTTAAAATAAGGCTATGAAAGGGACCGCAATCATCGCCACACCCAAGGTAAACCTTGGATCTTCCCTTCCCGCGTTATCCTTAACAATTATCCGCCTTTTCAGCAGGAATAAATTGTAACAAGAAATTAATGCAAAATCATGGATCACATCGTCTGGGAAGAAGGTAAGGCTAAGCACCTCTCGCTGCGGAAGATCTACTCTAAATAAATTCCATTTTAACAGCTGGCCTACAAAGATACTATACGTAATATTGCGCAAAAACTGAATCGAAATTTAATTTAATCGGTCTTTAAACAAACAAGTATTGCGGCTTAAAGAAGATAAATAAAAATGCGAGTTAATTATTCTCTCAATGCTGATGGGAAGAAGAAAGGTTGATTGGATGGCAAAGGATAAAGCCAGATCTATTATGGGATTGTGGAGTACTGTGAACTGAACCAGCAACATGGTTCAAACTGAGCCTAAACAGTAGAGTGCGGATTTCTAGTTCAATTTGCTGAATAATGTTTACTGGTTCATTTTATGCTCGTGAACTAGATCGGTTATTTGATCATAAACGTTTCGTTTTGATTAGCTATTCAGTTGCCTGTCAGAACATCGGTTCAAGTCGTGAACTGAACCAGCACGATGGCTCAAACTGTGAACCAAAGCAGTAGATAGTTCAGCGAGGGATTCGCTGTTGAGATGGTGTGGAATCTCAGAAATCCTTTCCCAAGAAATAATCTCTCAAAACATTTCCGTGCTCTGCTCTGAGCTGATGGGTACACGATTTGTGAGAGGTTCATTGAAAACTAACGTGCGCAATTGAATTGAATTTAATCTTTTGGCAAATATAAATTAAAGGTATTAAACGGTTATAGCGTATTATAAATAAACAAATGGGCCGTGCATAGAAATGTGCGTTTGATAATTTTAAATGGGTTTTAATTGTTTCAATTTTGTATTTATTTTTCTTCATTCATTTTTGCTGTTTCGTCGGCTCATGCCTTATTAACAAAAGCGCAACAATTTACATACACACAGCCAGCTGCCCATTTGCCGCGTCTATTTTCCATACCCTGTTGACCGAGCATGAGCCAAATGGGGCTGACTGCGCGATGATATATCGCGGAAATAAAGAAATTGAGCCTTAAATACCCGTTCGATTCCTCGTAACTCGAGAACTCTTGAAGAATGAAGAAGCAAACAAAAAATAAGTTTTTTGAAGACTTTTTCAACACTGATTTTAGGTTTTTGATAACATTTATGTAAAAAATCGATAAATACAAAAAATTATATAATAAATAAAAAAATTTACCTGTGTCCTTATAGAGCCTGGACAGCTTTCACTTTATGCAATTACAGGGTATCCTTTAGCCAGGCACTTTGGCTGGCAACACTTTTTGCCCGTTTTGCCATCGATCTTTGTAATGAGGCCGAATTTTATGTGCATTTAAAATGCAATTTGCGCGGGTGGCTCAATAAAATTTTTTAAATGATTTATTTAAGCGCTTTGTTGCCAAAACAAAAACAACAATAACCACAACAACAAAATGGGCAATTGGCCGCAATTATAAGCGCAAGGGCAACTTTAGAGTCCAAAATGCGTTGCTGCTGACAAAAAAAGAAGAGATTGATGCGCCAGAAAAGTGGATACAGGGGCAAAAAGAAGACGCGCACTTAAGTGGAAACGCAGTCAAGTGACAACGTTGCATTCCAAGGGCTCTAACTGGAACGCGCTTGGTACGCTGCGTGCCAAGCAAAATTTGTGCAAATCAAACTGCAGCATTTGACACTTTTATGCTTTTTTTTTGGTATTTTTGGTACTTGTAGTACTTTTGGTATTGAACGTTCGCCATTTTGCCTGCTGATGAGCTGCATACGCCGCCTGGCAAAGGCGAGCAAGTGCAAGCACAAGCACGCATCACACACACACACACACATGCAGCGATAAGCAGCGCTGCCGCCGCCGCCGCTGCGATTTGCATTCGTCTTTTTTTTTCTTTCTATATATTGAAAAAACTATTCAAGTCTAATGGCACGAAAGAGAATAATGACGCACAATACACTTCGACAGTTTAAACGGATTCACATGATTACAAGGCACACACACTTGCATACAGACACATGCGTATGTATGTGTGTGTGCGTGCAGTAAATTATGTCTGTCTGCCGCTGTTTGCAGAAACTTGTTAACCATTTGAAGGCGACAAATGTCGTGCGCATTAGAGCCAAGTTATAAGGACGCCGCCATTTACAGCCCCGCCCCCGGCCCCGGCCCAACCTCTGGCCAACTTCACGACACTCTAAAGCATGCAACTTTGGGCATGTTACAAACGCGCGCGCGTTGGCCTTGTTGCCGTTTAAATGAATAGCACGCATTAAATCTAACAAATTTGTCGCGCACGAAAGAGAAAAACACAAATTTCACAACTCGCTTTTAAAAACCGTTCGTTTTGAAGCGCGCGGCGATCAGCTGTTGATCGCCCAATAAGCTGGCAGCGCTGCCAGTGTGTGCACATGTGCTGCCAGCAAGTTAATTCACAAAAAATACCTAATTTACGCCGTTGGCTGCAAATTACAATTTTTTTCCCCTTAAAATGCATATCATGTTCACGCATAGCGACGACTTGAGCTGCATAAATGCAGCAACAGCAGCAATGTATGTACATATGAACATATGTGCATGCATGTCAATTTGCGTATGTGACAATAATTTGCTGGCGGTTGGCATGAGAGTGGGGGCATTTTCTGCTGACGGCGGCTATTTGTTTGCGCCGCAAGCCAACAACTGAGTGGCGCATGGCTTTGACTATGATTTTCTAATTCAATTATTATTCAAATCATATAATTTCATCTTTACAGCACGCGCACGGCGGGGCAACAAAAAAGAAGTAGATTACAAAAAAATATACATGGCAACACTGGCAGCATGTTAATAATCATATTACGCATATGTACGAGGTTGTGCTTGACAAATACGCGACAGTGTTGCCACTTTGGCTATTTTATAGCTGGCACTGGCTATTATAAAAGACTTAATTCTCTTAATAAAATATGCGACATTAAAAATATATGTTTTTTAAGTTATCGAAAGTTATCGGATTCGGCTATAAAACTAATATAATTGTCCTCACGGCATTCGCATTTGCGTTCTTTTGTCACCATTTTTGACGTAACCTCTTTTACTCCTTGGCACTATGCGCCCCTTCACCTTGGTCAAGTGCTGAGGTCGAACGTGACTTTTGCCAAGTTAAACACTATTTTAATAACTGTAGCTATTTCTAGCTGGAATTTCGCTGAAATTGGCTTTATATGTGGCAGCACTGTTGCGCTGAAGCACAACAATAAGACAGAAGGACATGCGAATAAGAGACTCGCTCGAAAAGGACCTGCTCTCGCTGTCAAATCCAATTGGAAATGCCGCCAAGCAGGCCGACTGCCTGCTGGCAGCGCCAGTGTCACGCGCGTTGTGCCTGGTGCCGCCTACAATGAAATTTATTTGCGTTGCTTCTTTCATTTTGCGCCTTTGTCTTGCTGTGCGGGACGCAGCCGCTGCTGCGGCTTATCCTTCATTTGTCCCGCTGCCGTCACTGCATTTATATTATTGTGCATATTAATATTGTTAAAAGCGCGTGCCGTGCGCGCGCGCCTCTCTACAAAATTAGCCAGCCATTCATTCATGCGCTCGCTGTGCGGTTACGTCTGTCGGTAAGTGGGGGCACACTGGCTGCGAGAGTGCCTGAGTGGGAGTGAGAGTTGGATGCGGGGAGGGGGGGTCAGTGAACGGTTGGATAAATGAACGGGCGTATCAATTTACACACCGGAAGGCACACGCACACACACACAAAGCAACGAAATGACCGGCCGCTCGGTGAACGCAAAAATTGTAAACATGCATACACACACACACACACCTACGCATGTGTGTGTGTACTTATTAATGCGTATTCATTGTCACATCCGGCACGAGGAAATTATATTCGCCAAACGCAGCCCACCCCCCCTCCGCCTACCCACAGACGGCGGCTGAGCTGCCTTGGGGCCGCGGCCAGACGTTTCTTTTGTCAATTTAATTGAAATAATTGCAAAAATGCAAATGGAATGGACAACAGTTGACACAGGATATTAAGCATGATAATAATGTAGTTGCCAATGATGATGACGACGTTGATGATGATGATGATGATAATGATGTAGAACCCTTATAAAAGTTGCCATTTTGTTTTCACTTCTTCCCTTATGCACTGAGCTAATGAATTTCCAGCACGCTCAGCTGGAGATCCTCCATCGCAAGTTCAATGAACTACTTAGTGTTGGCTAATTGCAAAAGTGCACACTTCGCTGATGAACAAAAGCTCACGTGAACGCGAAACAGTGCGATGAACATGTGGAGCAAATGAACCGCTGGCGATTACACCAACAAAATGGTAACATTTTATCGTTTAAGACAAATAATTATTTAATAATATATCATAATATATCATATAGTAAACGAATTTTATATTATTTGTTTAAAAATGTGTATTTCTTCAACGATCTGAGCGTACATTTTTATTCTCAAATGGATCTAGCTTCGGAACCAGTTCACGTTTACCGCTTGCTGAACTAGCCAACTAAACAATGCACTTGAACTAGTTCAGACCTGGTTCCCTAATAGCTTTAGGCGCCATTTTTGAAAGACATTTCTAAAGTTAAAATGGAGGACACTAAGAAAGGCAGAAGGAAGCATCTCCCATAAAGTATATATATTCTTGATCAGCATCAACAGCCGAGTCGATCTAGCCATGTCCGTCTGTCTGTCCGTATGTATGAACGCAAGGATCTCAGAGCCTATAAGAGCTAGAGACTTAATTTTAGCTGTAGGTCCTCCTATTGCCTGCGCAAATCGAGTTTGTTTCCGATATTCGATAACTTGCCCCGTTTTCAAGAAATCGATAACAATCGACATCGAAATCCTGTTTTTTGAGCATTTTAGGTAAATAATAGAATAGTATATACAGATGAGGTATCTTTCAAAGACGGAGATGGTTCAGGGTATGCCCTAGTCGTGCACTCCCGACTAGAGCATTCTTACCTCTTTAATATATTTTGTTTACCATTCACAGTGGAACGCTGTGGCTCTTTGGTCCTGGGGCTCTTTCATCTGGGGTAAATAAAAGCGGAAACTATGCATCATTCATTTTAGCCCAGTTGCATTTGGAGGTTATGCGTGCTTCTTGTGCCGTTTTACAACACTCACAAGCTGACAGCTTTCAACACTGATCTTTTTTCCAAAGCAACTCTGATGTTTGCTGTAGTATTGCCCTTCCGTCGTATCGAATCACAAGTCACAAGAAAAATTTAGACGTTTACGTGAATTTCTTAATTTTGCTGGAAAAAAAAAAACAGAAAATGAAAGAAATTGAGAACAAGAAGAAAGAACCAAACCAGGAGGAACGCAAGCGTTTCGAGATTATGAATGTGAGAGCCTTAAACGAAAACCAATTCGCCGCCTAAAAGAAACAAATTCAAAATTAAAATTAATTAACAATTTTTTTTTTTTTTCGACATTTTCGCAACAGTGGAACGCGAATGCGCTCTGGTCCTGGGGTAAGTCCGTGTCGCATACACAGCTTGTGTATTCTATTCATAAATGAAATTTAGATGTACAGGACGATACTTGCGCCATTTGCCGCAATCTTATCAAGGATCCGTGCATTGAGTGCCAGTCGAACCAGACCGAGGAGCAGCGCCCCAAGGATCTGTGCCCCGAGGCCAGCGGCATCTGTCAGCACGTTTATCATTTCCATTGCATTTCGCGCTGGCTGCGCAGGCGCGAGGTCTGCCCATTGGATTATCGCGCCTGGGAGTACAAGAACTAATCCATAGCGAACTTATTCAAATACTTAAGAAATCAAATGCATAAATTTCTCTCGGACGTAGAACCCCATATTTTCAGTGTCTTTTTTCATATGCAAGTTTTCCGTGGGCGGAAAACAATTATTAATCGATATCTTGACCTATCGATATCTTGACCTAGGCTTCAGCGTGAAGATGGATAAAAGGGTGTATATTTTGACTATGTGCAAAAGGGGTTAATAGGCGGAAGGAGGTGTCTCCTCGCCCATCAGCCGGGTCCATCCAGCCAAGTCCTTATGAACGGGTCGTTCTCGGAGACTGTAAGAGTCGGAGCTCCGAATCGCCGATAACTTGCCTGGTTAGCTTAAAATCGATAAAAATCGATAACAATCGTCTGTCTTTTTTGGCATTTCTTCCAGGTTTAATTAGCTATCTTTACCAAACTTGGCATGTAGCTTCTGGTTTATCAAGCACAGCTGAAGATTATTTCAATTGTTAGCTGCCTCCCTAATATTTGAATACACCTTACAGGGTATCTTGCAGTCCAACTAGAGCAGTCTCCAGCTGAAGCTGAATATTTCGTTCTTCACATTTCACGATTACTTGCAGCCAATATGCTATACGGACTGGAAGACATTACGTTCTGCTGATAAATGCATGCCGTAAAAACTATGCGGGCTTCGAGTGGATGGCAGATAGCTCATACGCCACGTGGTCCGCTCCAGCTGCCTGGCCATGTGGATGCAGTTGCAGCAGCTGGCGGATGTGTCGTTGCGGTCGGTTGGCGGACATCACAGGGACTTGAGGGGCAGCGGGCCGGGTCGAGAGCTGGGCTGTGTGTCTGGTTAACTTCCGCTGCATTTGGCCAACTGCTTGGCTTCTGTTCTGGCCATGTCTCTGTCCCATAATTGTGTTGATTAGCTAATTAGCTGCAATTTCGCGGCCGGAAATTGCCAGTTTGTACGCCGCAGCTGATAAAACTGTTAGCTGCTCCTCCTCCTACTCCTCCTCCTGCTCCTGCTCCTGCTCCTCGTCTCATGCTCTAATTTTTAAGTGCACTCGCACATAATCTTGTCATGAATATATTTGTTTTTTGTTGCCTTGTCTCGTCGTTTCGGCAATCGCTCGGCGCCATAAAAATTCATTGCCACGCGAGCCAAACTATTGCCACAGCCACTGCCAATCGCCGGGCGAGTTGACTCAAGGCTCCGTCAAGCTAGTCGTGCCCATAAAAGTTAAGCAGCGAGCTTCAAGCAGCACTGGGCGTGCCCTCCACTCCGTACATCATTCATTCGTTGAGAAAAGATTACTCGCTGCTTTGGAGACTCTACTCGCTGCAGTTTTAGCTCGTCGTCATTCAGCTAAATAATCAGGCTGTGGGTGAGAGTAACGACCCTTCCCGCTACTCTCTGGCCCATAAGCTTTACTCGCTGGCTTACTCGTTACTCTTCGCTCTTACTGTCCTTCATCTCGGTGTGCTTTAAGCCATGTGAAGCTCAAATACACAGCTCGTTGGCATCTCAATTGTACAGTCAATAATTTCTTCCAATATCCTCTACTCGCTGCTTTTCATGCCACACTCGCCAGTCTTTTGCTTACTTGGCACATTTGACTCGTTTATTTGTTTTATGGGCGTGACTGGCAACAGAAAAGCAGCGAGTGCGTAAAGAGAGCAGGGCTGGCAACGAGTGTACGTATATAGTCTACACTCGCTACTATCCCTGCTCTTGTTACGCATTCACTGCTTTTCAATTAGCGAGTGTCCACTATTTGCGCACACATAGTTTACACTCGCTTCTTTTTAGCCAATTCTCGTTAGGCATTCGTTGCTTTTAAATATACACTCGTTACTTTTCCTGCTCTCGTTACCACTTAATAAGAAGCTTTTGTTTTCCGCGCTCCACTCGCTGGCGTCTTACTCTCGCTGTATGCCAGTTTGTTGACTTATTTTACTCGCTTATCTTCCACTCGCTGCTTTTCGACGAGAATATACACTCGTTACTATTCCTGCTCAAGGCCTTTGCTTTCGGCGCTCCGCTCGCTGGCGTCTCACTCACGCTCTATGCCAGTTGCTTGGCTTATTTCACTCGTTAATTTTCCACTCGCTGCTATTCGACTTTCACTCGCCCATTATCCCAGCTCGTTGTCGTGCTATGAATGATGCAGGCCAGGCGTACATGAACGAAAGAAAAAAAAACAAAAGAAGGAAACATTTTATAAAAAGAATTGCATAAAGTTTTTTCTACAGAACAGCGTAGCGTATTAAAGAGAGGAAGCGCGCCATGGAGCCTGATAGGTTAGCCCAGCCCAGCAAAGCTTCTGTATGGCAAAAGGATGCTGTTAGGAGGAGGTGGGAGGACAATGCAGGCAAAGGCAATGAGCTTAAGTTCAATACATTTACTTGAATTTCCAGCTACGATGACGATGTCGTTGACTACTTGCCGCTGCGACTGGATATGCTGAATGCTGCGGCAACGTCGCGCCCATTACAGCAGTTTTGTGGCGCAGTGTGGCAAAAAATTTCGGAAAAGCGCAAATGTGCGAGGCGATAAGCAGCAGCTCCACTCAAAGGCGCCTTGGGAGGGACAATTGGGTTTTCGTCGTACCAAGTCGAGTTGGTCGCCTCTCGAGTCCTTTTCCAAAGCCATGTCATATGCATACAAATATTGAATTATGTTGAGCTCCTATACGGAAACAATTAATTATTAATCATATTTTTAACTTAATACATAAATATCTTATAGATGTTTTACAAATTTTACATATGTATGTATTATTATATTTTTTTTAAGCTTCCACATAGTATTATTTCAAGAATATTAAAAAGTGTTTATTTAAATTTGATGTGTTTTCGTTTGATGAAACTTTGTTAATCATTTTTGCCTAAGGAAACTACAGTAGAAAAGTCAGCTTAATAGCACTTACGGTTTGGGCGGCGCGTTGTTCATCAATCAGTCCTTAAGTCAATCATTCACTTAGCCAGACAATCAATCAGTCAGACAGTCAATCAATCAGTCACTTACTTATTTAGCCAATCAGTCAACCAATCAGTCAGTTAGCTTAAATGTCAATCAATCAGCCATTTAACTTGTTTATCAGTTTAAACAGTCAAAAACATTAGCCAGCCAATCAATCGATCAGACAGCTATCAAATAAGTCAGTCAATCAATCAGTCAATTATCCAATAAGTCAGCCAGTCAATCACTTAGTCAGCCATTCCCGCAGTCAGCCAATGACTCAGTCAGTCAATCAATCATTTAGGCAGCCAATCAATCAGTCAATCCCCCAGTCAGCCAGTCAATCAATTGTCAGTTATTCAATCAATCATTCAGTCATTCAGTTAATCAATCATTCAGTCAGTCAATCAATCAAGCCAATCAATCAGTTGGGCAATCAATCAGTCAGTCAATCCCTTAGTCAGCCAGTCGACCAATCAAGCAGCCAGCCAGTGCTCTAGTCAACAAGCAATCAGATATGTAACCAGTTATACAATCAATCAGTTAGTCAGTTGCCTAATCAAACAGTCAATCAATCATTCGCTTAGCCTTCTCTCAATCAATCAATCAATTAAACAGGCAATCAGTCAGCCAGTTATTCAGTCTAACAAACCTTTAAGCAGCCATTCAATCAATCAGTCGTTTAACTAGTCAATCAAGCAGTCAGCCAGTCAATCACTGAGTCAATCAATCAGTCCGAACAAATAGTTTTATCTATAAGAGAATTTCTGTTGCCATTGAAAATTAAGCCTCAGGAAGGGTATCAGAGTATGTGACTAGACAACCGCATTACGGCAAACGATTGTCACACACACACACACACCCCCACACTAACACACACACGCACACACACCCCCACACTAACACACTAACACACACTTGCACACTTGCACACACACACAGAAAATTGATGTCCATGTGGTGGGTTGTGTGCTTTTTGTGGGGTCGGAGCTGGGGAAGATTTGGTGGTTCTTTATTTTTTTTTTGGTTTTGCAAATTTATCGCTTTTAGATAAAACGTTTTGCGTTTTTACGATACGAGCACAGCAAACGCTGCCAACTATCAGCAGGAGCAGCTCTCCAGCCGAGCTGTGTGCGTGTGTGTGCGAGTGTGTGTGTGTGTGCGAGTGTTTGTGTGTGTGTGTGCGAGTGTGTGTGTGGGCTGTGGCAAGTGCTTTGTTTTCTGGCTGCGGCGGGATTATGAAGTAATTTAATTAAAACGCTTTAGCACAGAATAAATGTTGGCGTTATTTATGCAGCAACAGTTCGAGGCCAAACACAAGACTGGCGCAGAGCAGGGCCCACAGGGTTAGCCAGAAGAGGGCGGCCAACTCCTTGAAGGAGAGCACCAACAATTTGGCCGGCACTGGCTCATCCTCCAACCGCCCGGCCAGTTCGCCCTCCGGCTGATGGCCGTTGACGGTCTCGTAGGGTATCGCGGCGATTCGGGCGATGCTCTCGTCCGATTCATCGACGGCGCTGACATATTGACGCGTCCAGTGCTCCAGAAAGCCATGGGCATGGGCACGCATTATCTGGCGGTTGAGCACGCCGACGAGATGCGAGTGACGGCGCACGTTGAAGGCCAGCTGCTGGGTGAAGATGCGCTCCCGCACCAGATGCAGGCGCCGACTCATCGGATGCACCTTGCGAAAGTAGCCAAAGTACTCGTAAGGCGTGATGATGGCCACGCGCTCATCGCTGCCGCTTCGTGCGGCCAGGCCGGCGAACGATTGCAGCTCGCTGGCCTCCAGCTGGCGCAGCGGCTGGGCTCGCAGCTCCGGCAAGCTATCCAGCCAGCGTTCCGCGCTGCCCGCCACCAGCTGGATCGTATAGCGCTGGGCCAGCACCTCGGCGATTGTCTGCGGCGGATCGCGTTGCGTGTCCTGGCGCAGCAGCTGGTACATGCCCGACTGGTAGGCGCTGCGCAGCACCCAGGCACAGAGCAGCCAGGTGATCAACAGCAAGCGGCACGAGTTGCGCTGCGGCAGATCTCTGGGCAACAGATTCCCGCCCATGGTCAGCACCAGCAGCTGGTAATACGGATGCTAAATTGGACACAAGTGTGGGTGAAGCAAAACAAAATGTCATTCAAAATCCTTCAATATGCTTTTTAAATAATTAAAGCGTACATTTCATAGAGTTTAATTCAACTTAACCTCACAAATCTGTAACCTAGCCTCAAGAATTTCCAACTTAACCTTATTCCTCATTTTATTACATAATTAAATCGAATATTTTGAGAGTTTATTCAAATTAACCTTACAAATCTGAACCTAACCTCAATTCACAACATTTTCTACTTATCCTCAATAATTACATGAAAAACTCACTAAATCTGCAACTTAATCTCAATTATTATAAAATTTAATAATTAAAGGGTAAATGTCATAGTTTAATTCAACTTAACCTCACAAATCTTTAACCTAACCTCAATTCCAATGTTAACCTCTTTAAATCTGCAACTTAACCTCAATCATTATAATATTCAATAACTAAAGTGCAAATTTCATAGAGTTTAACCTCACAAATCTTTAACCTAACCTCAATTCTTATATTAAACTCTCTAAATTTCCAACTTTACCTCAATTCTAATATCAAACCCCCCTTTTTGCAACTTGAATTCAACTTAACCTCACAAATCTGCAACTTAACCTCAATTCTAATAACTATTACGTATAATTTCATAAGAAACAAGTATTTACCTGTGGCAAATGTTTCCAAAATCGCTGCAGCAACCAGATCGAGAGGCAGCCCAGCGCCAACACCAGGCAAATGGCCTGCCAGAGAAACGAATGAAAGGGAAAGGCCAACTTCTCGTAGGCCGAGTAAGCGGTGGGCAGATTTGTGACCAACATGATATGGCTCATGAAGTAGTACGTCGACTGGGAATAGGGCACCTCGCCCCGCTCGTTGGGCTTGTAGTGGAAGCCGCCCAAGGCATACTCCGCCATACTAAAGATCTGTAAAAAGAGAAACGTAGGAAGAACGTATAAAAATAAACATTAGTCTTGCTTAGTCTCAAAAAGTTTGGCAACACTGGCTTTCAATTAAGTTAACTATTGCATTTATTTATAGTTA
This sequence comes from Drosophila littoralis, assembly GCA_018903485.1. Lineage (NCBI taxonomy): Eukaryota > Metazoa > Arthropoda > Insecta > Diptera > Drosophilidae > Drosophila > Drosophila littoralis. The sequence continues at coordinate 1,027,999 of JAEIGF010000591.1, forward strand.
TTTGAATATTCAAATATATTCATTACTGTATATCGCCCACATAACCTCAAAAACAAAATAAACTTTTGTTTTCAATGAGAATTCCCAAAATGTTTACCAACACCGGTTTTCAATTAACCTACTATTTCAACAAGTAGTTAAAGGACTTACATATATGTACATGTTAGAATACTCGACAGGACTAATTAAAATTAACAAAAAAAATGGCTAAATTCATAACAGTATATCGCTAACATAACCTCACAAGTATACCATGAGTATTCGCAAAGGGCTTACCAACACTGGTTTTAAATTAAGCTATACTGAAACAAAAAGTTAAAGGACCTCGATACGCACCTGTTCGAACACCCAGCCGGACTCATTGAAGGTATCGCGCACCTGGGACTCGTTCAGCCAGTAGAGGCCCACGCTGAAGTTCAAATTGTCGGCCATAAACTGAAGCAGTGCCCCCTCGATGCCCAGGAAGGCGCCATCCGCGCGCCGCACCAGATACGGCATGTCCGGCCACGTGGCGCAGGTCAAAGTGCAGCCAAAGAAGTTGTCCAGCTTGGCGGGAAAATACACATCGCTCGCCCAGCGTCCCCGAGCTGCCACAAAACGATTCACAACACTGGCGCGTATCCGGCGACAGCCCTCAGCGCCAGCAGCGTACGGAAAGTAGCTGAGCAGCAACAGCTGCCGGCTGTCCGGCAGCAGCAAGCCGACATTCAGCACGCTCCGGCCCCACATCAACTGCATGGCCAGCGTGGGCTGCGGCTCCAGCATGTAGACGAGCGTATAGGCCAGATCGCCGGTCGCGCCCAGCTCAGCGTAGAGGCGGCGCAGCGCACGCATGTCATCCACCAGCAGCAGCACAGCATGCCCATACGGCCTGTACTCCATGGGGCGTTGCTGGAACAGGCAGCGCGGCTGCATTGTTGCCGCCGGCAGCGCGTGCAACAGGCGTGCCAGCAGCTCCAGCAGCTGCGGCCGCGCCGACAGCGCGCTGTACTCCATGTGGACGTAAAGCGTCTGGCAGCGTGACATCTCCGACTGGTGCAGCACCTGGGCCACAGCCAGCGCCAAAGTGTCCAGCCTTGAGGTAGTCTTCATCGTCGTCGTCGTCAGCGCCGCATGACACTGCTGCAGCAGCAGCACCTGGCACACAATATGCCGCATGCCTCGCCGCATGATTTGCAACTGACAGCCATTGGGCTTGCCTTGTTCTTGACTGGGGTCCAACCCTCCTCACACGCACACCCCGGGGAAATCTGTTTAATGCGTGGTTAATAGGCATATTGATGCATAACAATCCGAATATCTGATATCCCATATCCAATACCCTAGAGCCTCGTCGTCTTCATTTGTCTTGTCAACTAATGAGCGGCTGGCGTTAAATTTGAAATCTGTAAGAAAAAGTGTGCACCTATTGACGAAACTTGCGTAAAAGCGATAACAATCGATATTTGGTATTAAATAATACTGAAAATACCAGCACGGCACGTATGCAGATCAAGAGCAAAGGCAGCTTAGTCATGGATACATATCTAATTATTTCAATTTATTATTACTTATATCTATTTAGCTGCTCGGCGAATCGACTGCATTTCATTTTAAATAGTTGCAGTTGAAAGAAATAGCATGCACTTAAATGCTTGTCTTATCGAAAGCTTATTAATCGTCCCGTAAGCGCAATCGATAGATTAGCAATCGATAAGACACGGATTAAGAAACCGTTAAAATTGGAATACACGGAAAAAACTTCTCTTTTACGTATTGGGTTGAAATTCTTGTGAATATGTATTCTATAAATGTGTAATCAGATGCTTTTGGTATAAATGGAAAAAGAAGAGAATCAATTAAGCTGAATTGGAGGTGTCTGTGAGGGGATTGGATATAGCTGATGTCCAGATTTAGGAGCACCGACGGGCTGAAGTCTCCTTTAGTGAACCAGTAATTGGATAAACTGGCAGCTGGAGGCGGGTCAGCTGGGAAGGTCGGCAGGTGGGCCAGGTCCAGTTAGAAACGGGGCTCCTCGAAAATATGGGAAATCGCATGCGATTTCAAAATCAAATATGTTTATTGAAACTATATTTAAATTTTTAAGAGAAACGCGATTAAATAAATATAATAAACATGTTTCCACTTGTTTAGACTTTCCTTTCAATCGAATTTTTTATCATGTTTCGCGGCACTTAAAAAAATTAAATTTATCAAAAGTTGGGTTAGGTTCGATTGAGGGAAAACCCCCCTCGAAAGCAAAATAAGTTGTTTGCTTTTGTGGCCAAATTAGTAATAAATATGATGAAATCATTTCGATATTAGATTTTTTTTCAGTTTATTTACAATTACCCAAGCGTACATTCAGGCAGAAAATTTGAGGCAGCGAGACTATTTGTATGCCCTACAAAATAATATTTATAATCTGTGTAAGACATGTGACTAAGACGTATATAAAGTATATATATATATATATATATATATACATATATATATATTCCTGACTAGCATCAGGCGACAAGCCTTCAGGGTTGTCAAAGCTATTCTTCCTGCAAGGGTATTCATTGTTCGGCTTTCTAAAGTTATGCTTCACTTTTTGTTTACTTTTTGTAGCAAAAAATGTATAAATTATTAGGAAAACTCCAATTTATTTCGGTTTTTAATATTAATTCGTGTTTTATTTGGACAACTGGGCGATAAACCCCGGCAAGGTCCCAATTACCTTGCCACATATTCTCATTTATTTGATTATGTTCATTGAGAGAGAGAGAGAGTGAGAGAGAGAGAGAGTATGCTTATTTATGTGGGTGTGCATGTATGTATGTATGTGTGTTTGCATGTATGAATGGATATACATATGTACATATGTACGAGTGAATGTCTGATAGCATGTTAATGAATGTATGTATATATTTATATATGTATGCATGTATGTATGTTTGTATGTATGTACAAATGTATGTATGTATGTATGTATGTAAATATGTATGTATGTATGTATGTATATATGTATGTATGTATGTATGTATGTATGTATGTATGTTTGTGTGTGTATGTATATATGTTTGTATGTGTGAATGCATGTATGTATCTATGTATGTATGTATGTATGTACATATGTATGTATGTATGTATGTATGTACGTATGTATGTATGTATAAATGCATGTATGTATGTATGTATGTATGTATGTATGTATTTATATATGTATGTATGCATGCATGTATGTATGTATATATGAATGTATGTATATATGTATGTATGTATATATGTGTATATGCATGTATATATGTTTGTATGTATGTATGTATGTCTGTATGTATGTATATATGTATGTAGGCATGCATGTATGTATGTATGTATGTATGTATGTATGTATGTATGTACACATGTATGTATGTATGTATGTATGTATGTATGTATGCATGTATGTATGTATGTATGTATGCATGTATATATGTATTTATGCATGCATGTATGTATGTATATATGAATGTATGTATATATGTACATGTGTATGTATGTGTGTATGCATGTATATATGTATGTATGTATGTATGTATGTATGTATGTATGTATGTATGTCTGTATGTATGTATGTATATATGTACATATGTAGGCATGCATGTATGTATGTGTGTATGTATGTGTATATGAATGTATATATGTGCACATAGGGGTATGTATGTTTGTATGTGTGCATGAATGTATGCGTGCATGTATGCTATATGTGTGTATGTATGTGTATTTATCCATCATGTATGTATGTATATACCATACGTATGCATGTGCGTATGTGTGTATGTATATATCATGTATGAATGTGGGAATATGTGTTTATATGATTGAATGAAAGTACCAATGTATGTATGTATGTAAATATGTGTGCAGGTATGTTTGATCACAAGCGTGAATGTGTATTTACATGTGTGTATGCATGTTTGCTTGCATGTACGTACGCATGTATATATGATTGTATGTTTTATGCATGTATGTATGTATATAAGAATTTATGTATGTTTGCATGTATATATGCATGTGTGTATGCATGTATATATGTAAACAAATGAGTGCATATAGTTTGTATGTTTATATGCAAGACCAAGTTCACCTTTGGCTGCGCTGCAAAATAAAAAAAAACATATTCTTAACAAATGCCCTACTACGCGATTCTCATGAATTCAAGTAAGTCGTATGAAAAGCCTATGGGCTTCACTTTAAGTGGAGGAGGCGGCGGCTTTCATATTGGAGGAGACGGCAACTTAAGCATAGGAGGAGGCGGCGGCTTTAACTAAAGAGGGGACGGCAGCTTGAACGATGAAGGAGACGGTGGCCCTGACTGTTGGAGGAGACGGCTTCAACCAAAGAGGAGACGGCAGCTTAAACAACAGAGGAGTCTTCGGCTTGGGCGATGGAGGAGACAGCAGCTTCAGCTAAATAAGAGACGGCTGCTTTAAAATTGGAGGAGATGGCAGCTCGAATAAAAGATAAGACGGAAGCTCAAGCAAAGGAGAAGACGGATTTAATCATGGACGAGGCTTTTCACTATGGCTTTGGCGGAGCCCTTTGAATAAACTGGTACGTATTATAAACACAAATATTATTATTATTATGTTTAACATAAAAGGAACAACTCTTTCAATCGTATGTAAGCATATTGGTTTGCATGTTTGCATTTATTTGCATATGTGTGTACGCTGAGCTGAGCTGTAAATGAACAAGAAACGTATTTTTAAATATTGCCCTTCTACGCGATTCTCACAAATTCAATCTCTGCTTTTCTGTTCTTTCAGTTATGTGTTTATATAAAAGTTCGTCTGACGCCTTCTAAAAGATGACGCTAAATTTATTCTGCGTGTAAATTTACAGGTGAGTATGTTATTAGAAATAAATATATACATATGTATCTCTACATATAAAACTGTTTGACCTGACTGACTGACAGACTGACTGAATGATTGACTGTCTGACATACATACATATATTATTCATATAAACTTACGTACATGCTAGCCTTTATACATACATATGTATGTGAACCATCTTGCACACATGTTCACATTAACATATACATCATAGTTACATATTCACATGAATTCATACAAATATATTCATACATAACATATGTACATACATATGCAAATATATATGCAAATACGTGCTCATATGCACATGTACTCATGCATGCACCTTTTACGCAAGTTTCGTCAATAGGTGCACACTTTTTCTTACAGATTTCAAATTTAACGCCAGCCGCCCATTAATTGACCAAGACAAATGAAGACGACGAGGCTCTAGGGTATTGGATATGGGATATCAGGTATTCGGATTGTTATGCACCAATATGCTTATTAACCACGCATTAAACAGATTTCCCCGGGGTGTGCGTGTGAGGAGGGTTGGACCCCAGGCAGGAACAAGGCAAGCCCAATGGCTGTCAGTTGCAAATCATGCGGCGAGGCATGCGGCATATTGTGTGCCAGGTGCTGCTGCTGCAGCAGTGTCCAGGATGACAATCTCAAGGCTGGACACTTTGGCGCTGGCCGTCGCCCTAGCGGTGCATCTGACGGAGATGTCACGCTGCCAGACACTACGTCCACAGGTGTGATAGATATATCCACCTGTGTATGGATATATTTATATAATACCATCAGATATTTCCCAGCTATCCCAGGCCCAGCCTCTTATCTATGAATTTGTACATATGTATGTAGATATGTATTTGAACATATGCTTCAAATCGATCGGACAAGTTAAAGGAAAGGTGTTTCTCAATAGTTTCCCAGTAGTTGAATAATGGCAATTACAATACCTTCTAGCCAGGGGGTGGCCATTCCGAAAATCTTTTATACAAATTGGCCAGCAATCAGTCAAAACTTCACTCCAACCAATCACAACCCTGTGCTAATTTCACAACCCTGTCCTAATTTCTCATCTCGAAGCAACAGTGCCTATCGATATATATATCGATAGATATAATTGAAACGCAACGGTTTTCTTTTATACATTTTTTTTTAGTGATTCTGTTCGAGGGGATTTACATAATTAATATAACCTTTATCTAATCGTCAATAATATCAGTATCATTATCGTTATCGTTATCATCATTGTCATCGTTATCCTCGAAATGAAAATAGTCGACATCGCCATCAAGGTCGTCCTTTTTATCGAAAAGCTCGCTGGACACGTTCTTCTCGGTGGCCGGCTGCTCGGCGCTGGCTTCCTCCTCCTGCTCCGGCTCCGCCTCCTCGTCAAAGAGGCCGCGCTCGGCGGCGCCCAACTCAAGGAGCGGCTCGTCGCTATGCCTCGCCCGATTGCTTGACAGACGGACCAGCAGCGGCGGCTTAACCACGACACGCGTCTGATTCGTATGATGATTGAGCATGCTCTGGTAGAGATGGGGAAAACGTTTCTGAAACTCCGCCTTGATGCGCAGCAGGCGCTCCAGCATGCCGGGCGTGAGCAGCGGCTGGCTGCGTGCCATAATGTGCGTGTCCCGGCGTGGCCGCAGATACGTCTCATAGCTGCCACCGCCGCTATACAAAGGATAATGCGGATTATAGGCCTTCTGTGTCCAGGGATCGTTCGGCTGCTCGATCGGCAGGAGGCCCATATAGGGCCGCAGCAGGCCCTCTTTCAGGCCAAGCGGAGCGCCCACGTTGGCGTCGTCGACGTCGGCTATGGATGCGGATGTTGATGCTGATAAGGATGCAGATGCAGATGCTGATGCGGATGCGGGTGCGGTTGCTGATGACTGACTGATTGGATGTCAACATATGCAATGAGAGTGAATAGCATGAATGAGGCAACATTAGTTGTGTTCATGTTAAAGTTAATGGTAAAGTTAATGGTAAAGTTAATGTTAAAGGTAATGGTACAACAGTTTTGTTGATTTAAATAGATGAATTGATGTTTTTGGGGCTGCCGCTTGGACGCTGCTTGCGTCGCCGGCGCAAACGCTTCGAGGCTTTGCTGGGACGCCGGGTGGAGCTGGCGCTGGAGCTGGAGCTGGTTATCTTGGCGAGCGCATTTTCCCGCTGGAGCTGCAAACGTAGGAGTTGGTGTAAGACATCGATCAGTTGATCAAGCTTCGTGCTGCGCGCACGCAACAGCGACAGCTCCGCATTCGGATTCTCGCTGGATGCCTTCGTTACCTTCGCTTGGCGCGTCGTCCGCAATCCCAGCCGGGCGGTGCTCCGCCTGCGCACAAATTTACCACGCAGCGCATACGGCGTCGCCGTGCTGGTGCTTATATTGGCCCCATCCTGAGCTCCATTATCGGCTATGGCATTGCTATGGAGCGCCGCATTCAGCTGCTGCGCCTGCTGCTGCACCGCAGTGGAATGCTCCGTTGTCGTCTCCGTGGTGCTGTTATTGACGTCCGTGGCGCGCTTGGGCTTGTTGTCCGGCTCGTAGGGCTGCAGCTCCTGGTAGCTATAATCACCGGAGCCCGTCGACTCCGGCTTGGGCATGTCCAGCTGCTCGCCCTGCTCATACTGATGCTCGTGCGTCTTGGACAAATAGTTGGTATCGTAGCCCTTGCTGGCCAGCAGATGCGCCCACGGCAGCGGCGCCTCAGTCGTGCTCGTGCTTGTGATCGTGCTCGTACTCGAGCTCGTGCTCGTGCTCGTGCTGCTCGTTGTGGCCGTCTCCGGCTGCCTGCAATCGCGCAGCCGTTGCTCGGCCTTGGTCAGCTGCTCCTTGAGGCTCTCGATCAGGCCGTACAGCTGCTTGAATTCGGCGCGTGTCGCGGCCAGCTCAGCGGTTATCGCAGCCCGTTCGCTGCTCGGCGCATCCTGCTGGGCACGCTCCGTGCTGCCGACAAAGGGCGGAGGGGCTGCGGTGCTTGTCATCAACGGCGGCTGGGTGGCATACACCAGCTCCTCCTCCTGGTGGGCGGCCATTTCGCCAGCGGTCAGCTGATCGCCGTTGATCTCCAGCGGCTCCTGGCTGGCGCGCTCCAGTGCCTCGCGTATGGAGGCGGCATTGTAGCGCATCAGCGCCTCGGCCGGATCCTCGTCCGGACTGAGCGTGATCTCCTTCAGGCCCAGCTTGTACTCCTTCCTCAGCGCATTTAGCGAGCCCTCGTCAATGGTCTCCAGCGTGCCATACTCGGCGCTGCGTCTGCGCCGGCCAGCCTGCCCAGCCTGCTGGCACGGACATTGGCCCTGGGATTGGGCGCAACGGCAGCTGCTGCCGCAGGCGCAGTGAGCGCTGCCGCAGCCGCAGCTGCCGCCTGGCCTCAATGCTGGCGAGGATTTGCTAGAAAAATTTGCTAACCTTTTCTCAATGTGATGACTGCTGGACGAGGACGAGGACGGGGTTGGGGGGGATGCGGAGGAGCTGCTGTTCCCGCTGGCCAGCTGCTCATCCTTGTTGTTGTCGTTGGGTTTTATTGTCTGAAATGCGTCGCCTGTTAATGACATGAGGAACAGCGGGCGAGGAGAAGATGCAAAAATGTGAATGATATGAAGCCAGCTACTCGGGTGTGTGTGTGCGTGTGTGTGAATGTGTGTGCGTGTGTGTGGATGTGGGTGTGCGTGTGGGTGTGGCTGTGTGTGTGAGTGTGCGTGGTTTGTCTTAAAAGAATATATACACAATATATAGATGGAACTGGACAAAAACAAGTAAAAGTATTCTAGTTGGGAGTGCCCGACTGGCAGATACCCTGGACTTCCAATAAATCTTCTTCTTCTTCCCTTTGCCACCAAACTAACCACGAGAAATTGAATCTTGATTAACTTCGGTATTTATAGTCCGATCTTCATCGAATTTTCAGAGCGCTGAGCTCTGGCTTCTTTTTCATTTTGGATTTTGGTTTTTCCCAAAATGAAATATCTATAAAATGCGTAGTTTATACGCTTGTCTAATCTATATATGAAAAATGGTGTATCTTGCTCTTAAATTCCTCGAGTTATGCATAAAAATCCATGTCCGTCTTCCAGTCTGTCTTTCATTCTGACTTCCATTCTGTCTTCCAGTCTGTCTTCCAGTCTATCTTCCATTCTATCTATCTATGGGAGACAGACTTCCCATTCTGTCTTCCATTCTGTCTTCCAGTCTGCCTTCCCGTCTTTCTTCCGGCATGTCTTACAGCCTGTTTTCCAGTCTATCTTCCAGTCTGTCTTCCAGTCTGCCTTCCAGTCTGTCTTCCAGTCCATCTTCCAGTCTATCTTCCAGTCTGCCTTCCCGACTTTCTTCCGGCCTGTCTTTCAGCCTGTTTTCCAGTCTGTCTTCCAGTCTGATTTCCAGTCTGTCTTCCAGTCTGTCTTCTAGTCTATCTGCCTGACTGACTGTCTGTCTGCCTATCAGTCGATATTTATCGATATTTTACAAATGGGAGAGTAGCTAAGTAGCTAAGCCCTTGACTATGTCGGCTTGCCAGATCGCTAGATCCAACACGTGTTATCCTTAAGGGCTCAGAGCTGATCTTGATTGACTTAAAGACTCGTTCCATCTATATATTGTCTTGGGTTTGGCTTAACTTACCGCCATGACCTGATGCTGTCGCAGCATGGAGTCGATCTCGTCGTTGCCAATGGCCGCACGATAGCCGCCATATGCATTGGATCCTTGTCCGCCGCCGCCGTAGCTGGTGCCATAGCTGGGTCTATAGCCCTGTCCAGAGCTCTGGCCGTAGCTCTGCCCGTAACTCTGGCCGTAGCTCTGGCCGTAGCCCTGTCCAGAGGTCGGGGCATAGGTCTGCCCGTAGTTCTGGCCGTAACTGGGCACTGGCGCACTGTGGTAATAGTTGATGACGGTGGGCGAGGAATGGGATTTGGATTTCTTGCGATGATCGCCGCCGAGGCCAAGCGCGTCCACTGTTTGCGGCAAGAGATTAGGATCGGTACTGCGGAAAACACCATAGAGATTACCTTTGTGCCGTGCCTGGCCAGCGTTTTCGGGCATCTGCGGCTTGGCCTCGCCCAGCACCGACTCCTCATCCGGCTGTTCCATGTTCTGTTGCGGCTCCTGCTGCTGCTGCTGTTGGATGGCGCGCATCTTCTCATCCGTCCACTGGCGTTCGGCTGCCCGTTCCATGGATTTCTCGGACATCTGTTGCGGCTGCTGCGCCTTGGCCTGCTCCTCGGTCCATTGACGCTGCTGCTCCTGGGCCTTGGCCTGATCCTCTGTCCATTGGCGCTGTTGCATCTCCTGCTGCGCCTTTGCCTGCTCCTGTGCCTTGGTCTGATCCTCTGTCCATTGACGCATCATCATGGGATTCTGTTGCTGCATCATCATCATGGGCATCTGCTGCTGGAACTGCTGCGGCTCCCGCTGTGCCTTGGCCTGATCCTCTGTCCACTGGCGCATCATCATGGGATTCTGTTGCTGCATCGCTTGCTGTGCCTTGGCCTGATCCTCAGCCCATTGCTGTGCCTTGGCCTGCTCCTCTGTCCACTGGCGCATCATCATGGGCTTCTGCTGCTGGGCCTTGGCCTGATCCTCCGTCCACTGGCGCTGCTGCTCCTGGGCCTGCTGGGCCTTGGCCTGATCCTCCGTCCACTGACGCATCATCATGGGATTCTGCTGCTGGGCCTTGGCCTGATCCTCCTGGGCCTGCTGTGTCTTGGCCTGATCCTCCGTCCACTGACGCATTTGCTGATCCTGTGCCTGCTGCTGCTGGGCCTTGACCTGATCCTCGGACCATTGGCGCATCATCATGGGATTCTGCTGCTGCACCATCATGGTGTTCTGCTGCTGGGCCTTGGCCTGGTCCTCCGTCCACTGACGCATCATCATGGAATTCTGTCGATCCCTTGCCTGCTGATGGGCCTTGATCTGTTCCTCCGTCCACTGGCGCATCATCATGGGATTCTGCTGCTGCATCATCATGGTGTTCTGCTGCTGGGCCTTGGCCTTCTCCTCCGTCCACTGGCGCATCATCATGTCACTCTGCTGATCCTTTGCCTGCTGCTGCTGCTGCTGGAGGTCCCACTGCTGTTCCTTGGCCTTGCGTTCGGCATTTTCGTTGGCCATGCGATAGGCATAGGCCATCACCTTGACGATGTCCTCCTTGGTGAGCAGCTGCTCCGGCTGCTGCGTCTGGCGCTTGAAGTTCGTCTTGCGCTGCGCCTCCTTCTGCAGCAGGCGTCGCACATAGTCGTCGCGCAGGGCGCGCTCAATGTCCGCCCGGGTGATCTTGTGGACGGGCGTCCGGCTCAGCGGATAGCGCAGCTTGTAGGCGGGCATTTCACCCTGGGCATTTGCGCGCATCTCGCGGGCCAGGCGCTCGATCTGCTGGAGCTGCTGCAGCTCGGCGATGACCTGCTGCTCGAAGGCCTGCAGCTTGGATTCGATCTGCATACGTTCCGCGGACTTCGACTGCGACGTCTCGGAGCTGGGCATGCGGAACCAGAGCAGCGGCACGCGCTGCTTCTCCTGCTCCAGCTGCAGCGCTGATTTGATCTTCATTTGGGCCAGCTGTGCGTGCGCCTGCTGCGGCGCCCGATAGCCGATCGTCTCCTGGTTGTCCGGCTTGACGCGCACCTCCGATATATCGGATGCCTGGCCGCTTCTGTCGCCCGCGGGCGGCGCTGCGCCCGGCCAGAACTGGCGCAGGCCAGCCATGAAGGCGTCCGGCGTCGGCGCTGCGGGCATGCCACTGAAGGCCTGGCCCAGCAGATTGTTGCTGCCATCGAACAGAGCGCCAAATCCGGCTCCTGCTGCCGGTGGTGCCTGACCCACCGCTGGCGCTGGCGCCGACTCCGATTCGCTCGCTGGCTTGGCTGCCGGCGGTGCAGCTGTGGTGGCGGGCGCGGCTGGCGCCTGGCCGAGCAGACCCTCCAGCGGACGCAGACCAAAGTTGGGCATAACGGGCGCCATTTGGCCGAGATTGAAGCCATCCGGCAGTGGCGGCATTTGACCCAGATTAAAGGTATCCGGCAGCGGCGGCATTTGGCCCAGTGTAAAGCCATCCGGCAGCCAGCCGGCGGGCACTTGTGGCATCATCTGGCCCAGATTCGGGGGCGGCATCTGGCCAAGCATCTGCTGCATTTGCTGCAGCATTGCGGCTCCGTTCATCGCTGTTGGTGCCGCTGCAGCTGGCGCCGGCTGCGCGGTCGCATCCTGGCGCGTTACACGCGACTTGTGTCCATTGGCTTCGTCCGCCAGCACGAGCACCACCTTCGAGGCGGCCGGCTGCAGCGTGTCCGGCATGGCACCTAGCAGCGACTGTGCCGGAAAGAGGCTGCCCCAGCGCAAGAGGCTGCTCAGCGCCGGGAACATCAAATAGAACGCATCCAGTGAGGGTATTCCACTCTGTAGCGGCTGCAGAGGCGGCATCTGGGCGAGTAACTACAGACGGAGATGGCAGAGGCAAAGGATTAGCTTTTGAGGCGGACTCAGGTCGCCTCTATTGTTGCTCACCTCTTCCGGGCTGGGTATGCGCGGCCTCTCCTCGGCGGTGTCATTGGCATTGGCCGGGGTTAGGCTATCCACGGCGGCAGCTGCCTCCGGGCCGCTGACAACGCTGGCACCTGCCGACGCATCCTGGGCGCTGCACAGTGCGCCGCCAAGCAGCAGCAGCAGTGTTACACAAATCAATCTCATCCTTAATATATGTATATATTATATATAGCCTGTATCACTTTTCTCTAGCGCTTTCGCTGGAACTGGCCGTTTGTTGAGCGTCGAACGGCGACTGACGCTCCAAGCGCTCCGACGCTGGCCCATATAGAACTCTGCCAGCGGTGGCGGCGGCGGCGGCGGCGGCAGCGGCTGCGGCAGACAAAAAGTGTCGACGCCGCCGAATCGTGCCAAAGAGCTGCGCTGCAATTTGCACGCACTGCGCGAGTTGAGCGGCCACGCCCCGTCCCGCAACGCCGCCTTGCCGCGGTGACACCAAAAAATTTGACATTGCATTTCAATTTCGTTTCCGTGTGTGTGCCACAAAAAGCCAAAAGTGCTCTACTTCAGTCTGATCGACTGGCAAATACTCTATAATCAGCGACGCCCCACTTTGGTTGGCCTGTGTGCTTATTCTTTCTCTCACTATGAAATAACCGCCGCAATTTCCAACTGTTAACGAATTTGCAGTGTGTACATATAACAAAAATTAAATATATAACAAAAAATACCTTTCCATAGTATTAATTAAAATACTAAAAAAAAGTGTACTTAGAAATTGCAGGACAGCTTATAATAATAATAATATATGTATATGTAAAATAATAATAATATATGTATAGGAAAAAGCTTAATGGAGTCCGATATTCAATGTATAAAAACAATGCAACAACCAAATTTGATGGCGCTACATATCACCAGATCGAAACAGCTTTACGGGATCCGAGATGCCTCGCCCATTTGCACAAAACCGATCTACCCATATTTCGGCGATTTTCGATGTGTAAGGGTCAGTAAAAGTAAAAGAAATTAAAGAAATCGCCAGCGCAGACTGCAGCTGCTGCAGCAGCCGGCGCAGCACAATAAATAAATAAGAACAAGAACAAAAAAAAAAAAAACAAAAAAACCTTGACTTAACAATTTGCTGATGAGCAATTTTTCATGGAATCAGTGCAAAATGTTGCACTGAAAACAAATCCACAGTTCCACATATTCTTTCCAATTCTTTTGTCTTATCTGCGTTTTGGTATTGTTATGTCTACGATTCGCGACAATCCGGAAGCTAAGCACAACTTCTTTTCCGCTTTGTCTCTTTTGTCTTATAGCCGTTTCCACAAGTGTGACCCTACATATTACATTTTAATTTTGAACAGCAGCCGCTACGTGCTCATATCAAATTGTCCATAGAGATGACAGTAGGTGGCCCGCGAAAAGCACGAAAAAACAATTTACATACTTATATTTTTTAGTAAGATTAAAATTTTAAGATTTTGTGCTCGAAACTGGGCAAGGCTATTATAACAGCGTTTAAATTTTAATTATTAACGTGACTCTCAATATACAATAAGCCTTTGAATTCTTGTCCTTTATTTTAAGCATGATTACTTATCATTTAAGTCCATGTATGTCTTCTTATTAGCAATATGCATACACGTTACATGCTGTAAGATGTGTTTCAATATTTCAATACGCATCATCGTGATTGGGGTATTCGTGGTCCATCTCCAATAAATGAGTGTCTGCCCATTTTAGTGACCAAAAAATTCTCGCAGCGTAGACCGCCTTATCGCGAATGTGTGTCACCACGCCAAAGCCAGCGGGGTGCATCAATGCTGAGCTAAGCTCTGCAATGGACTTTTAACTCTAGCATCGACCGTTGTACAAAATAAGAATAAAATATTACACGAAATATGTAGGAACATGTATTATCATATATGTATGTACATACATATATTGTATTTTTTTTTTTTGATTCATTTGCGGGTGGCTGCTTAGGTCAGCAAAAAAGTTTAGCAAATAGTTGTTTGTATTGTAAATGAACACATAAAATACGGTCAGCGATCTGTAAATTGTGTTGCGACACGAGCTGTTGCTGCATCTGTTGCAATTTCTTTGTCAATTAGTCATTTCCAAGATAAAAAGCAAAAACTTAAACCAATTAAAATGCTTATTCGCCATTTAGTGCGCTGCATTTGGGGTCACACTGACTTGCTGTATGCTGTAAGCTGTAGAAACAGGCGAAAACACACATGATGGCCACACCGGCAGCCGCAATTCAAAGTTAACGAACAGTTCGCAAACAGTTGTGTTCTCAAATATTTTATATGTGACATCTATTTGAATACTCTACTGCGGTTTCTTGGCCAATTACTCGCTTCCAAAGAAGCCAAATGTCTGACCATCTTCTAGTGGTCACTTCGGCTAACAAATTTGGTTAAAGCAAGCAAAAACGTATATTGGTCACACTGGCAGCGGCAGTTCAAAGCCAAAACTTAGCTAGATTTAGAAAATAAACGGTTTAAGCATAGATATTGGTTTTCTTTTTTTTGCAGATGTGGCATGTGGCACGCGGACTTGTTAACTGATGGCGCATCCATTTAAATACAATTTGCCAGATAACGAGCCGCGATAAGCTGTCAGCTCGTCGCATGCAACCATTAAAAGCTTCGGTAAATGCCGCGCACAGCAGTTACTGGACGACTCTTCGCTTGGCCCAACATGTTGTCCAGCGCGTCGGTGCAGGCGATTTATAACATAACACTGATGTACGCCGTCGTCTGGACGATTAACAGTCACTATGCGAGCGACTCCAGCAAACCGTTGTCCATTATGCACTTCGCCACGCGCGACTCGAGTCGCGGTCACCACAACGATCTGATTGATTCTGTTCTGCGTTTGGCGTCTGGTGCCGGGCGCATCAAGTTTTTGCTGGAGCACGAGCGCATCGTTGGCGACGAACCGCCGCCGCCGCCGACTGGCCTGGCCAGCGGCTTTGTGGGCCGCGAAACGGCCATCTTGCTGCTGGACAGCTGGCGCGCCTATATGCGCCTGGAGCGGCATCTGCTGCAGCCGGGCAGCTTGTTCAAGCGCAACGGCTTCTATTGCATTGTGTACACGGGCCAGGAGACGGGACGTCTGCGCACCATTGACGCAATCTTTCAACGTCTGCTCGCCATCTATGTGATCAACGTGAATGTGCTGCTGGTGGGGCGTCAGACTGGCACCGTTCGTGTCTACAATTATTATCCATATCGGCCGGATCGCTGTCAGTCCTCGGAGCCGGTGCACTATGCCACCTTCCAGGGCGGCCTCGGTGCACCGCCCATAATCCATGTGGCGAACAGCGTTCAATTCTTTGACTCAAAGCTGCATGACATGCATGGCTGTCAGCTGGTCACCGTCACCTTTGAGAGTCGCCCCTTTGTCTTCTTCAATGGCGATGCCGGCCTGCCCGCTGCCCAGCGCTTGCATGGCATCGAGGGCATGATCTATCGCTTGCTGGCGGAGCGCATGAACTTTGGCATCAAAATCGTGGTGGAGCCAAATAATAATCGAGGCGAAGTCTTGCCCAATGGCACCATAACGGGCGCCATGAAAATGGTGAGGCAGCCAAAATTTGAGGCTTAAGTAGCTAAAGGATTCACTTTACTCCATTTACGTGCAACTGATTAACCCGCTCTCCTTGCAGATCGTTGACGGCGTGGCGAACATAACGTTCGTCTCGTTTATGTACAACATGGAGCGCGCCACGTACATGCTGCCGAGCATCTCGTACACCAGCTTTCCGATAATGCTCTGCATACCCGGGGGCTATCCGCTGTCGCCGCTGCAGCGCCTGACCAAGCCGCTGGGCTACATCACCTGGCTGTGTTTGTTGACGTGCGTGCTGTTCGGCCTGGGCCTGATCGCCTGGCTGCAGTTGCTCAGCGGTCCGCGACTGCGTCGCTTTGTGCTCGGCGAGAACAATCGTCTGCCCGTAACGGAGCTGTGGAGCACACTGCTCGGCGGCCTGCACTTGCATCCACCGCGTCGCACTTTCGCCCGTTATCTGCTCGCCCTGTGGCTGCTTCAGACTCTGGTGCTGCGCGCCGCCTACACCGGCGAGCTGTACATTCTGCTGCAGGATGGGCGGGTGCGTACACCGTTGCGCTCGCTGTCCGAGGTGCTGGAGAGGAAGTATACGTTCAAAATGCTGCCCGCACTGCAGACGGTGTTCAAGGACATGGTGCCACGTCAGCGTATCGTGGTGGTGTCTGGTCTGGAGGATTGGCTGCGCGAGCTGCGCGATGACAACGAGGCGCAATTTGTGGTGCCGATGCTGCAGCCGACCGTAGCCAGATTCGACATGGACTCCGGTCCCGAAAAGCAACGTCTCACTGTGCTGGCCTATCCCTTGCTGACCGCCCCGCTGGCGCTCTACATGCGTCCACATTCGTATCTGAAGCAGCGCATCAACAAGCTGCTGATCAACATGATGTCCTCCGGCCTGGTGCATCGCTATCGTCGCATGTACCTCGACCGGATCGAGCATATGGCCGCCCAGCGCAGCCGTGCACCAACCAAACTTAGCCTCTGGCTGCTCGCCGGCCTCTTTGCCAGCCTGGGGCTAATGCATCTGCTGGCCAGCATCGTGTTCATGCTCGAGCTGCGCGCCGCCCAGCCACAGCGACCACGTCTCCGGCGGCTCATGAATGCGGCCAATCGTTATGTGGTCTAATGTCAACTACTTTGTAACCCAACCCACACTGTAATTGAGCCTGTATTTATTGCCCAGTTATTCCGGCTCGCTTTGTCCTTATCCACATAAGCTTCTACACAACATTTGTAAGCACTTGCTGTGGGCATCTTTGAACCCATCCAGTGTATATATTCTTGTTCAGGCAGATCGAATGTCGGCTCAATTTATAATATGCATAGCAAATCGATCGTCAGAAGTGGCTTTTGTGTGAACAGCTTTTTTATGTTATGAGCCTTACTTTCAAATATGAAATCTGCAAGATCTCGGATAAAATCTTCGATAAAATTGTGTTCTATATGAAAACTTATTTGTTATTTAAAATATTTTATACAAACTTTACGATCGCGACCGTCGAAATACCTTTTGATTGTGAGCTAAGTCTTATAAAAATGCTGTCAGAACATATTTACGCTTCTATCGGAACGATTGCTCGAAGTTTATTTGATTTGTATAAACAATTTAATGTTTTTTAAGATATCAAACTTAGAAGCTTCTAGAATTATTGAAATCTGGATCATATAACCAATATAGAGCCTCCAGTAGCTGTAGAAGCCTAGAAGAAATGTTTTTTTTGGCTTTGCAATTATAATATATATTTCTCAAATATAATACATATAATAAAGAGAAAATTATTTATCATATTAGTAGATATAATATCTACTTCAAGGCTTAAAGCGTTGAATTTTAGTAAAATATAGTTAGTTTTAAAATTAACTCACAGTTTCTCAATCAATAAAGAATATTTGCAAAAAACTGTAACAATATCTTATGAGAAAAAAACATTTGTCCATAATTATATATATATAAAAAAGGATATTGTTGAGCTTTATGGAGTAATCTTCAAATCTGACATGTCTGAGATTTGAGAAACTTTTTTTTTTGCGCTATAATAAAGTAGTATATAAATGGTTAGCTTATAGCAATAAGATTGAATGTTACATTTGAATGTTGATTTTGAGAATAGTCTTGAATTCCGACTAGGTATGCTCCATATTTATTGGACAGTTGTTGTATGGAAAACTTTTTCCCTTTTCAAGATATCTTGTTAAATCTCGCCAATTATAAGTTTCACTTCCCGTTAGATCAATTTTCACCGGCCTCTTGATCAATTTGACATCTAAAGCTGGCCCTAAAAAACTCGTATATAGACAAAGGTCAGAATATCCCAACCCCAAAACTCGCTCAAATACCATCAGATTTTCATGAAGTTTGGTTTTTTGTTCATGGTTAGAGCTCTAGATCGACTTGGCATTACTTTGGTCGAAATTCCCCAAAGAGGTCAAAATTTCCCACACCCAAAACTCGCTGAAATACCATCAGATTTTCACAAAGTTTGGTTTTTTGTGCATGATTAAAGCTCTAGATCGACTTGACATTACTTTGGTCGTAATTCCCCATACAGGTCAAAATTTCCCACACCCAAAACTCGCTCAAATCTCATCAGATTTTCACGAAGTTAGGTTCTTTTTATCCTTTTTTTTTTAGCATAAAGCCTTGAAATTTTAGCTTTAAATTCCTTGTAGTTCAAAAAAATTTTAAAAAAATAGAAACTTTCACGTGCGGAAAATGCGTGAAATTTCGTTTTCTAACATTTAAAGGAAGAGACTTGCGCCGGACAAGGCCGGGCAATAGCAGCTGTTAAATATATTCAATATTTTGCATTAATAAATATGAATTAAATATTTCTCGTGATATATTCCAGCCTTTAATCGGAATCCCAGGCTGCCTAGAGACGCCGGAAAAGCCTGGCGAGCGGGGGCAGACGCAGGCTGAGCAGCTCGAAGGCGAATATGAGGAACGTGAGGGATTCGGCGATGAGCAGGCAATTGAGAGCGGCATAGATGAAACGCATGGACTCCTTATACCGTGCAGCATGATCCGCGGAGATGGAGGGGGAGGAGGAGGAGGAGGTGTGGCCCCGCCTGTGGCGCAGCCGAGCGGCCATGGTGGTGAGGCGATTGGCGATGTGCTGATTGATGCCGGAGCTGCGCATATGGAAGAGCACCCGGTCGACGGTGGCGGTCAGATAGGAGCCGAGCGGAAAGTGCACACAGGCCATGTTGTCCATGATCTTGCGGCTGGCGAGCACGAACAGCGGCTGCTGCTCGCGCCGCCCGCTCAGATGGTAGGCCAGAAAATGCGGCGTGCTGATGGCGGCGATCCGCCTGTCCGGCGGCTGGGCCAGCAGCTGCTCGAACATGTCCACCGGCTGGCCGGGCAGGATGCGTGTGCGCGCCTTCAGCGCCGGCAGCAGCTCCGTCATCCGATACGTGGCATGGTCGACAATGAAGCTATAGTCCAGTTGGAGGGCCTGCTCCAGGCTGTGCGGCAGCGGGCGGCGCGGCGCATTGTGCACGAGCACAAAAACGCAGCTCTCGTAGCTGATGCGCAGCAGAAAGAGGAACAGCACCCAGGCCAGCTGCAGCTGTGCCGGCAGCCAGCACCATGGACGCACTGCAGCCAGCACGAACAGCAGCAGCCAAACGGAGCGATCGTAGGGCAACATCATGATCTCGTACAGGCTAAAGGGACGCGCCCGGCGCAGCACCAAAACATACTCCACCTGGCCATAGGGCAGCGTGCTGGCCAAAAACTTGTACCTGGCCGCCAGGCAGGCGGTAAAGCCCAGCGTCAGATTGGCCCGCTGCTCCCGGAGCATGCGAAAGGCGCCGGTCATGCTGCCATTCATATAGCTGGCGCCGCCGATCAGATGCGGCGGCTCGTTCGCCAGCAGCGCCAGGCTAAAGTTGAGCCGCGCCGCCAGCAGCTGCAGTATGTCCGCGTCCAGGCCGGAGATGCGCCCGTTGCCATGCAGCTCCATGTACGGCAGTATCTGCCAGACAATCACGCGCAGCGGACAGCCGTGCAGATTGGCCAGCTTGTTGGCCGGATACAGCTGCTCCAGACGCGCCGGAGCCAGCGGCCAGGGCAGCGGCTCCGTCGAGTCGCAGCGCCGCGCCGAGGCATACGGCGCATAGCTGTAGCCGGACACGATGCCGCCCGGCACCAGCTCCGCCAGCAGCAGCAGCACGTCCACATTGTAGCGCTGCCGCAGCAGATAGCCAAAGATCTGGCGCATCTGCGCCCGCTGCCAGGCTTTTGCCTGGCCGCGCGTCGCCAGCAGCACGATCAGGTACTTGTACTTGTGGGTCACGCTCACGCGAGGATTCCTCGTGGCGGCGGCAATCAGCTGCGCCGCGTCCAGGACAAAGAAGAGCAGCAGCTGGACGCGCAGGCTGAGCTCCGGCTGCAGCTGCCTGTCCAGCACGACGGGCACCAATTCCGAACGCCGCCAGCTCCGCTCCAGCACGCGCTCGACCAGACGACGCTGCGCCGGCGGCAGCTGCTCCCGATACAAGCTGCTCACCCAGATGCTCAGATTGTGCGCCGAGCAGCTCGCATTGAATATCGACTGCAGCACGTTCGACAGCCTGTCAACCATTGGCTCCTGCTCCTGCTGCTGCTGCTGCTCCAGCGGCGCCCAGGTCAGCGCACGGCCAAGGCACAGTCCGAGCAGCAGCCAGTGTCCGGCGGCCAGCTCCATGGTGTTCCATCTACTGAACCCCAGTCGAAGCGCGCGCTTTATATTCCTATTCCAATTCCAATTGATTGCATATCGATTGCGGCCCGGCACCCAGGAGAAATCCTGCATTAATGCACTTTCAACTCAGCTGGAAGGCCAGCCTAGGCACACCCCCCCCCTTCCCCTCGCCACGTCCGTCCTGGCCTTACTTCGTTCCTCATAGTACGATCTTATTGAAATTTGCATGCCTTGCATTTGGCGGGCAAAAGTGTGCATATACCCAAGCGCAAGGCTCTAGCTTTGAGCATTAGTTCTTCTCTCTTATGGGCATTACGTGGGGCAGGCATCCAAAAGGAAACTTATTTTTTATCTAGATATACCTTACAAAAACCTACAATTCAAGTTTGGTGCAACTAGTTCCCATAGTTCTCGAGATTTGCTCAAAAAACCAAACATGTTACCTCCTTACTCCTGTCCAAGCGCCCCCCCCCCCCCCCTACCTCACCCTAACGTTTCGCGTCCCTTGATAATATTGGGTAATTTAATGGAAAGCATTCAGAAATCTGTGTTTATTGCTTAAACTAAGTGCAGTGCGATTGTGTGGCCGGCAAAGCTCCGTGTCTGATATCCCACATCTATATCCCACATCTATATCCCGTATCTAATATCCAATATCTTGGATTGGATCTGCTCGAGTGCTGCAAGCTACATTTACAAACATTCTAATGTCTCAGGGCACAATTATAGTTGATTATCCTGTTCCGACCTGCCAGTTAAATATTTAGATAAGTTTGCATTCAAATGATATCTTTTTAAATGGATTCTGGGAATATAAAGAATAGATCTGTACGAAAAACAGACTCAATTGCGGGGACTGCTCAGCCTTTGTGTGTGTCCTTTTCCGGTCTCAGTGTTGAGTAAGGCCATAGGCTAACTCAATCAGTCGCTGTACAACACAGCATTTGTCGAATATCGTCAACTATTATCGCTTTTGTGCGTGTCCTTTTCCGGTCTCAGTGTTGTGTAAGGCCATAAGCTAATGTAAATAGTCGCTGTACAACACAGCATTTGTCGAATATCGTCAACTATTATCACTTTTGTGTGTGTCCTTTTCCGGTCTCAGTGTTGTGTAAGGCCATAGGCTAACTCAATCAGTCGCTGTACAACACAGCAAACGTATTTGTCGAATATCGTCAACTATTATCGCTTTTGTGTGTGTCCTTTTTCGGTCTCAGTGTTGAGTAAGGCCATAGGCTAATGTAAATAGTCGCTGTACAACACAGTATTTGTCGAATATCGTCGATTATTAAAGACGCAGTAGGCGGCGCGTCATTAATTATATACGAGTTGTCATAGGCACATCGGGGAGCGAAATAAATTCAGTCTCAAAGTATCTGCCAATGTTTCAAGTCCAAAACAAATAAATTCAAGAAAAGCGCATTTTAAAGTGTATCTCTTTTGTATTCGTTTTCGTATAGTTTTTGGTTAAATTGCAGCCATTAGATCCCGATACCCAACATAACTATATATATATACCATTAAATTAAGCCCCTAATAGGCAAGTGCAATTATAGAACCCATTTCGCATTTATTGAGCTCAGAGTAAGTTCGCAATATTTTCATAACCTCAAAAAAAATATATTGCTAGTAACTGTCGACACATGCCATCTCTTTCACTCCCCCGCCCTTTGAATACAGCCCACAGGAAGTACAAATTTCTTACAGATCTCCATCAGAAGACAAAGATATTCAATGTTGGGCAAAATACCTTTTAAGTGCAGTTTGTTTTAAACAACGTTCATAACCTAGAAAATACGAATAACTGTTAATGCATCTCTTTAATTTGTGTACAGTTTTTGGGACCGCATCCATTGTTCTCATCGAAAGGCAGCTATCCAAAAACTTTGGAAAAAATATCTTTGAAATACCGTTAGTACTGACATCCGTGTAAGTGTTTACATACTTTTCGCTACGCTCATTATCTCAAAATGTTGTGCGTAACTGTACTTACACCCAAGTCAAGTAATGAAATTTGCGTCATCCAAGTTCCGAACAAAGGCGCCAGCATCGAATATTTCGAATATATTAACAAATATAAATGTAAGTGCTCAAAAGTATTTGCCAAATTTATAAGACTTATGTTCAACACAAAAGCAAGAAGGAAGCGCAAACATCGAGACTTGGACTTGATCGGATTTTGAGTTTAGCAAATTGTAAGTATTTAAAGGAAAGTTATTTAGTTATATATTCATAAAGAGTTCTCTTTGTTTATCGTACAGTGTTTGGCAAAATCAGGGAGCAGCAAAATCCAACCAATTCTTTGGCATAAATATCGTAAGTTCTTTTAAAAAACCTATTAACCGTGGGTAGATAAATGCATTTATTATTAAAAAATGTCGTCTTTCTCTCAAGAGAAAAGTCTACAAAAAATCATAAATTCCATTTATAATAAGGGATGTATATTTTAAAGAAAATATCTTAAGCAAATCCAAAAAGAATCGTTATTTTTAAAAACGATCTCATTAAATGCTTAAAATAACGGCCAAAGTGTTACCATATTACGTTTATAGTCCGAATGCCGCATGTCCAGCCTTAGCATATTTTTCTAGTATTTGGTATTTTCTAGTCTCTGGTATTTATAAAGGGCTAAACGTTTCTCTTGTCAGTTTCTGATTGGCCAGCGCCACGGCTCGCATCGCATTAAAATCAATTTTCAAACTAGGGATAGGCTACACGTACCTAATCCAAATTATTTTAAAGTAAAAATAGTTGGAAAATCCAAAAAGAATCGCCTTGTGTTCTCACCGATCTCATTAATTGTTTTATTCCTTATTCTTATTTATTTAAAATAACGGCCAAAGTGTTACCACATGCATTTATAGTCCGAATGCCGCATGGCCAGCCTAAGCTTCCTTTTCTAGTATCTGGTAATATCTAGTATCTGGTATTTACATGAGGTTAAACGTTTTGCTTGCAAGTTTCTGATTGGCCAGCGCTACGGCTCGCTGCGCGGTAATATTTAACTGCTCGAGTATAAGTGATTTCTTATGGTATATATTTTTTGTTATTGCAGTAAAATGGCGCTGGTGCAAAAGTCGGGCTCCAAGCAGTTTGTGAAGAACGTGATGGTGATGAAGAAGGACACCTGTTCGGTGCGCGAGCTGCTCAACTGGGTGAACGCGGAGATGCAGTGCGACGTGCGGGAGCTGTCCGAGCTGAAGACGGGCGGCGTTTATTGTCAATTTGTGCACAAGCTGTTCCCGGCCGAAATATCGCTGAGCAAGGTCTATCTGTACACGAACGCCAGCTACGAGATTGAGGCGAACTTTAAGCTGCTGCGCAACGCCTTTGCCAAGCTCAACATCCGCAAGGATGTGCCCAACCGCGAGCTGGCCAAAGGTCGCGGCCATTATGAGTTCCTCAATTGGCTGCACAAATTCCACAAGATGAACCATAATGGCCGCGCATACGATGCGTTCAAAGAGCGCCGCGGCAAACCGATCGGACTGAAAAAGATCGTGGATGCCGAAAGACGTTTCGATTATGCCGCCTACTTGCGTCGGAGCAGCACAATAGTCGCATCTGTGCATCCCCGGAAGCCAGTCGAGCTGGTGCCCCGTGCACACAGCCTGCTCGGCATCTCGGTGCGGCCGGATAATCTTGCGCCCTGGAAAGTAAACCAGCCGCCAGACAAGTCAAAAGCCAAAAGCAAAGCTTCGACGCAGTCGGTGCCCGGCGAAAGATCTGCCCAGCCAGCCGGTAAATCGGTCAAAGCAATTTGTGAGCCAGCTGATCCTTACAATGAGCGCGTCGAACCAGCGCCCACGCAACCAGATCGATCGGACGAATCGTGCCAGTCTACGCCAGAGTCCCTGCCTAGCGTTCCAATAAAACGAGTTCATACGAAACGAGCCCAATCGCCAGCTCCAGAAACAGACCCGGAATCATCCGTGCCATCGAAGCGTCTGAGCTATAAACGTTCCCATTCGACAGCCAAACGACTTCCTCCCGAGCCAATACAATCCGACAACGAATCACTTCACTCGACACCGGAGCGAATCTCCGCCGTGCCATCGAAGCGTGCCAGCTATAAACGGAATCTGTCGCCTTCCCGGCAAATAGCTCTGGAAGCACGGGACGCTTGGTTTGCACTACTCGAGTCGCCATTGAAGCGTGTTAATTATAGACGAGTTCAGTCGCTAGACCAATCCATATCCCCGGAACCACTTGAGCCGGACCCACAACAAACCAACTGTAAACTAAGCCGGGAGACAACTGATATAGCTTGCCCGGAATCGACTCTGGAACCACATCCCATAGTGCTATCCAAGCGTGTTGGTCATAAACCAAAGCCTTCAACGACTCGAAAAATAGCTCTGGAGCCACTTCACGCTTGGTTTGAACCGATTGAGACGACAGCGGAGCCACTTTCTGCCGTGCCATCAACTCGTGTCAATCAGACGCCAGAGGAACCTTCCCCGGTGTCGGTACCTACGGCCGTATGCAAGCAAATTAACCCGGAACCGTTCGAATTTTGTTGTCAACTATGTGAGCTGATCCCGGAGTCGGTACCTCTCGTGCCAGCCAGGCGAGTTAACTATAAACGCGTACAGTTGCCGGCTAAAACCGTTGCCCCGGACCCACCACAGGTCGGTTGTGATAATTTCCCAGCCCGGGAAATTCACCTGGAGCCACAGCCTGAACGATTGAGACGTGTTAAGCGTATATCAATTCGGTCCGCAACTCGCGAAAAAGCTGCGGAGTCATTGCAGTCTTGGTTCGGACCTCTTGAGACGGCACTGGAGCAACTCTCTTCCGTACGAGAAGCAACCCCGGAACCATCACAAGCTCGGAGCTCGGAGTCGGTGCCTGCTCCGACCTCAAAGCGTGTTAATTACAAACGAGTTCAGTCGCCTGCCAAAAGTGTGCCCTCGCAAACACCAGAGGCTCGCTATGAGCCAGCCCGGGAAATAGCCCCGGAACCTCGTTACGAACCAGTTTCGACACCGGACCCGTATCCCAAGAATAAACGAATTCAGTCCGCAGCCAAAGTAGCTCAGAAAACCTCACAAACCGGTCAGTCCGAAGCAGAGCCACTTTCGACCGTAGCATCTCGGCGTATAGTTCCGGAAATAGTTCCGGAATCACAGGCTGTTCATGAGCCACTTCAATCGGAACCAGAGCCGCTTTCTGCCTTACCCTCTCGACGAGTTAACTCTAAACCAACCCAAGAAGTAGCTCCAAAAAAACGACAGGTTAACTATAAGTCACGGCAGTCGAAATTGGAGCGAGCTTCTGTCGTAACCTGTGAACTAGCTAGAGTTTCCACTGAACCAGCCGAACCAGCGCCCACGCAACCAATACACCTGGAGGAATCGACGCCGGAGCCATTAAAGCGTGTTAATTATAAACGAATGCAGTCGCCGGTCCGATCAATAGTTCCGGAGCCGTTGGAAGCTTGCCGTAAACCAGTTGAGCCGACGCCGAAGCCCATCTCTGCCGTACCTTCAAAGCGTATTATTGTCAAGCGTATGCAATCGACAGCTAAAACAGTTCCGCCGGAACTACCACAGGCTGGCTCTGAACGTGAAGCGACACCGGAACCACATCCCGCCGTACCGCAGGCGGAACGAAATCCCCTTCCTAATCCACCAATCCCGTTGACATACCGAGAAATAGCTACGGTATTGCCACAAGCTGGCGATGGCAAGCTTCAGTGGGAAGCAGAGCCTCTTCCTGATCCACCGGAACAGCGTGTTAGCAATAAACCACCCAACCCGTCGACATCCAGAGAACTAGATCGAAAGGCTGATCATGATCCTCTTCCTGACCCGCCATCAGAGCGTCCTAGTAATAAGCCAAACCCGTCGACATCCCGAAATAAAGCTCCGGAATCATCAGAGGCTGATCAGGAACCACTTCACTCGGAACTAGAGCCTCCTCTTGCTGACCCGCCATCAGAGCGTGCTGGTAACAGTCCAAACCCGTCAACACGAAAAATAGCTCCGGAATCTTTACAGGCTGATGATGGACCACTTCATCCAAAGCCCGATTCGTCAATAGATGGACCTAGGCCCTTGAAAGTCGGGCAGTCCGTTGTGCGGGCTTATTGTGAGGAGAGCGGCTGTGTCGCATTGCCATCGGATTCGGACTCTGAGGACGAGAAGGACGATCATATTTGGAACGTACGCCGTCAGATCGTGTTGTTGCGGAACAAGCTTACGACAATTGAGACCATACTGCTCAAGTACTCGGAGAGTTCACGGCAAAGTGTTAAGAAACTAAAACGCTATTTACGGAAACAACAAGTTGATGAACCATTCGTCCTTGGCAACTTTTAAAATTACGTTTGTTTTCATATACCCGTTACGTTTGAAACGTTCTGTTCTTGTTTTATACCATTTACATACACAGTGTGACCAATTGTCACCATCTGTAAACAAGTTTTGGTTTTTAGTAAATTGATCGCATATGGCAACACTTGAATAGCTTTCATTTGTGTTAAACCGCCTGATTTGAATATTGATCAGATTGGCCACTTACCGTGTGACCAATTGTCACCATCTGTAAACAAGTTTTGGTTTTTAGTAAATTGATCGCATATGGCAACACTTGAATAGCTTTCATTTGTGTTAAACTGCCTGATTTTGAATATTGTTCAGTGTGGCCATTTACGGCAATTAAAAACAAATTCAATTTACAATGCAACTGAAATTCCAGCCATCTGACAATTTGCAATCTTTTATTTTGATAGAAACCAGCGCTGGAGTCGCGCAGAGCGCAAAGAAAGCAGCTCCAGGCAAAAGAGAAGCGAGCTAAAGAACAGTCCGATCAGAACCAGGACAAATATCACATGCAGCTCCTGCAGACCCAGCATTCGGTAGCTGCTTGCCTGCAGAGCTCTCAAGTTGTTTTCGTCCAGCTCCCAGCGCGCCCAAATGGCCAGCAGTCCCACGGAGCGCATCCACATGATCTCCTCGTTTAGCTCATCGATCAGAAAGGAGTGCTTCCTGAGGTACATGGTCAGCTGCAGGTCGATCACATCCTGTGGTATCAGCTCGAAATGATTCCCCGCCTGCTGCTGCTGCTGCTGAGCTTGTGCACCCAAGCGATTGTACATGAGGAAGATTTCCAGCACAGAGGCGGCCACCTGGCGTTTGTCGCGTGGACGCTCCGCTAGGTAATGCAGGGGCTGCAGCAGGGTACCGTCGCCATCGAGCATGCGGAATCGCATCTGCTGCACGGTGGGTATCTCGGCGAGCACATCGTGAATGCCAGCCGAGAGGACCACTGTGTAATTGTGGGCCACCAGCTCCTCGATGGACTGCGGCAGCCGATTCAGCTGCTGCGTCCGTATCAGATGGTAGAGCAGCCCCTGGTATATGGTGCGTATGAGTAATGTGTAGAGCATCAGCATGATGCAGTGCACACGCTTCGCAATCGAACGCGGCGTCTGTAGCATGGGCATGCCCACAAAGATCAGCTCCAGATTGAGCCAGACGGAGCCCTGCTCCCCCCCTCCGCTAAGCGGCAGCAGCAGCCGGTCCATTGCCAGGTGCAGCAGGAGCGAGAGTGCGAGTACAAGGCCAATGGCCAGCCAAATCGTAGTTGGATATGGATAGAGCAGAATGTCCAGGGAGCTCAGCTCATATGTGATGCCCAAAACGCCGAACCGGACGCTCGTCTGATGATAGTTGTGGGTCGATGTGGCCAACAGGCTGTGTGCCACCGTCTGACGAATGCCGCCCACACACAGATCCGCCTCGCCACGTTGCAACTGCAAAGAGAAGAGAGTCATTTGGGTGGAGAAGGAGCCGGAGGAAGCATGACACTCACCATCTGCAGCATTCTATTGGCCAACAGTCCCGGTCCCGGCGGCGGTTCGCGCACCTGGATGGTCAGGTTGAGTCTCTGGATGAGCGTTTGCAAGAGGCGCCCCTCAAGGCCGCCAACGATGCGCGCATCGGATCCCGCTGTGGCCTCCAGCTAGAGGAACGGCGGCATATGCCAAAGTGCGGCACGCAGAGGGCAGCCAAAGAAGTTGCCCAGCTTGCGGGGGAAGATCTGGGGATGGAGCATGTGGCTGCCATTGTAGCGATTGATCAGCTGTGGACTCATATCAGCACAGCTCTGCGGACCAAACGGCAGATACGTGTACAAGAGGATCTCCCCGTTGGCCCTCTGCACCTGGACGTTGCAATTGATGAGCTGGTGGCGCCAGCAGTGCGCAAAGATGCGGCGCATCTCGCCGAACAGCAGACGATCGCGCGCCTGCAGAAAGATGTAATAGTGCTCGTTGTAGTTGTAGTCACGCGAATAGGACTCCACCTCGATCTCTGCAAAGGCCGCATACGAGTCCGTGAATATGAGATTGTAATGCCTGCGACCAGGAATAAGCCGGCGCAGCATGCCCTCCTGCACTATGACAATCTGGAGCGGAGCTATGCCCCAGCTGCGAAACAGTATGCTCATCATCTCGTTGTAGAAGTTGCACGTGTGATTGTTACGGCAGCATAGGGTCAGCACCAGCGACGGCGTCACGCTCATTATATAGCTGTGGACCACGTGCAGCAGGGCTTGCGCCACGTACTCATTGATGTGGTTCATCTGCTCTCCGGACAGATCATGATACGACTGCAACAGCTGCGTTATGTTCATTCTGTGCCCGCTTTTAACTGCCAAATGTGCCAGCCATTGGCCCCCAGCTGGGGCTGAGCACCTAGCTGAGGGCCAAACATGCGCCAACTTTTGTTTATCTTTTACATTAATTGCCCGCTGTAAATAGTTTATGATTAATGATGCATTGGATAAGTGGTTGCTGCATAATCGATACTTGGTTTTTTGTTGTGGCTTCCCTTTTTTTTTTTTTCGTTTCTTTTATTTTTGTGTCGCATTAACTTATGCTTTTATTGATTTACAGTTAAGTTCGAAAATTTAATTTGTACTCAAGCGTAACCAACTTAACGTTCGCAGCGTTGCCAGATCGTTTAAAAGCAGTTGCCAATGTCTATGTAGCACTGAAAAACCTTTTATTATATTAAATGAATAACTCCGTTAGCTGTAAGCGTCGCCAACTTGTACGTTAGCTCGTACTTAAATGCAGCGCTGCCAGATCGCGAAAGTAAGAAGCTACTTGACCCACAGAAAAGAATGCAGCATAAAGGTTAAGATATATATTTGTAACGACAATTCGACACCGAGTTTAGGGAATTTCTCAGTCGTGCACACCCGCCCTAAGCAACTATGGGTTCATCCGTCGTGCATTATACATTGATTTCTACACATTTCTTGGTATCCGGCGATCCGGCTTGGTCAGTCGATGGCAGAGGAGCTCGGCGCCAAAAATCAATATGGCCAGAGCATAGAGAGCGCCCATCAGCGTATAGATCCCATCCAGCTGGCTGAGCTGGTCGTTTTGTAGCTCCCGCTGCTGCTCCAGCTGCGGCAGCTGCGTGTTCCTGTGGCTGTACTCGGTGAAGGCGGCACGTCGCCAAAAGTCAATGAAGCCGCTGGCATCGAGACGCCGCAGCAGATCGTTGAACTGTTCCAGGAAATACGAGTGCTTGGGCATATAGATGACCACCTGCTGCAGATTGACGTATTGCGTGAGGATATGGTAGCTGCTCCGACGGTTTGTGGCGCTCAGATGAGCATGGGCCGAGTCAATGCCGGTGATGGCAAAGTAGCGACTGTTGCCGGACCGATGCAGTGCATCAAGCACAGCCTCATCGAACGGCGATGCGATGCCCACAAAGCTGTCATAGTTGCGCGCCACCTGGGGCATCTCGCGCAGCATGCTCAGTATGTTAGTTGTGCACAGGCCTCGAAAATTCCGCTCCAGCAGCTGCTCAAAGGATTGCGGCAGCGTTCCGAACAGCTGCAGCCTTATGAAATGGAACAGCAGCGACTGATAGACCACGCGCAGCGGAATGCTCCCATACAGCCAATGGGCATAGATGATGCGCTGCAGCCAGCAGCGCGGCAAACGCACCAGCGTCACGCCCAGCAGCAGCTCCAGCACCTGCAGACCCATGTGCCGCCAGCGCCACATATAGATGAGCCAGTGCAGGATCAGTGCGGCGAGCAGCGTGCGCCAAACGCACCACTGGAAAGGGAAATGGAGCAGCGTGAGGCGGCCAAAGCGAAAGTGCTCGATGGCCACGGTGGCCACCAGGGGCGCATAGTAATGGGCCACGGGCGAGGTCAGGATGCGATTGCGTCCAGCTGTTTTGCGGAAATTGCCCACGCTCAGATTGGCGCGCTGCTTCATCAGCTGCAAGGAAGGAGTCATTAGTCACACCCAAGACAGGATATATATATGGGATATTCATAGTTGCCTGCAAAGCTGCATAAAATAGACTTCAATCTGACATGATTCCCAACTATCAACTCTTATTTTCTGCAGCCCAGATCCTAGTGTGTAGACTTGCAAAGATCGTGTTGGAAAATACGCAAATCCTTTCTGACATGATTCTCCACTACTCTAACTTTCTGCAGCCCAAAGCCTAGTCTGCATGTTTAGTGTAGACTTGCAAAGATCGTGTTGGAAAATACGCAACTCCGTTCTGACACGATTCTCCACTATCTACTCTTATTTACTGCAGCCCAGATCCCAGTGTGTAGACTTGCAAAGTCCGTGTTGGAAAATACGCAAGTCGTTTCGTGATTTCCAGCACCTAAATAATTTGTTATTTTTTAGGCAATTTGCTGCGAAAAATACTAAGTGACCGGTAAAAATGAAAGAGGCGCCATTTAAAAATGTCGCCAGAGTCTCGATTTGACACGATGAACAGAACACAAAACAAAAGGAATAAGCTTAACTCTAGTCGTAAAGTCATATGTAAAAGCTGATGCACACTAGAATATATTAGACTACTTAATTTACCTACGGGCTACTCACCAGCTCTAGGGGACCCATCGGGCGGCCATTACCCCAGTTCTGCTGGTAGCTGGCTACCGTCTCGAGCGTGACATTGTGCAGCAGCAGACTGAAATTGAGACGCTGCGCCAGATGCTCAATAAGCCGTATCTCAAAGCCGGCGGCGCGCATTTTCGCTGCCCGCGCATCCCAGTTGAGCTCCACAAAGGGCGGCGAGTGCCAGACGACGACACTGAGCGGGCATTGATGCAGCTGCTGCAGCTTGTGCGGAAACATGGGCGCATGCAGCATGCGCTGCCCATCGAACCGATTCACCAGCTGCGGCCGTGCCGCCTGGCAGCCGTGCGCCGTATACGGATAATAGGTATAGATGAGCACCTCCACCTGCGCCGTCTGCACCATCACGTTGCAGTGCAGCCAGTAGTGGTGCAGGCAGTGGTCCAGTATCAGCTGCAGTTCGCGCTGTATGAGCGCGTCGCGCGCCTGCAAGAATATGAAATAATACTCGTGATCGTCGTAGCCCGCATTGTCCTCGGCAATCTTCGTGGAGCTGAAATGGATCATGCTTTAAGAGTAACCGATAAGAGTGCCCCAGTCGGGATATTCCGACTAGAAGATAGCCCGATAGCCCAGCGCCAAGTTGCCGTAACAAACATTTAATCTTCCTTCTACTAGACAAGAAATTATAAATATACATATTTCTAGCTCTTGCAACTTGGACACGTTTAGACAGTGGAAGACGCGGATTTCAGCTAGATGCTACCCTTTTCACACAATTTCGATGGGTATTATTACCGCAGGCCTTCGTAGGAATCGACGAGCAGTAGATTGCAGTATTTGCGTCCGGGCACATGGGGCGAATGATTGATGTGCAGCATCTGGACTGAGACAGCGCTCCATGTGCTGACCAGATCGCCGAGGACATATTCAAACCATTTGCCAATTGTCCAGCTGCCGGTGGCAACGGTTATCACCAGCGTCGCGCTCAGCTGAGCGAACACATCCTGGATGACATGCCGCAGCGCCCGCACCACAAACAAATTCGCCTCCTCGGCCTGGATGCCAATAAGCTTGCTATCCACATAGCTGGCGTAGATTCCGCTCACGTTCATTCCGTACAACTGGTCGAACCGGACTGCTCCGCAGCCAGATGAGCTGCGTATTCCCTGCCAGATAAGATCTGCAGGTAAATATGTATGCCAAGTTAATTAAACACAAACATTACCGTTACAAGGGCATGTCCTGCAGGAATTGTACCTATAGGCACACATAAAATGTACCTTTTTCTTTAATAGTACCATATATCTCTCCTCCCAACGTTAATAAATAAAAAAATAAATCAAACTTGTTTAAGTTTTAAATTTTAATCTGCAACAATTACATTTGGCCCAAATACAAGCTTTTTGTACTCAGTGTACCATTGAACAAATTATATTAAGGTACATTTGTACCACATCTGCTTAGAAAGGTATTTTACAGCTATTTTTAAATTTGGATTTAGCGGCAATTGGCAACACTGACAGTATATGGGGTTGGTACACATGTTGCTGTTACCCAAACTTTCAGTGTTTTTCAAAAATAACATAATAGTTGATACTATCCTTCTGTCGACCATAACTTTTGTTTGCATGTCAATCAAATTTAATGAGCACACCTATGACTGAAGTAAACAAACAATTTACGCATTGCGAGGCGCTGCTCAAATTCAAACGAGATGGCAAGTCGTATGCACAAATTTCGGGTGGCCACATTTTGTTTAAAAAAAAATCTCTTTCTGTTCTTTCAGCCAGGCTTGTGCGGCAACTGTTGCATTTTCCTATAATAAATTAATTTATAGAAAAAAAAAAGAGGAGAGCATAATTTGAGCTATTTATTAAAGTAATTGCTGCTAATGTTATTTCACATTCAAAAATGGCGCTTGTCGGCAGCGTTACCATGTGAACTGCACGAGCATATTTAAGATAGCTGGCAACATTAAATTTTAGAGCAGCCTTGCCAGACAAACGCACAGGCACCCGCTCCGCTGCGCCATCGTACCTCAAAGAAAACAGCAGTGAATATTTGTACACATTTATTATTTATCTTATCGTCGCGTCTTCAGCACTTCTGACCACATCCAGCACACGAATCCGCTTACAGTCGACGCTCTATTGGGGACTCTGCCTTGCACACGTAGCTGCCCACAACAATGCTCAAAATCGCAGCGGAAGGCATCGCTCCACGTCTGGCGGCCTGCTGCCTTATCAATAGCAGCGCCCAGAGCAGCTGCCAGCGAGTGGCGCCACAGGCGGCAAAAGCCACACAGAAGTGCCTCTCACAATCCCACATGCTACACAAGAAGCTGGTGATCAAGGATCATTACGATTTCGATCAAAAGGTGAGCACCATCACCTGTACTTGTACCTGTACCTGTATATGCGAGCGCAACTGCATTTACTCACACACGGATGCAAGTGCCGTAGCATTATGCAATGCGCTTGGCATGCGGCTATCCGACTGGTTGTGTTGGCCTACGTGAGCGGTTCCGGCCGTAGCCAGTGACGCATTTCGGCAATGCCAAGTACGTATTTGGCGGCTCATCTGATACCCTGTTAACAAATAACAGCAGAAAAAAAAGTGTATACACCACTCGATCGGATTAAACAGCTGAGTAACTGTTGGTTGCCAGCTCGGGCACAAATTTACCCAAAAGTGTTACCTTATTTATTGAACGCAACACTGCTTCTCTTCTTCTTCTTTTTTTAAACAAAGATGGAGAAAAAGAAAACTTGACAATATTAGATAAACATATTATGATATTTGGATAGGCACCAGTGCATAGCTTAGTGCAGGGTATCGGCTAGTCGACTACCAACACTTGAATAAGTTGTTTGTGCGTATGCGCGTGTATGCAAATAAGCTAGAATCGTTCGGCTTCACTATCCAAAATACATAATGATAATGGGGCTTTTTTTTTTTTGTATGTATTTCTTATTAAATTGCGATTGTTTTGTCTACGTAGGTCATAAACAGCGACAATCCGGTGATTGTGAACTTTCATGCGGAATGGTGCGATCCCTGCAAAATACTCACGCCCAAAATGCTGGAACTATTGGAGAATTCGAATGAAATCGATTTGGCGATCATCGATGTGGAGGCCAATCTGGATTTGGTGGAAACGTTTGAGGTTAAGGCCGTGCCCGCCGTGCTGGCCTTTCGCAACGGCGTCGTCGTCGACAAGTTCATCGGCCTGGTCGATGCCAACAGCATAGAGACCCTCATCGACAAGCTCAAGCGCAAGCAGCAGCAGAATCAGTAGCAGCCGGAGCAGGAGATGGAGGAGATGTGGCAGCAGGAGGAGCCGGAGCAGCTCCTCTTGCTCTTAGATATTATTGTATTTTGCGGCCTTAAGAATTTAATTGGTGCACGACGGGGCACGGCGGGGCGGGTGCGCACAGCAGATAGTTATTATGATAACGATAATGATGGGTATATATATATATACACTTATAACGCAATTGGCCATCAAGCATATTCAAGCTCAATAAACATTGTGGCTCGCTGCCGCGAGTCACGGCCAGTCCGTAAGCCATGGCAATAACTAACCAACTAAACCCTTAATAATACTATATAAACATTATAATACGCATTAGTTGGCCCCAATTAGCTGACCATCGAATGCTTGAAGACTCTTGTTTAGTTTAGTTCACCGAAGGCCTTAGTATTGTTTTTTTTTTTCTCTTTTAATAGTTGCTAGAAGATTCTCTAATTGTAATTGTATTCATAAAATGTTGTTAGCAAAGAGATTATTGTTATTAAACATATTCATATATTGCAATTGTATGCCAAATATCTGTAGAGACACATTTCTTGATGAACTTCGATTTTTCCAGTAGAATATTTATGCAAAACTTTTATCTTGATAAACCAAAAACTTGTTCATGCAACAACCTACTTTTCGACCGATCGTTCCTATGGCAGCTATATGATATAGTGGTCCGATCCAGCTGTCTCCGACATATGCACTGCGTGCAACAGAAAGAGCGACAGACGGACAGCTGGGCAGACGGGCAGCTGGAGAGCTGGGCAGGCGGACAGTTTGGCAGACAGACAGACGGACAGCTGGAGAGCTGGGCAGAAGGAGAGCTGAGCAGACGGACAGTTTGGCAGACAGACAAACGGACAGCTGGGCAGATGGAGAGCTGGGCAGACGGACAACTGGGCAGCTGGAGAGCTGGAGCTGGCAGACGGACAGTTTGGCAGACAGACAGACGGACAGCTGGGCAGAAGGAGAGCTGGGCAGACGGACAGTTTGGCAGACAAGCAGACGGTCAGCTGGGCAGATGGAGAGCTGGGCAGATGAACAGCTGGGGAGCTGGACATGTCTATATCGACTCGGCTGTTGATACCGATCAAGATCTCAGATGTCTTCACATTTCACGACCAAATCATAATACCCTCTGCAAGGCCATGAAAAGGGTTAACACGATCTATGGCTTAGCTGGTGCATATATATTTCAGTTTTCAAGGTCGGACATTTCTAGCTAGACGGGCAGCTGGAGAGCTGGGCAGACGGACAGCTGGACAGACAGATGGCAGATGGACAGCTGGGCAGATGGGCAGATGGAGAGCTGGGCAGATGGAGATCTGGGCAGATGGAGAGCTGGGCAGATGGAGAGCTGGACAGACGGAGACCTGGGCAAATGGACAGCTGGAGAGCTGGACATGTCTATATCGACTCGGCTGTTGATACCGATCAAGATATCAGATGTCTTCACATTTCACGACCAAATCATAATACCCTCTGCAAGGCCATGAAAAGGGTTATCATGATCTATGGCTTATCTGGTGCATATATATTTTAGTTTTCAAGGTCGGACATGTCTAGCTAGAGTCAGCGCCTCGTCCCGATCAGGAATATATGTATATATGGATATATAATCTTTGTCGCCTGCTGCCTGAGCACAGGCCAATATGCCCCTTGGCTTGGCTGCGTTTAGGGTATGTAGAGAAACAAATTGTGCAACATTTTTGCTGGCAACTCGACGTCTTTGTCTATATTCACATATATGTATATTTATATGGATCTAGGGATATATCGTGTATTTAGTTGCAGTTTTTGTTCAAATAACGAATTTGTTTGCCGCAAGCTTTAACATTTAGCTAGGCCTTATACCATATACATACATACATACATACATACATACATACATACATACATATATAGATAGATAGATAGATAGATAGATATATTAAAAAAAAGGAAACAAATACAAATACAAATAAAAACGTTTCAACAAGAGGCGCACAAAAAGCGAGGGCCTGTAAAAAGGAGAATCTATATTTAAAAGATAAATTGGCTTCAATTGGGAATTATTGCAACTTCATGTAATCATATTAAATACAATTTGTTTAAACTTGCGTTTTGACAAAAAAAAAAGCACACACACACACACACACACACACACAATAATTATCATAATCATAAAAGAATGTAAAATATTACAAAGCGGAAGAAACAAACATCAAAAAAAAAAGGACATCAAAAATCGTAGCAACACAATTTAAACAACTAGGGAAAACAAATCTCTGCTAGATGCGGGAGGGGTTGGTGCAAGGGGGGGGGGGGTCTATATATATATATATAATAAGAACAAGGAATAGGAAGAGGAATAGGAATAGGAATAGGAAGAGCAATAATAAGCATAATATGAACAGGATATGGCGGCCAAATCGATTGGAGTCCACTTCGTGCTCCATTTGGACGCCATGCCATGGGCGTGCGTCTGCAGAAAATGAAAATAAAGGGGGTGGGGAGGCGTTTTTTTGGTTAAGGCGTCTCGCCCTAGCGCGCCAGCTGTATGATGAGCGCGGCGCACATCTCGAAGAACTCCATGGTGTGATGGCCCGTGGGCTGCTGGGGCATGGCGCCGCTGACGCTCAGGGGTGGCGGGGTGAGGCTCTCCATGATGACATCGTCGCCCTGCTCGACCTCGTCGTTGGTCAGCGACTTGAAGTCCAGCAGATAGCTCTTCGGATCGACCTGGTAGAGCTGCAGCGACATTTTCGAGAATTTGCCGGTCTTGACATTCTGACGTCGGACGCGCACATGATACGGATTGATGATCTTCCATTCGTAGTTGAGCGCCTTCATGGCACGATATACCTCCAGCATGATGTCGTTCGGCTTGCTCTGCGATCGTATGCCCAGATGCCATTTGGCCCGCTTGATGGGCGTGCCGCCGCGCGCCGTCTTCTCGGGAAAGGCGGCACCGCCCGTATTCTGCACGGACATGGCCAGCTGGCGTTCGCGCATCGGCGCTATGCGCTCCGGATGCGGACGTATGCTGGGCGCAGCGCTGCTTCCCGCGCCGCTGGGCGTTGCGCTGCCCGAGCTGGCTGCAGTGCCTCCGCTACCGCCGCCGCCTCCACCGCCGCCGCCGCCAGAAGCACCTGCGCCGACAACAACCGTGGCGGAGGGCTCGGCACCGCTGGAGCGGTGCTCGTGCGGCGAATGGGACATGGCCGGCGGCGGTGAGCCGGCGACAAAGAAATTGTTGATCTCGCTGATCTGTGTGGCCGCATCGTCCGCGAAGCGTTTGTTGTCAATGATCAGATGATAGGCAATCGCCAGCTGATCGTGCGGATCGCCGCTGAGCAGCGAATTGTGCACCTCGGACTCCTTGACGCCAAACTTGGTGCAGACCTCGGCCACGGCGTACGTATCGATGACATTGGAGTCCTGCTCAATGGAGGAGGGAAACAAATAGGCGGGCAGATCCTTTTGGAACCACTCGTGCTTCTTGATCTCCTCAATGGTGGCACGCTTCAGCGGATCCACCTGCAGCATCTGGCACACCAAATTGACGACCTGCTTGTTCAGATACTCCGGTATGGGAAAGATGCCCGATTTGATTTTGCGAAACAGCGAAGGCACATGCTCATCATCGAACGGCAGCGTGCCGCAGAGCAGGGCATACAGTATGACGCCGCATGACCAGATGTCCACCTCGGGCCCGGCATACAGTTTGCCGGATATCACCTCGGGCGCCGCATAGTTGGGTGAGCCGCACGATGTGCGCAAGAATTCACCGTCGAGCATCATGTTCGACAGCCCAAAGTCGGCGATCTTCACGTGCATATTGTGATCGAGCAGCAGATTCTCCGGCTTCAGATCCCGATGGACAATCATATGCCTGTGGCAATAGTCCACGCCCGATATGATCTGCTGGAAGAAGCGTCGCGCCTGATGCTCCTGCAGCTTGCCATGCTTCACAATATAATCGAACAGCTCCCCGCCGCTCACATACTCCATGATCATGAATATGTCCGAGGGCGTCGAGATGACCTGGCAACAACAAAAGAGAAGAGAGATTTGGTGATTAGAAAGTGGTTAAATCGCATAAGGGGAATTAGTTGCTAAAATAATGGGAATTATCTGCTCGAATAAGGGGAATTTTCAGCAGAAATAATGGGAATTGTCTGCTAGAATAAGGGCAATAAAGGAATAAAGGGGAATTGTCTGCTGGAATAAGGGGAATTGTCTGTCAGAATAAGGGGATTTGTTTGCGGGAATAAAGGTAATTATCTGCTGGAATAAAGGGAATTGTCTGCCAGAATTAGAGAAATCATCTGCTAGAATAAGGGGATTTGTCTGCTAGAATAAGGGGAATTGTCTGCTGGAATAAAGAGAAATATCTGTTAGAATAAAGGGGAATTGTCTGCTAGAATAGGGGAATAAGGGAATTATCTTGCTAGAACAAAGGGAATTATCTGCTAGAATAAAGGGAATTTTCAGCTAGTATAAAGGGAATTGTCTGCTTGAATAGGGGAATAAGGGAATTATCTTGCTAGAATAAAGGGAATTATCTGCTAGACTAAAGGGAATTATCTGCTAGAATAAGGGGAATTATCTGCTAGAATAAATGGAAATTGTGTACTTGACAGCCCTAAAATGGCACAAAAATATTTTCCCTCAAATATTTTCGAGTTCTCAATCACATAAATCGAATATAAAGGTAATTTAAGAAGAATTGTGCGTGAATCTGGTAAAGGAAACGCTGCAGCAGCAGCTCTTCACTCGCTTTTACCGCATTTCCATAATAGTTGAAAACCATCCGGCTTGCCAGAGACTATATCAAATGTCGTTTTCTGTTGTTTAGCGGCTGATGCCTTGATCGGGAGTATATATAAATTGGGGAGAATGTGCACAAAGCAATTACTCAATGTATTGTAAAAGCATTGACCGTACAAAGCCGGTTAATGCTGACTTCGAACAGCCTAATTGAGCCCTTTCTCAATTTAAATTCGACTAACAATCTACTATTTAAGTTTGTATTTGATTTAATCAACAAAGGTTTGGACAACGAAGCATATCAAAGTTATCTCCAAAAGAAATTCAAAGCATGGAAAAGTTTACATGGGAAATAAAAGCAGCCCCAACCCAATAATATAAGAGTCGAAGAGTGTTATCTTCATTGAGAACCTAGTCTTATCTTCATGGGGAACCTATGCAAATTGTGTTGGGGCATTTGGAAGGCTTTCAATGTATTCAAGCACAGATCGAGGTTTTGTTGTGAGCGTAAACCGAGGCGAACTGTTCAGTTCACCCGCCGACTGGAGACTACACATATATTGTTTATGTTTATTGTTTATGCACATGTGCATACACATTTAAGTAGGTTAAATATGCATTTAATAGTTGCTGTACGGTTCGCCTACGACGTCTCTTCCGAATTGATTACAAATTGATTCGCAGAAAAATAAACTGATCGCAATTGCTCGCACAGCTGCGTCTCGGATGTCCGTTGACAACAAAGTATTCGCCATATTCGGCATGCCCTTTGGCCAGGGGCAACAAAAATAACAGGGTATATGCATTGCGATAGTCTCAACGTTGTCTGCTGCATCCCTATGTGACCCGGAGTCCCAGAGCTTGTCTAACTCTAGATTCTCACAATAATGGACGATTAGTTCGAATACCCTGTGTTCGGTTTGAAGCAAAGGAGGGTTGTTTGGTTCGTTTAGTCTAGCGATTTCTTGCATATCCTAGTATCCCACAGTTTTGGAGCCATTTGTTGAACTAGTGCACAAAAAGGCCGACTTTAGAGTCACAGTTTGAGAGTCATTGCGACCGTGTACTCTTTCGCTGATTACTCATGATCTATTTTAAAGAGAAAGCGAAATATGATGTTAAGCAATTGTGGAACCACATGCAAAAAATTACAGTTTTAAAGGCTCACCTTTTATGTTCACAGTTTGAAGGCCATTGTGTCAATGTGCCTCTTATTGATAACTCATAATGTTATTTAGCTGATTAGTCTCATTTTTTTACTGTAGATCTTCACAAAAATGCCACAGTTTGAAAGTCAACAGTTTGCAAGAGATTGTGTCAAGGAGCTTCTTCTCTTTCTTTTAGCATGCTCATGATCTTTTTTAAAGATACAGAGCCATGTTACCTAGCCACGAACATATTTACAGTTTTACAGTCACTAAATTGGGTTTGACCTGCTTAAGAAAGTGAGAAATAAAAAAGACAGATAGCCCAGCAGGTCCTCGATTCGCATAAATTGCTTACGCCACAGTTTGAAGGCTACAGCTTTTAAAGTGCTGCCAATTTTAAGAAGTTACAGTTTTAGAATCAGCGAGTTTGTGCAATTAACTGTTGACTTTGTGAATGCTACCAGGATCTATGAGCAATAGATGGGATTACAGTTTAAGAGACACTCAACTTGGTATGAACTGCTTAAAGAAGCTAGAGATTAGCCTAGCCTTGCAATGGCATAAACTGTTGTCTTCCACAGTTTGAAGGCTACAACCTTACAAGTGCTGCCAAGTTAAGGATGTTACAGTTTTGGTTTGAATGCTGAAACCACAGCAATTACCAGGATCTATGACTTCAACAGTTCAAGTAACAGTTTAGGGATCACCTTATCGGATATGAACTGCTTTTCAGGAGGTCCACTCTAGTCCCTCTTTTACATTCCCATCACAGTTTCAGAGTTACAGTTTGAGAATCAGTGAATGTGTTATGTAAATGCGTTATGAATCAAGCCAGAAAAAGGCCAGGCAGATCCAGTCTAGCCTCTTCTTCAGTTGCAGAAACTGCTCTTTGCCACAGTTTGAAAGCCACAGCTGCAAAGTGCTGCCAAGTTTGGCAAGTTGGAGGCCTTCTTCACAATCACCTATGACTGCCACGCCCAAAACAATTTGCGAGCTGCAGTTCAAGAGTACCCGTAGGCCACGCCCATGTCAGCTATTTGCAGCCCTTTTCTAGCACCCCGCCAACGTGCAGGGTATCTGACAGTCGGTCAGGCCGCATTGCAGCAGTTGGCACTTGTTGTGCGTAAACACAACTTATGGAGGCTAAGTAAATAAAAAAGGGAATGCATAAATGTGCTTATTTGGAGCTCGTCGAGTTTCATGTTTGCGGCTACGTGACACGGCAACACGCGCCCAATATTGGCTAGGTGTGGTGAGGGGCGGGGCGGAGCGAGGCGGGGATTTGCTCACCTGGTACAGCTTGATGATGTGCGGATGTCGGAAGAGCTTCAGATTTTGTATCTCCCGCTTGATTTTGGAGACAACATCAAGACTCTTGATCTTCTGGCGATTGAGTATCTTGACGGCGACCTTCAGCCGTGTGATCTGATGCTCGCCGATCTTCACCTTGCCAAAGGTGCCGGTGCCCAGTGTCGCGCCGAGCAGATAGTGGCCAATCTTGACCAGCGGCTGGGCGCCGACGCCGCCGGCAGCGGCCGCCTCAGCGGCAGCGGCCCTCAACTGTGGCATCTTCGGATGCAGCAGCTGCTGTTATCGTTAATCGGAAGCGTTATCGTTATCGTTCCTGCTGGTTCTTCCTCTTGTTGTTGTTGTTGTTGTTGTTACCTCGGAATTGTCCTGTGCTTTTGGGGCTGGGGAGGAGTCTGGCGCTCGGCGCGCCACGCAATGCCCGCCTCAACAATCGCAATGGGCAAGGTCGTCGCCGTCAAACAATTTATTGCGTATTCCGTTTCAAGGCATTGGCTAAATAAATTGGCCGTCGTCGTCGTCGTCGTCGCCGTCTGCCAGTCTCTGCGTTGCGTTGTCTCCGATTGCACGCACTCGTTCCGTCTGTTTGCACTCTGCTGCTGCTGCTGCTGCTGGCTCAGCAGTTGTATATCATCAAAATCGAACTCACGTTTCTGGTGTCGAATTTGTGTCGTCCTGCTATTGTTTTTTTATTTTTCGTTTCGTTAGTTTTCTTTATTTTTTTGCGCTAATTGCCTTTATTGGAATCTGTGCTGGTATTTTTCCACACGGTATTTTCCAATGTCAGCCAGTGTGGCCGCACGCTTGCCACTGGTATTGCTAACACTGGCATGTTATGATAACAGCGCCGCCCATGTTATTAACAGCCCCACTAACATTGCTCAAAGGGCGCGCAATTTGAATGGGTCTTCAAGGTGTAAACATAAAAACGCGTTTTTTTTTTTTGTTGGTTTGAAACACATTTATTACACATACTTGTAGTAGTTTTTCGGTTTGACACATGCAAAATAATACATACATCAATTTGCCATTTCTAAACCTTGATTCAGCTTTTTTTTTAGTATACTAGACATTATTCACCATCAAAGTTTTGCTTGTAAATAAACAATTGTATTGTATACATGTAGACATATATAAAGATATACATATATATAAGTGTATGTATATATATATATATATATATATATTAATATGGATTTCACGACAGCATTAATATATAACCTGTAGAAAGTTCATCTTGTTCTATGCAGCTGCTGCTAATGTACAATTTCAACTATTCGAAACGAACAAAAAACATACATTATTATCGATTACGTTTTACATACAATTTACTTAGAGTACACGCATACTTAAAACTTAGTTTTATAAGCCCCCATTTCCTGTCTGACTGTACCTGGCCTGCCATTTCCTATATATGTGTATACATATATGTCTGTCTCTTTCCTCCAATGCTTGCCGTCTCGCTCATTAGCATGCGCAAAAAACGCGCTAGCTGCTAACTGTTTCATGCTGTGCGGACGCC
This sequence comes from Drosophila littoralis, assembly GCA_018903485.1. Taxonomy (NCBI): domain Eukaryota; kingdom Metazoa; phylum Arthropoda; class Insecta; order Diptera; family Drosophilidae; genus Drosophila; species Drosophila littoralis. Next base: position 1,071,497 of record JAEIGF010000591.1, read on the forward strand.
ATTTTGTTTATAGTGTAACTGTTCTGGCTCTATCACTCTCTCTCTTTCTCTCTCTCGCTGTCTCTTTCTTTTTCATGGTTTTTCTATGTACAAGTTTTTTAGCATATTCTCTAATATTTAGTTTTCTGTTTTGTAGTTGGTTTTATTATTATATTTAGTACATGTATTTTTTTATATTTTTCATTTCTTTAAATTTAGTTCTTTTGTTTGTTTTTTTGTTGCGCAAAAAAATGTCTTAACTATTATAATGCTATAAGACTAGTTTTTAAAAGTTATTCAAAAAAAAAGTCCGTATATCAAATCGTTTCTGCTTTAAAGGTAATTTTACTCTCTTTTGTTTTTTTCTTTTTTTGTTTAGCTCTTCTACTTTCACTTTGCTTTCGCCTTTCTCTCACATAACAAATTCGTAGATTCCATCAATCAGCGCACACACAGTTTGCTGTACATCAATACATCAATACATCAATACATCAATATAGCTTTACATCAATACAATTACAATTATTATCAGTATGTGCATGTAAATACATATATATATATATATGTATGTGTATAATGTAATCCGATTTATATATATATATATATACTTAAATATATATATTTTTAAATTCATGGAATTGCGTAGTCTACAATTTTTGCATTTTATCAATGTTTATTTTGTCATTTTTTATACAAATTCATCGCAATTGGAGTGTGCGCGTGTATGTGTGTGTGTGCGTGTGTGTGTGTGTGGTTGGGCAAAAAATAAAATTCGTTTCAGCTGGATCAAATTGAACAATTAAAAATTTAAATCAATAATTATTGCTAAACAAATACAAGTGTCTGCGAGTGTGTGTGTGTGTGCGAGTGAGTGTGTGTGTGTGTGTGCAAGTGAGTGTGTGTGTGTGTGTGTGTTAAATATTTGCAAGTTGTTTTCTCTTGTTTTTTTCTTTTGTGTTCGTTTCGCTTTCATTTGCATTTTGCTGCTCCTTGCGAATTCTTCTTCTTGCTGCCAATTGCTTTCGAGTTCAGTTTCTTGTTTTTTAAAAATATATATTAATATATATATATATATATATGTATAATATATATACATATATATATGTATGAATTTTGTTTAGTTTTTTCTTGCCTTAACCCAAAAAGTTTTTCAGTTGGCTTTTTCATTATTTGTTTCTATAAAACGTTTCAGTTTTTCTTTTTCTTTTTGAATATATGTATATATAATTTTTGCGTGCTTTTTTTTCTTTCCGTGTTTGGCGTATTGAATATTTTTTGGGCCTACATACATATACACACACATATTTGTATATAAATATAAATACATATATATATATATAGATAAATAGATTGATCTATAGATCTACGTCGAATATCGTATATATCGCATATCGTATATCGTATATCTATACACAGGTTTTGGGCTTCTCTTTGTTTTACATTCAGCACACATATATATATATATAGATAAATAGATTGATCTATAGATCTACATCGAATATCGTATATATCGTATATCTATACACAGGTTTTGGGCTTCTCTTTGTTTTACATTCAGCACACATATATATATATATATATAGATAAATAGATTGATCTATAGATCTACATCGAATATCGTATATATCGTATATCGTATATCTATACATAGGTTTTGGGCTTCTCTTTGTTTTACATTCAGCACATAGATTCATTTTGTTTTTTTTACACGCACACACAACAACAACAACAACAATTCTTAAATAGGTAAATAGTTAAAAAAGTTTTGGTTTTCTTTTGTTTTGTATTTTCATCTTATTCTTCTTCTCCTTCTCTTTTTCCGATGCTTTTTACGAGCTGCCACCGCCGCCGCGTCCGCTGTGCGTCTGCAACAACTCCTGCTCCTGCTGCTCCTCCTCCTGCTGCTCCTCTTCCTGCTCCTGTTCCTCATCTTCCTCCGCCTCCTCCACCACATACTGCTCCCCCTCCTCCTCTACCACATACTCCTCCTCATATTCTCCCTCCTCCTCTTCGGCTGCTGCCGCCGCCGCCGCCGCCGCCGCCTGGGCCATGGCATAGGCATGGGCCTGGGCCTGCGCGCGCGCAATTGCTGCCGCCGCCTCGGGACTGTTGTTGCTCTTGTATGCCACATAGACCACGCCCATGATGCACATCTGGCTCGTATTCTGATCGTAATAGTTAATGCTATTCACATAGCTGGCATTCGCATAATGATAATAGACGCAGCTGCCGCCATGAACCGATGTTGTTGTCGTTGTTGTCGTCGTTGTTGCTGTCGCATAGGGTACCACGGCGTAGGGCAGCGCCGCGTAATGGGCGGGCGCCAAGGCGTACGGGGTGGGCGTTAAATAGCCATTGCTATCATAAGCATAAATCTGTTGCAAGCCCGTCAACGGTAAAGGTTGCATGTTCATCGGTTGTGGCGGTTGTTGTGGTTGTTGGGGTTGTTGGGGTTGTTGGGGTTGTTGTGGTTGTTGGGGTTGTTGTGGCATTTCTGGCTCAAATTGTGGCATTTGCGGCGGATATTGTGGCATTTGCGGCTGCTGCTGTTGTCGCCCTTGTTGTTGCAGCTGTGGCCTTTGTTGTTGCAGCTGTGGCCTTTGCTGTTGCAGCTGTGTCCGTTGTTGATGAAACTGTGGCCTTTGCTGTTGCAGCTGTGGCCTTTGTTGTTGCAGCTGCGGCCTTTGCTGTTGCAGCTGTGGCCGTTGTTGCTGAAACTGTGGCCGTTGTTGCTGAAACTGTGGACGTTGTTGTTGCTGCTGTGGCCTTTGTTGTTGCTGCTGCGGCCTTTGTGGCCGTTGTTGGTGCCACTGCTGTGGCCTGTGTTGCCGTTGTTGATGCTGTTGTGGCCATTGTTGCATATGTTGGGCTCTTTGTTGCATCTGTTGGGGCCGTTGTTGCTGTAGCTGTGGCCTTTGTGGCAATTGTTGGCGTTGCTGCGGCCGTTGTTGCCGTTGTTGTTGCTGATATTGCTGCTGCGGCCGTTGTTGCAACTGTTGTTGCCGTTGTTGCAACTGTTGCTGCTGTGGCCGTTGTTGCAACTGTTGTTGCTGTTGCTGCTGTGGCCTTTGTTGCAACTGTTGTTGCTGTTGCAGCTGTGGCCTTTGTTGCTGCTGTTGTTGCTGCTGCGGCCTTTGTTGCTGCTGTTGAGGCCTTTGTGGCATTTGTTGTTGCAGCTGTTGCTGTTGCTGTTGCTGTGGCCGTTGTTGGAGTTGCTGAGGTCGTGGCAGTTGCAGCGGTCGTAGCAAACGCTGCTGTTGCAGCAGTGTTGCTTCCGTTGCTGTTGCTCTTGCTGTTGCATTTGCAGACGCATTGGCGGTGGCAACTCTGCTCGTTGTTGCTGTTGTTGTTGTTGTCGTTGTCGTTGCGGGTGGTATTGCTGCCAAAGTGGTTGCAGCTAAAGTTGTTGCAACTGTCAATGCTGATGTTGTTGCTGTTGCTGCTGCTGTTTCAATTGCAGTCGCTGTAAGAGTTGTTGCTGCTGCCAGTGCAGTTGCTGTTGCCGTTTCTGTGGCTGTTGCAGCATTGTTGCTGTTGCTGTTGCTGTGTATCGCTGCAGCTAAAGTTGCTGTTGTTGTTGTTGCTGCTGTTGCTGCAGTTGCTGCTGATGTTGCTGTTGTGGTTGAATTACTGTATTTGCTGTTACTGTTGTTGATGCTGCCGTTGCTGTTGTGCTGTTGTTGTTGCTGTTGGCCATTGCCGCCGCCGCCGACGTTGTGGCTGCTGCTGCTGCCGCCGTGGGCGCCGCTGCAGTTGCAGCTGCAACGCTTTTGCCGTCGCACAGCTGGCGCTGCTGCAGCTGCTGGCGTTGCAGCTGTTGCCGCTGTGCTTGTGGTCGGGGCATTGGCAATATTCTGATAGGCAATGGCAGCATGAACACTTCACCTGTGAGATGCAGCTAATATTGTGTAAAGAAATTAATTTTGTTTTAAATAAATTTCTGTGCATGGTTATATGGATGCGGTTTTTGAGATCGTGTTGTTCTATTTGATCTACCTCTGTGTGCCATATGGTGATAGCCGACGCCGCCGCCCCCGCCACCGCCGTGCATCGGCTGTGGCAGACCGACGCCGACACCGACACCGATCCCGCCGCCGCCACCTCCTCCTCCCACTCCTCCGTGCGGATGATGATGCAACTGTTGCATATGATGCGGTGGCGGTGGTGGCAAACTGTGATGATGATGATGATGATGTTGTTGCTGCTGCTGCTGCTGCTGATGGTGCTGATGATGCATCTGCTGCTGCTGCTGCTGCTGGTGGTGCGAATGATGCTGATGCGCCTGCTGCTGCTGCTGCTGTTGCATGTGTGGATTCATGTGGTGCGGCGGCGGCTGTTGCTGCTGCTGCGGTAGGCCCATGTGCGGACCGCCGGCAATTTGTGACATAAATTGCGCGGCCTTCGCCTTGCCGTGCTCCTCCGCCAGCCGCACCCAGATTGGCTGTGAGCCGCCCTCGGGCACCGTATTGTTGAGGGCCTTGATTGCTTCCTGCGCCTCCTCGCGCTTGTTGTAACTGCACGCAGAGAGACAGAGAGAGAGAGAGAGAGAGAGAGAGAGAGAGAGAGAGAGAAAGAAAAAAGAGGGGGAAGGGAGGGAGGCAAGAGGCGGAGAGTTTCAATTAAATACACATCAAAAGAATTTACGATAGAAATAAAAACTAATATCAATTAACATTAAGTTTACATTATCTGCAATGTTAAGGCCATGTTAGACTTAACATGTTAATGTTAGTTTCCTGTTAATGCAAGCATATTGTCGAAGATATTAAAAATGCCTTAAAAAAATACGAATCGCTTTATTAGGAAAATAATATTAAATATTAAAAAGTTAAAAGTTTAGGATAGTTTCGGTTAAATCCTTCATAATTTGAATTCAGGTCGATGACTGAGAAAAACGCATTGAAAATGAGTAAAAAGTGTAATTTTTTCTTTTGCAAAGGAACAAGTTGACACGTAAAGTAGAGGCAAAATATTTCACTTTCTTGATGCTTTGAAAGAAACTATGATTAAAGTTCGAGCTTTGCGTTCGTCATAGCTGGGCTTCAAAAATTTGAATAAAAATCGGACTACAAGCACCGAAGTTAATCACAAATCATTCTAAAGTGTTTACAGTCGGACAATAATGACTAAATTTCGGGAGAAAAATCTATGAAATCTTTGAAATCTCTCTAGCTATTGTCACAAAATGTATTTATTTGTCAGAAAGGCTTTTGCATACATTAATTGGACTTCGATTATTGATTATTATCATTTATATTTGACTTTAAACTTTCTTTCCAAATCACACATCAGACTATCGATAATTCCTACTCCTATCTCATACTTCTCTCCAACTGTCTTTTGAGAATTTCTATGTCCTTTCAGGCCGCAATAAGATCTGTTACTTTGACTTTTAAGCGCGACAGACAGGTCATAACTCTTATGGACAAATAATGGATAGGTCTGATAAAGTTTATAGAAATTCTGTCGGCTTGAATGGCTGTGTATTTATGAACCTCTGCATTAGGCAGTATCTAAAACCTGACTAATCCTCGTCCTCATTACAAACAATATTCCTTTGCCATTTGATGCAAACGTATCTTCAAGTTTCAAAGCTATCGTTAAAGAAGTCCGTGCTTAAGTCGAAATCGGCACGGATCGCAACAATAGATCCCATAGCTGACAGAGGAGTGTTCGATCGGAATTGAAAACCTCCTTGATGTCTAGTCTGTATCGATAAAGACACAGTACAAAACAAGTTCAGGGCGAAAATGTGCTTTTGTTTTTAAAGATATTCCCTGAAAGCACCTTCTAGATATAATTCTATGCTCATAGGAGCATAATCTTATCAACATCCGTCTACTATATTCCGAACTTTCTTTTCGACTTGCCATAGCATAAAGCTCTGGGTCTATAGACCTGCGAGCAGCTCAGGTGACCACTGACCCCTCTCTCTTGCTACTAGCCTAAGACTGAGTTGACACAGTTCAATTTTATCTGCACTAAATGTTCCTCTGCTATGCACATAGAGAAACGCAATGTCTGCAAATGTGAAGCTAATATTTCGAGACAGCTTGCGCTTTGTCTAAGCGGAAGCCCCAGGCACAATGGACGATTTCGGTTGTCACTTGTTATACTCTTCCTAACTAAGTATACACAGCTTGAATTAACAGAGCTCCGAATGCAGTTTAACATTTGTGTTAACATAGAAATGCATAACATTTTCACTTAACAGTGCGCGCATTTTAACATTTTCTTAAACAAAGCACTTTTCTTGCGAGGAGTTCTCAATATGTGTGCACTATATTATGATTAAATATAATTATGTTCGTATTTTCCACACCTAACTTAATAAACACAGCTTAAATTAACAGCGCTGTGAATGCAGCTTAACATTTGTGTTAACATTCAAATGCATAACATTTTCACTTAACAGTGTGCGTATTTTAACATTGTAAATGGAGTTCTTTCAATATGTGTGCACTATATTACGATTAAATATACTTATGCGTGTATATATTTCAATGGATTTGCATGCTTTCGCTTACCGTACAAATGCTACGCCCCGTGGGCGACCTGTTAGCTTGTCCCGCAAGATGTTACGTTGGACGATCAAGCCGTATGGGGAGAATATCCGATCCAGCTGATCATCGTTGATGTTGCGGGATAAATTGATCACGTACAGGTTGGTGTCCTTGATCGATTGCCCGCCGGGTCGTGCATAAGATACCTGTCGCACGGAAAACGAAAAAATGCACAAGCATGAGTATAAAGTAAGCGACAGGTGTTTGTCGTTGTTGTCTGTTTGTTGTGTGTCCACACGAACCTTCAAGCGCTTATTGCGCACATAGAATCCATTGAGTTTTAGTATCGCGTCCTCGGAGTCCGCCTCCGAGTTGTAGTCAACGAAGCCGTAGCCAAAGCTGTATCCGGTCTGCGAAAAAGAGATGTCGAGCGTTAGCCAAATAGAGCGAGATGCATGCGCTTGCATTATGAGTGCGTGTCTGCGTGTGTGTATCTATTTAATTACAATGTGCGACAGGGACAGGCACACAAGCTACTCCCCCTCAACCCTCATCACTCATCCCACGCCCAACGGCCCACCCACGACTTGCTTACCTTGTAGTCGCGCATAATTTTGCATGTATTGATGGAGCCGCAACTGCTGAACAAATTGTACAACTCACGATCTGTCATATCCTGTGGCAAATAGTTGATGATCAGATTCGTTGCACTCGTACGATCCTCAGCAGCGGTGGCGGCAGCGACGGCAGCAGCGCCAGCGACCGCACCTTCGCTGGCGTTGCTCTCCTTATTCTGTTGCTGTTCCTGATGCTGATGCTGTTGTTGTTGTTGCTGCTGCTGCTGCTGCTGTTGCTTTTGCTTTTGCTTTTGCTGCTGCTGCTGTTGCTGGGGTGGTTGCTGCTGCTGCTGCTGCTGTTCACTGTTGTTGTCCTGCTCATTGTTGTCCTCGTCGGAGTCATCGCTGTCGTCATCATCAGATTGTTCCAGTTGTTGCTGTGGCTTCTGTTGTTGTTTCTTGTCGGTTGTTCGTTTCTTGTTGTCGTCCTCGGATTTGTCCTCGTCGTCGTCCTCGTCCTCGTCGTCATCATCGTCGTCGTCGTCGTCGTCGTCGTCATCATCATCATCATCATCGCTGTCAGCCTCCATGTCCTGGCCTACCTGCTGGCTAGCGACCTCCTGTTCTACGGCATCGTCCGAGTTCTAATTGAAGAAAATCAGAAAGAAAAATATAAGAAAATAGAAAAAGAGCAACACAATTTTCATATTAGGCTTTGGAAAAGTGCATTTACCTTGTCGTCAAGGTCTGAGCCGTCGTCATCCTCCTCCGTTTTATATTTGGCCCTTTGCTTTTTACTGTCCGGCTTGGGCATGATTGCGTTGGGATTCAATTTTTCCAACAACTATGCTCTAGCTTCCTTTTGTTGCCTGCAAGTTTGAATAAATTTGATTTTTCTTGTGTCACACAAAAGCAAAGAAGCAGAAACGAAAAGAAAAAGATAAAAAAAAAAAAAAGCCAAGCTGCAAAATTGGCTGTGCAAAAACTGTCAAGTGCAGCGAGCGGACACAGTCCGCCGTGCGCAAACTTTCGAACGTCACTGTGACAGGATTTGGCCGAGTGCACGGATTTTATGTACATGTTGCTGCTGCGCGTTTTCCAGGCATTCGGGCTTCGGCTCGAGCTCGGCATCCGGGTCTCGGGCCCGGATCCAGGCACCAAAAGTGCACGAGCTGCCCACGAAGTGCAGCAAATAAAGGCGAAAAGGAGCAGCTAATTCGGCGGGCCCTTCCGATTGCACTTTTGTGTTTGTGTGCGTGCTTTTCTGCACGAACAGCGTCTGTGTGCGTGTGGCTGTCTGTGTATGTGTGTGTGTGTGCACTTGTGGCGTGTTAAAACATTAAATTAACAAATTTATGACACAACCGCACTCAAAAAGGGGCGCTCCGCGCCGTCAAACGCCAAATGCAAAACTATTGCGTGGAAGCGGCAGTAAAAGCCGCCGCCGCAGCGGCCAGAAAAAAAGAAGAAAAAAAAAAACTACACCAATACACAAATTGACCGCACACACACACACACACACGCACACAAACGCAGTCTTTGACGGGCGAAAAAAAAATTGATATATGTGTATAGAGCAAAGCCGTGGCCAACAGGAAAAAGATATGTGTTGCATCGTCTTGCATTTTGAGCAGCGCTTTTGAACAATATTCAGATTTCTACTTACATGGGATATACACTTGCACTAATTAAAATACAATTTTTTATTTTGCACTTTTCTTCCCGTGAACGCTTTCAAAGCGGCGACTTCACAGCAATGTAGTCGCCATGTAAAATAAAAATACATCGATACATCGAGCATAGCGATACTTTTAGCTACGGGTATCGTTGCATGGCTTGCGATATTCGAGAACATATCGATTGTTGCTGTTAGCATTATGATGAGTATTTCTGTACACAGCGGACAACTGTTAATTGGAACAGCAAAGTTTATATACGCATGGCATTGAGTATGTAAAACATGCTGGCAGATTCGTGCGCAAATATGTATATCGATATTTTCGCTCTACTCGATATTTGACCTGAACGAAAGTGAACGAAATGCAAAAAAAAAAAAAGAAAATACCTACAGAAAGGAAATTTTTGCTATTTGGGAAATTAGCTAATGTCAAATTGGCTTTAAATAATGTATGACAAACGTATAACTGTATTATAGGCAATTATAGTTGCATTAAAATACTTTATTACATTTTACAGGCATAGCCAATGCTGGATATTGATTTTATTGATTTGTTCATGTGCAATCGCTTGGCGCCGCTTAAGGAACTTTCTACAAATACAATGGGCATATTCGAGTAGGCGCTGTCGCTGCTGTCTGTCAAAAATTGGTTTGGCATTGAAATTTTTGCTGGTCCACTTAAAATATTGTTATTGTTTGGGCTAGTACAAATAATTACTGGCGCCCCCACGCGGCTATCATTCAAATTCATCGATTACGATTGCGAAACACAACAACAACAACAGCAGCAACAACAGCAGCAGTAGCAGAAAAGTAAAAGTGCTGCCCACGCTGCAAAGTGCCTGTAATGCGCAAAGCTATCGTTATCGATTTTTGAATTCTAACGGCTTGAGATGCTGGCCCCTTGACAACAGACAAGTGCAATTGCATTTCCGGCTGCGACTTGGGCCAAATGCAAACAAATGAATGAATGGCAAAAGAAAGTCATTTCGCACGTCTGCATTGTTCAATGTCTGCCACGGTCACGGCCAGCTAGACGCCAAGTTGTCGCATAAAAATCTCTTGGGCCATTCATTGCGATTATGCGATACGCGACAATTGTTGTGTCTGCCCGTTTAAACATCAACGTATTAGTAATATAATTATAATATTATTGTGGCACACTTTGTAGTAACAAAAAGCGTGATTCAAGTGCTGCCAACGCGCGCACACACGCTCAGATCTTAACCATTGATGATAAATTCGCACGAGTTAGACGAAACAGCGCTATAAATAGTATTGTAGCCGCCGTTTGGCCGGCCATTGTCTGAGCAGCAGCATTCACGCACACACACCGAGCGATCAGGATTAAGCATTCAGCATGAAACGAAGCACTGTGAGTAACGGTGCATGGGAAGTGTGACCCAACTAACAACAATTACTTGCAGGGCATTCTACACATTGCATTGGCTGCACTCTATGCCTGCACGCCCAGCCTGGCCGTCGTGCACGGCATTCAGCCCGCGCTGAGCGCACACTTTGATTCAACTGCGGCCAATCGGAATGGCTATCGCTATAATGGACCGGCACACAAATATCTGCCGGCGGCCAGCGAGCTGACCACCTCGGCGGTGACCACCACCGGCCACTGGGAGCCGAATCCCGTACAGTCGCCGCCGGAGCAGCAGCTGCCCCATGAGCACAGCTTTGGCAGCAGACGCCAGACGGGCTACAATGGACCATATAGCATGCAGTATTACGAGCAGGCACCTGGCGGAGATTCGTGGCAGCAGCAGCAGCAGCAGGACTCCCGGCAGCAACAGCAACAGCAGCTGAGTACATTTCAATATGCCGCCAATCATCAAGCTGCTGCTGGTGCTGCAGCAGGCGGTCAGCCTGGTCAAGCTCAGCATTTATATGCTGGCGTGCAGCATGATCGCCGTCTGGAGTCTGGTCAGCGAGGTGCTCAGCTGATTGGCCAGGCGCTGCCCGAGCGCTATCAGCGCCAGCCCTTTGCTGTGCCCCAGCCGGAGCGCGATGCCGCCAACTTTGTCCAAATGCAATCGAATTCCTTTGAGCTGCCGCCCACCTACAGCATGCACGGGCCGTGGCCGGAGCAGGTGCACAAGCGGCAGCAGGACTTTGAATATGCGACTCAGGGTCAGTTCCACGGTCACGCCCAGTTTGAGCAGCAGTTCCAGCTGCAACAGCAACAGCAGCAGCTCGAGTACCCGCAGTCCAGCATACTCCAAGTCCACGTCCACTCGCCCAGCACACAAACCGCCTACTTGCCGCCGCCCAGCCGCGAGTTCCAGGCGCCCTACTACTAAGTCCTAACCCGCTCCCAACCCGATCCCAACCCAATCCCAACCCGATCCCAACAATCCCTGCTTAGTCCTTGCCCCCCACCCGCTCCCAACCCAACCCAATCCCTACTAAGTCCCTGGCCCCCAACCCGACCCCGACAGACCCTGCTCTACGTCTCCCAAGCGAGTTTAGTTCGAGCTTTTCCCATGTCAATCTTCCCGAGCTTTGGATACATCTGCATTTGGGTCCACAGCAAACGCAGTTCGTATTTAGCAAGCGGGTTCAAATCCATTTTCTTAGCTTAAAAAACATACATATGTATATATATATGTACTTTTTTTTATACAAATAATTTATATATACGAATATTTTTGGATATTTAAAATCAACTCTTTGTTTGTGTTTCTCTTATGAATTTAATTTTAAGCTACAAATGTAATGTTTTTAAATGTTTTTAGTCAAAAGTCAGGTCTAGAAAGCAGCGCTTTTAACAAATTTAGAATTCCCAAATGGTTTTAGCATTTATCAACGCATATATGGACTGAAGAAAGTTTTTATCTGTATATATTAAACTGTTTGTCCTGGCTGACTGATTGACTGACCGAATGACTGAGTGGCTGACAGATTGACTGACTGATTGATTGACTGACTGACTGATTGATTGACTGATGCAGGTGGCTGCTAAGTCGGGCTTTTGGGAAATTCCGCAATACCCGCAAGTGTATGTATGCATGTATGTATGTATGTATGCATGTACGTATGTATGCATGTACGTACATATGGATGTATCTATGTATGTAAATATGTACGCATGTACGTATGTATGTATGTATATATATGTATGTATGTATGTATATATGTATGCATGTACGTATGTATGCATGTACGTATGTATGCATGTATGTACATATGTATGTATGTATGTATGTACGTATGAATTTATGTATGCATGTATGTATGTATGTATGTATGTATGTATGTATGTATGTATGTATGTATGTATGTATGGATGTATGTATGTATGGATGTATGTAAGAATGTATGAATGTAACTGCTTATGTACGGATCAATGTATGGATGTATGTATGCATGTTCGTATTTATATGTGCATGCATGTACGTATGTTCATATCCATACATATACATATATCCACATCTGTATGTAAGTATGTTTGTATGCATGCGTGTATGTGTTTATCTATTATTGTATGCTTGTATAAAGTGATGTATGTATGCATGTAGATATGCATGTGTGCATGCATTTATATACGTATACATTATATATGTACATATATGTAAATGAAAGAATGCATATATCTTGTGTGTTTATATGCAAGACCAAGATTACAATTACATGCACTGCACATAAAAAAAAAAAGTATTCTTAAATAATGCCCTTCTACGCGCTTCTCATGAATTCAAGTAAGGCCTAAGAAAAAGCATATGGGCTACACTTTAAGTGGAGGAGGCGGCGGCTTCAACTTTGGAGGAGACGGCTGCTTTCACTATAAGGGAGACAGCAGCTTGAGCAAAGGAGGAGGCGCCGGCTTCAAACAGGAAGGAAGCGGCGGCAACATGGCCATTGAAAAAACTGGTACGTATTCCAAAAATAAAATTAGCAATATGGAAAGTTTTTCTTTTAAAATGTAAATACCTTTTTGTTAAAGAAAGTTTTTCTTTTCCCAAATATTGAAGAAGATTGAAATGAATTAAAAAATAAGCCGCAATAACCTCAGCTAAGATACAGCAAAAGGCTGCGCAAGCAGCTGCAGGCGAATTTCGTTTAGAATTCGCAAACGGTTTTGGCGTGCGCCAGCTTAAGGGCCCGTCGGCGATGCGCTTGACTGCCTGTGGTCAGTCCGGGGGCCGGCAGCATGAGCTCAGAGTTGGCGAGGGCGCGACCTTGGCAGTCAGTTGGGAGTGTAAAGCCGCGATAAATAATCGCTGCTAATTTGATTATGCTTGTTGCTGTTGGGCTGAGATCCGGCTCAAAGATTTGTGTCCATGCTTCCGCATTGGCCAAATTCTGGCCGCTAATTGCGCTAGTTGTGTAATTTGAACTTGAGACTTGTTTTGTTTCGGGTGGGTGGTAAATTAAAATCTATTTAAATGCACAAATTAAAGTTAATTCAATTCTTATTTTCAGCTTAATAAGCTGAAAAACTCACGCGCCGTACGCTTCACTTCCGTTATGCAAATCACCTCCAATTTCTGCTTCCCATCGCACGTGCTTTGTAATGTGCTGAGTGTGACCAGCTGAAAAAGTGAAGGTAAAGTAAACAGAAATCAAGGCGTAAACACCCACAGCCAGCGAAATGATAACAAACATTCAGAGCGACGCGGTGGCGGATCAGGCCCATCGGGGGCCCCACAGACAAAGGGGCGCCTAATTCGCCCAAAAAAAAGAAGAAAGTATTTGCTGTTGTTGGTCTTTAACAGAAGAAGAAGAAGCGAAGAGAAGAATAAGCGAGCGCTGACAGTATTTCATATATATTTTCTTGTACTCTAAATGAATATCTACAAGGTTTATACATATGTAAGAGGTAAGAGTTCCTTAGTGCCCGACTAGCGGATACCCTACGCCCAGCGCAAAGCTGCACACATACTGTACTTCTTCTTCTTTTTCTTCTCCTTCTTCTTTTTCCCCATCTTTTTCTTCTCCTTCTTCTTCTTCTCCTCCTTCTCCCTCTTCTTCTTCTTCTTCTCCTTCTTCTCTTTCTCCCTCTCCTTTTTCTTCTCCTTCCTTTCGCCCCACTCGATGTATGGAGAACGTATTTCCGACTAACTTCGGTGCTTATTGTCCGATCTGTAGGAAATTTTCATGGCTAAAACATGGAACACAAGAGTTTATATATACCAAAGCGCAAAATTTCCCAATTTCAGCGGGGCATAGGTTAAGCTAGGCGAATATTACAAATTATTGCCAATAGCTGTAAATCATCTGAGAACTTTCATAACCAAAATTGTAGCATTCGCCCTTGCACAGTTCGAGCTATGCGCAGAGAAGTGTGTAGTAAATCGATATTTATCGATTTTAGGAAAGTAAAAGATATCGAAAAGCTCGTCTGCGCATGGTATATGGGGTATATATAGGAATTTCAGATGTAAAGCTCTCTAGCTATTATAGTATTCGAGATTCATACAGACACAGGGTTAGATCGGTTCATCATTTATTAAACATCTCCAACTGATGCTTTTATAGTCAAAGTTTGAGACTCACTGCCCTAAGCTTACAGTTTAGAAGTCACGTGAAATTTCATTTCCAAGCCCACTTTGAACATCCAAATACAATATGCTTGTTTGTCTTCTTATTAAGCGCCCTCTTGTGGGCGCCCAGCTAGCGCCTGTTCCGCTCCTGGCTGCAACTTTCATTGTGGCTGCCTTTGCCACAGCTGCAACTGGCAACTGGCAACTGCAACGGGCAGCTGGCAACAGGAAGCCCAGACCCAATCAAATTGTTATAGTCAGCCGCAAAACGCATTATGTTTAGCCCAATAAAAATGTGGTGCACTGAGGAGCCTGTCGGAGATTTGCTTGACGCCTTTATAGATCTTATGTCATGCCAATATCGGCAGCTAATCGTGAGAGACCGATTGAGCAGATATCTTATAATTTCCCTTCCCTTCCCATTTTATAACTTTCGAAATGAACTTTATAAACAAGCTGTAAAACTTAGTAGAAATTGGGTATAAAAAAAGTTATCGAATTGAAATTGGATATCATTAATTGAATATGCAGAAATCGATAGTTATCGATTTTATATTGGATATGTAAAATCGATAGTTATCGATCTTTAAAAGGCTATGTAAAAGTCGATGGTTATTTGACTTTAAATTGAAAATGTCAAAAGCAATAGTTATCGATTTCAAATTAGATAAGTCAAAATCGATAATTATCGATTTCATAAAAGATGAGTGAAAATCGATAGTCAACGATTTGAAATAAGTCGAGTAAAAATCGATAATTATCGATTTGAAATTGGATGAGTAAAAATCTGTAGTTATAGATTTTCAATTAGATGAGGAAAAATCGACAAATATCGATTTAAAATGAGTACAAACGATAATTATCGATGAGTAAAAATCGATAAATATCGAATTGAAAAGCATATACCCAATATACTCGATATGTTCGATGGGGTCTCCGGCTGTCTGTCAATATACCCTTTGCCGGTTGCGCACAGGGTATATGCCCACGTTTCGAAGGGCGCGACCCACCCATCGCCACCGCCCACCCCACAGTTACATGGATTGTTGAGCAGCAAGCGGTATTATTATCTGAACTATTATCATTACGCTAATCATTATCATTGGGCTTGAAAATGATTTTTGCTTGCGACACGATTTGCGCAAGCGCCGAAAACCAAGAGAATTGCGATGTTAAAGCCGAAATTCAATTAGCCCAAAAGCCCGTCCAGTTTTACGTAATCGCAATAAGGAAGAGGTGCCACGCCCCCGGCTGCCCAGATGCCAGATGCCAGATGCCCTAGCCATAGCCAAGTGCATTTCCATTGCCATTTCCATTTCCATATCCATTTTCCACTTCCCATATCGGTTACAGCGGAACCACATGGATCGCATTACTCTGCATAGGCTATAAAAGTGGGCTGGGCTGGCGCCTGGGCTCTCAGAGACGCGTCGAGCTCGCACACAAAATGCGTGGCCACATCTGGATGACACTGCTCCTGGTCGTCGAGGCGCAACATTTGCAACAGCCGCCCTTCCGCTACCACAGCTGGTTTTATGCGACGCCCTGGCGGCCCTTGTTGCCGTCGCCGGCCGCCCAGCAGCCGAGCCTGGGCTATACGGGCCCGCAGACCTTTCCGGGCGCCGCTGGGCAGGCACAGCCAGCGGCCAGAAGGCCCGTGGTGTTGGATCTAGTGCGGCCGGCGCGGCAGCAGTTTATGCTGCCCTTTCGACCCTCGCCCTTTGCCGGCTACAGCAATGAGCAGGAGCAGGAGCAGGAGGATCGAGAGCAGCAGCAGCTGGAGGAGCATCCCGAGGAGCCGCTCTTCCATGCGCCCGGCTATCCGCAGGCCACGGCGCACAGCAAGCCCATCGAGGAGCTGCCAGCTGAGGCCATGCCCGCGCCGTCGGACATGGAGCCGCATTTTCTTTACATGTCACCCGGCAATCTGTACCAACTAGTTAGAAGCTAAGTCCACGTTGTCGAATACATTTGTTTTTTTTTTTTCGAATGGATGTGGCTTTGCTTTTACCCGGGGGCGGGGCGGGCCGCGGCTGCCGTTTACTTTCCAAATGCCGCAAATTTGGCGAAATTATCCGCGTCTGACCTTGGCAACGGGGCGCTGAGCACATGGCGCAATCGCCGTCAAGTCCGGAGCGAGACGAGCTGCCATATGAGAAGATTGACAATGGCACCGCAAGTGGCCCGGCCAATTACATCAACAAGCCACACAGTCCGCAGCAGGCGGCAATTGTGGTAATTGCATAAATACGACGACGGCCAAACGATGCGCTAACTAAGCGGAATGAGGCTGCCATACACTACCTTTTAAATGCTTTAAATGTACATTTGAGTAGACCAACTCATAGTTGAACTAATCCAAATGTAAGACAGCATTCCAAGGCAATAATAACCCAATCCGAAGACGAACTCGAGCTTGTGTAGTGCCCAAATCTAGTTAGCACCTTGTGCCGTACCAAGATAATGAACCAGGTACAGCACCTGCTTAGGATATCCCGCGATATGGCATCAAATACTCTAAAAACGAACTTAGAATTGGATGGAACTCAGAGTAACCTAACCTATGGTATAGTTGCATACTCAAATGTATGCAAGAGGGTGCTACTCTACCTACTCTACCTTTTAGTATATAGTATATAGTATATAGTACCCAGGTCAAGTTAGTAATTTGTGCCGTACCGAGATAATGCACCTGGTATCTTATTTTGTCTTATTTTGTAATATATAATTAAATGAACTCACACAAGGCATTACTTCAATACACTTTTCAGCTAGTACACGAAGGACCTCGACCCAGTGTATTACCCAAGTGTGGTAGTACCTTGTGCCGTACCTCGGTAGAGTACGACTGCAGGGTATCCAACCCTCTAGGGTACCAAGTACTCAACTTTTCTTGGCTCTCTACTAAAGCAACACCCTAATTAATTGTAGGGTAGTACCCATCATGTGGAGAACCTTGTGGCAGTACCAGCTCCATAAAGACTGAAAGTGATTTATTTGGCTACTTAAGGGTATAAAATAGACAATAGAAATAGATTTAATGTATTATCAACCCAGAATATTAGTTCCTCGCGAAGTAGCGCCTCGGTACTGCCGAGAGGGTGCTGTGCCGTACCGTAGCTCATAAGTTATTGGAGCGCTAATCATAGCACATTCCAAGCAAGCTAATTTACGTCAGCCGATAATGAGCTCATTTAATGAAATCATTAAACCTGAAGACCTCGTGGGGCTTTCAATCAGCGCAGTTGCCCCATTTGGAAGAGTCTCAAAAAGCAAATCAATGACTAATGCTTATGAGTTCATTAGGTTAATGTATACCCTGAAGGGTATAAGCAGGGCATATTATTTTTCTGTGAGAGTATGTAAAGCCTATATCTAGATACCTCCCTCAGTACCCCCAGAAATGGTTAATAGTTCTGTATACGTTTCTATACCCTATTTAAGCTCTCAAAATTTCATAGGGATTGGATATAAAGTCCCCAAGTTAATCGAGAATGCGTTTACCATAATGGAGTAAGGCTTGAAAAAGAAGAAGCAAATGACTTGTGGTAGATTTGTGGCAAATGCGAAACCTCAATTGATTGATTGATTGATTGATTGATTGATTGACTAAGGCTGGAATGAGATAAAGAAGCAAGAAGGCAGCAGGTTATCATCCAGTCGGTCATTAAATGTTAGATTTGTGGCAAATGCAAAACCTCAATTGATTGATTGATTGATTGAGTGATTGATTGTTTGATTGACTAAGGCTGGGATGAGAAGAAGAAGCAAGAAGGCAGCAGATTATCGTCCAGTCGGTCTTTAAATGTTCGATTTGTGGCATACGCAAAGCCTCAATTGATTGATTGAGTAATTGATTGATTGATTGATTGATTGACTAAGGCTGCGATGGGAAAAGTGACGGTTGAGAGAAACGGTTGCCGATGCGACAAGTGGATTACGAGGCCTTGGTAAATGTTGTTACGGCATTGCGGCAAACAGTTTAATTAAAAGGGAAAGACTCGGTTACACCCAATCCTAACTAAGTTGTAGATAAACGAGAAGGAAAAACAAAAAAAAAAAAGAGTGGAAAAAAGTTGAAGACAAACAAAATCTGTTACAAATTTGCGACAGCTGACAAAACGATTCGCAAGCAACAACAACAACAGCAACAACAAATGAAAACCTCATCAGTCAAACGGCAACAACAACAACAACAAAAGTTTCCATGGTTCCGTGAATGGATTTTTTTTTTGGCCAGGTTACCGTTACTCGCTGCCAAGAATATGAAAGGGGGAGAGAGAGAGAGAGCTCGCACCGTGGGAGGGGGGGCTGCGGGGTTTTGCCCCGTCATCCGGACTCACATTCATCAAAATGTTACTTGGAATTAATTGCAATTTACGCATAAGCCAAAATCAGCTTGCCGCAAACGACTGGGAAAGCTTGGAAAAAACCGAAACTTAAAAAACAAAAAAAAACAACAACATAATAAAAGCAGACACGCACCAGCCCAAAGAGAGGGGGAGGGGAGGCAGAATTGTGCGCTGAGACATGCGATATGGCAAAAGTGTCACTTGAACTTGAGGCGAACGGTAAATGCAACAGCCGCAATGCACCGTGGTGCAAGAGCGCTGGAAAATGTATTGAAATAGAAATTGAGGGAGCCATTAAGATAATGGGAGATATAGACATACATAGATGTAAGGAAAATATATCATAAGTAAATATACTTAGTTTAACTGTATATATAACTGAGATAAAAAATGTTGACAAATGTAAATTAAAGCCAAATTCGTACACTCACCAACTCAATCCAACTGTATGCTTGTTCCACTGTGCCAAGGCAACGCGTTCCAGATTAATGTGCCCAGAGCGTGCGCCCAAACAAGAGTGAGAGTGTGAATGCGAAAGGGAATGTGAGTGTGAGTGCGAGCGAGAGTAAGAAAAGACAGCAAACGGTAAGCCAAAGCGAAACAAAACCAAAAATCGCTTTGGATCATATGCAAAATGGCAACAACAACAACAAAAATACCAACTGCGTTGAGTTGGCGCTTTTCGCATCGCCGCCGACGCTGCTGCGTCAAGTTGGCGGCGACGCCGGCGTCGACGTGCGCAATGACGAGCGGTTTGTTGCAGAGACCGCGTATAAAAGGGTTGGCCGGCGCAGAGGTCGTCAACACTCGACGCGCAGCACTTGTGGAATAAACGCGAGAGAAAAGTTATATAAGAGAGCGAGAGAGAGAGAGAGGGAAAGAGTGAGAGCGAAAGGATATTAACAGCAAGTTGATCGATAAAAGTTGCTGGTCTCTTTTTTTTTTTTTTTGGTATTTTTTGACGTGCACCTTTCAAAATGCAGTTCGCTGTAAGTGTTGTGAAATAGAAATTAAAACCCCAATAAATACTAACGGGCATTATGATCCTTCAAGAAGTATTTTTGAATTTGTAGCAAGTGCCACACTGGCGATAAATTTCTAAATGCGCCTATCGAAATTCAATTAACCCAAAACGTTATTTCAATTTTTCTAATGCAGTTTTCGCGCGCGCTTTTGATCTGCGCGTGCTTGGCCCTTGCCGCCGCCGAGCAACAGCCGCAGCAGCAGCAGCAAAAACAAGTGCAGCCAAATGCGACGCCCGCCAAGCCGAAGCGCGACGCTGGCCTGAGCTTTGGCAGCGGCATCTATCACGGACCCTCACACAAATACCTGCCGCCCGCCGCCGCCGCCGCGGGGGGCTATGAGAGCACCTATGCGTCGCTGCACGGCAACGGCTTGGCCTCCAGCAGCGGCTTCGACTTTGCCAGCCTTGACACGGACAACAATCATCATCATTTTAGCCATCAGCCGCACACATATCAGTCGCTGGCCTCGCACCATGGACACGGACGACCCGTGTACATCAGCTCGTCCGGCGCGGGCGGGGCTGGCTATCATCATCATCGGCCACAGGCGCCCAAGGTGGAGACGTATATTGTGCAGACCAGCAGCGGCGGGGGACACGGCCACGGACACGGACCTGGACCTGGTCATGGACAGCAGGGTCATGGCTTGGGCGGCGGCTACAAATACGCTGGACATCGCGGTGGCTACTTGAGCCTGCTCGGCGGCGCACACAAGCAGCACGGCGGAGGCGGCGGCGTCGGCGGAGGCAGCAGCACCTATTTGCTAGCCACGCCCTCCTACAGCAGTAGCAGCAGCAGCAGCAGTCATGGATCTGGAGCGGGCTTCTCGCTTGGACTTGGACATGGCCATGGCCAGCATGCCAGTCACGGCCTGAATCTGGGCGCACAGCACTTTGCCTCCGGCCTGGGTCACGGCCTCGAGCAGCAGGAGCACTATGAGGGGCCCAGCTCCATACACTACAAGCAGCAGCCGCTGAGCAGCTATGGCGTGCCCCTGCTGCCTGGCTACGAGCACAGCAGCCAGCAGCACGAGCTGGCCGAGGAGGAGCTGCACCAGCAGCAGCAGCAGCAGCTGCCGGCAGAGCATGCCGGCGCGCACAAGACGCACCAGGATCAGCAGACGCCCGCCTATGCGCTGGGCCACAAGGGACTCGGCCATTTCAGCTATACGTCCAGCAAGCCGCTGGCCCTCAATACGGACATTCATCCGGCTGGCGCGCATCACGAGCACAACGAGCTGTTCGCAGAGCTCTCGAAGACGCCGTTCGTGCCGAGCGCCTTTCTCGGGGCCAAGCCAGAGCCGAGCGTTGGCTATGACTTTGCCGCGCCCAGCGCACAGGCGACGGGCTATGATTATGCGGCGCCTGCGGTGCTTTACGGTGCGCCCGGTCACTCTGGTGACTCGGCCACGCCCATTTTTGAGCCAGAATCCACATACCTGCCGCCGGTGAGCAGCTACGGAGCACCGGCCACGCCCACGCACGGCTATCACTAAATTATTCCATAGTCCATAAACTATTCTTATTTTTTTTTCCATATCTATATATGTATTGTATACTCATCTAGTTTTTTAAGACGTTCGCATCGGAGCGTTCCGATCCAATAAAGCAAAATTGCCACAGAGATTCGGCCAGGGCCACGCCCACCTCTCACTTTTGGGCAGAGCTTTCAATTGGATGGACTATCACGTCGCCAATTGATGTCTTTAACATGCGCAGCTCGCATCGCCCGCAACTTGGAATCGGATTGAATTCGTTACGAATTTCGCTTTTATTTTGAAAGCGTGTGAAGTCGTCCGATTTGGAGCAAGTGCGCCCGCCGCATGGCCAATTAGACGATTTACCTAACTCATTCAATTATGTTAAGCGAATACCTAAAGCCTTTTAATTATTCAACCGGACATGGCCGTGCCCTAATCCACTTGCACCCAGCAAATGACTCAAATGAGCTCATTTTTTGAGTGAATGGATTCATGTCTTACAAGTACTTACAAGTACTTGCAAGTACATTTGCAAATTAAATCCATTTGATGGCATTGATTGCCAAAGCGCGTTGCAAAATGTTCATTAAATATGCTATAAAAGCACTTACACCCAGCAAATGACTCACTTTTTGAGTGAATAGATTCATGTCTTACAAGTACTTGCAAGTACATTTGCAAATTAAATCTATTTTATGGCATTGATTGCCAAAGGGCATTGCAAAATGTTCATTTAATATGCTATATAAGCTGAATTAATGCATTCATTCATTCAATTCGAGTACTTCAAAGTACATTTGCAAGTTAACGACAATTGCGATTGCCAACACAGTTGCCAGATTTTAATTGCCTCAAAAGCTGAGCAAACAATTATCTAGCCCAGTATATGAGGCTTATTCTTGAATGAATGCATTCATCTAATTCGAGTACCTGCAAATACATTTGCAAATTCACTTCATTTGAAAGTCATAAAGTATTTGCCCGACGTCAACTGGCTTATTATAGGCAATAAAACATGATAAAACTTTTATTAAATACACTATGTAAGCTTTATACTTGAATGAATGCATTCATTCAAGTCGAGTACTTGCAAGTACATTTGCAAGTTGAGTCCATTTGAAAGCGTTTGATTGAGTGATTGATTCCAAGAGGGCGTGGCCAAACGTTAAATAAATCCACATTTGAGCTGAATTGTTAAAAGTATTCGATATTTCATTCATTCATTTCGAGTACTTCCAAGTACATTTACAAGTCGTTGCCATTTAATCCACAGGAAATACGGAACGAAGTTTTATCTTAAGGAAGTTTGAAACAAATTTATAATTAGCTGAAAAACAGTTTCATATCAAACGAGTTAATTCGGATAGTTCTGCTTGTGCTTCCCGAGCATTTGGGGCTTTTAATGGCCATGTTGCCATCTTCAGCGCGCATCGCAATAATCTTGGCAATGATCTCGTGATGAATGCGCAAAATGATGTCACTTCGTGGGGTGATTATAAATCATGTTTATCTCACTTGCTTATGCAATGCGTAAGACCCGATCCTGGCCAGCGTTGACCCACATCAGTGCGGAAAGTGAAAGGATGGGAGGCGCGTTCGCTTGGCGTTTGCCCGAAAACGAAAGACTTAGGCAACGAACTTGCCAGCCAGCTGTCTCACATTTAATTTACAAGCCTCTTCAATTTCATGACGAGCTCTTCGCCTGCCATTGGTGTGGTCAGGTGGTCAGCTAGTCAGGTAGTCGGGTGGTCAGGTGGTTGGCGACAATTGGAGAGCAGCACAAAAGTGCGAAAGTTGGCACCAAAATGGCCCAGCGGGACGGCAGTTCAATGACCAGTGTTGGAAAAAGTCACAACTTTTGAAAATTAGTCAACTTTTATTCAGATTTGTTTGGAAAAAAGCCTAGCTAATCTAGTTTCAGGGTCTTGGCTTAGGGCCCAGCGAGACGGCAGTTCAAAGACCAGTGTTGGAAAAAGTCACAATTTTTGAAAATTAGTCAACTTTTATTCATATTTATTTGTGAAAAATATGTCTTATACCTAGTCTAGTTTCGGGGTCTTGGCTTATGGCCCAGCGACTCGGCAGTTCAACGACCAGTGTTGGAAAAAGTCACAACTTTTGAAAATTAGTCAACTTTTATTCAGATTTGTTTGGAAAAAAGCCTAGCTAATCTAGTTTCAGGGTCTTGGCTTATGGCCCAGCGTCTCGGCAGTTAAATGACCAGTGTTGGAAAAACTCACAACTTATGAAAAACTCAACTTTTATTTAGATTTAAATGGAAAAAAATATGTCTTATAACTAGTCTTGTTTCAGGGTCTTGGCTTGGTTTTGGCCTTGCCCACGTTTTCGACCCATGCGAGAATCTTCTGTTAACTACGTGTATTTTATTTTTTTATTTTCTTTTTTTTTCCCTTTGTTTTGTGGCTTAATTAAATAACAATTTACGTCAAGGCGTGCGGCTAATTTGGAAACGAAAAAAACTGAAATAACACCGGCGAAACGGGCGTGCTCAACTAGCAAATACCCTGTAATATAATAGAAATAATATAAAATTTAGTTATTTACTGATTATTATTAATTTTGCGATAGGTAAGCCGCATTTTCTGGATTGTTTTCTTTATATATATGTGCTTTATATATAGTTAATAAGCATATAGAAAGCCATACACAAAATTTCAAAGTTGTGGCTTCTATAGTTCCCGAGTTCAGACAGGCAGGCGGAAATGGCTAGATCTTTTATAATAAGATATATTCTTGATATACTTATGTACTTCATAGGCATACAAGAAACCACATACCAAATTTGCTTACTCTAGCATCTATAGTTCCCGAGTTCAGACAGGCAGGAAATGGCTGGATCGTGTTATGTTCATAGATACTCCTTATACATGCTTCACAGGGTTTCAAGCAACTACATACCAAAATTCAAGGTTCTAGCTTCCATAGTTCCCGAGTTCAGACAGGCAGGCATTGGCTGGATCGTTTTATTTGAATAGATATGCCTTATATATGTTCCATAGGCATACAAGAAGTACATACCAAATTTTGGTAGCTCTAGCTTCCATAGTTCCCGAGTTCAGACAGGTAGGATCCATTACATTATATTATATTACATTATATAAGATTACACAAGGTCGATGCAAGTGGTTCGTTCGCCTGGTTTCGATTTCGTCAGCGTTCGCTTTCAGAGCTGAAAGCTTAAATCTTTCTGCTGTTTTTCAGAAAAAGCAAATATAATATACTATAGATAGGAAAAGAAAGAAATGTGAAAAGATATTATACATTTTTTGTATGTCAACAAGTTGTTGGAGGCAAAACAAGTCGCTCGCCACGCCCGAAACAATAAATTAGATAATTTGCGTAGACTCGATGTGACAGCGTCTCGAACAATAGCTGCATAAAAAAGATATACATATAATCATATTGTATGCGATACGATCGAATCTATTGTGAATGTGCGTTGATAACAAATCTATTTTGATCGCCAGCCTGACAGTTCGTGGCATCTGATCTGACCTGTGCCATGCACCTGGCCACGCATAGCCACAAAGAGGTGTTAAATAACTGTACCCTGTGCGGCCATTGAAAACGGCTAAAAGCGGGTATCTTGATTGTGTGCGCAGCTCAAGTTTATTTCCAATCGACAACTTGTTATCGACATCGATAGGTATTTTGTATTTACTGTCTAGGCTCTCGTATAGTATATACTGACCTATACCGAGAACAAACCCATTTTTAGGTTATTTTTCTGAGCCTTGATGTGTAAACACTTTTCGCCGCCATATTTATTTTTATTTTTGTCAAGGAACAAACTGCAAACACCACAGATATTCAAGAATGCAAATCAGCCTAGAACAGGGTATCTACTAGTTGGTACAACTTCTTGCAAGACCTGACAACAACAAGTATAGCGAAAGAAAGAGAGAGAAAAGTAACATTTCATTTTACTTAAATACATATATTATTTATTAGCTGTTAAAGCGCAGCCACAACGGCCTCACATTCACTTTTAATGCCCTAAACCAATTGGAAATGCACTTGAAGGGTATCTTGCTTTTGTGCACAGCTATGTGACAGGCAGAAGGACGCAGAAAAACGAAATGACCTGCAATTTTAAACACCCCTTTTCATTATATCGATAAATATCGGCTCTTAATTATGTTAACCATTCATTTGCAAATGTTATAGATTTAGGCAATGAATTAATGGATAATTGGTACTCCAATAACGGAAAGGGCATCTGGTCGTCGCATATATTGGCCACACTCTGCCGGCTGCGCGCCATCAAAATTGTTAGCAGCTCGCCGTTTTTCTGGTGCGTTCTGTTAACAGTCCATTGAATGCCGCCCGGTCCGGCGGGTCGACCCTGCACAATGGGCCGCCATGGCTTCAGTTTTGACCACATTACGTAAATGGCCCTAAAGCCTAAAGACTAAATTTTGTTATCTACATATGTATCAGTTATTATAATTAGCTTTGAAAACTGTGGGAAAAGTTAGTGTGTCTGTGTGTGTGTGTGCGTGTGTGTGTGTTTGGCTGGGCTGAAGCTAAGGCACGCCCTGTTGCGGCAGGTCATGATGTTGCCAGGCAATAAAAAGAATGCGGAGCACTCTTAAATTCAACAATTCAATCAAGCAAAAACCAGACAAAATAAGCTAGATTCGACTGCCAGACACCCTGTAAAAGGCACAAATAACTGATATATTCAACAAATTTAAGTGATTTATTATTAAAGAAGGCTGAAAAATATAAATAAAGATAATGATAATAATTTAGAAGCTAAGCAATTGCTTTCAAGCGATCTGGCAGCTCTGCAGCCGTTTTATCTGAACGTTAAGTTGGCTGCGCTTGAGTTTTCGAACTTAACTGTAAATCAGTAAATGCAAAATTAAATGCGGTAAAAGCCAAAAAGAAGACAATAAATTAAAGGGAAGCCATAAAAAAAAAACAAATCAGGTATCGACCATGTCGCAACCACTTATCCAATGTATCATTAATCATAAACTATTTACAGGCAATTAATGGAATGATAAAAGATAAACTTGACCTCCTCAGCTGGGTGCCCAGCCCCAGCTGGGGGCCAATGGCGGCCACATTTGGCAGTCCGTAGAGCACAGCTCCGCTTCAGATTGTCATAGTGCAGGAGGGCATGCTGCGCCTGCTTATTCCTGGTCGCAGGCATTACAATCTCATATTCACGGACTCGTATGCGGCCTTTGCAGAGATCGAGGTGGAGTCCTATTCGCGTGACTACAACTACAACGAGCACTATTACATCTTTCTGCAGGCGCGCGATCGTCTGCTGTTCGGCGAGATGCGCCGCATCTTTGCGCACTGCTGGCGCCACCAGCTCATCAATTGCAACGTCCAGGTGCAGAGGGCCAACGGGGAGATCCTCTTGTACACGTATCTGCCGTTTGGTCCGCAGAGCTGTGCTGATATAAGTCCACAGCTGGCAGCCACATGCTCCATCCCCAGATCTTCCCCCGCAAACTGGGCAACTTCTTTGGCTGCCCTCTGCGTGCCGCACTCTGGCATATGCCGCCGTTCCTCTAGCTGGAGGCCACAGCGGGATCCGATGCGCGCATCGTTGGCGGCCTTGAGGGGCGCCTCTTGCAAACGCTCATCCAGAGACTCAACCTGACCATCCAGGTGCGCGAACCGCCGCCGGGACCGGGACTGTTGGCCAATAGAATGCTGCAGATGGTGAGCGTCATGCTTCGTCCGGCTCCTTCTCCACTCAAATGACTTTCTTCTCTTTGCAGTTGCAACGTGGCGAGGCGGATCTGTGTGTGGGCGGCATTCGTCAGACGGTGGCACACAGCCTGTTGGCCACATCGACCCACAACTATCATCAGACGAGCGTCCGGTGCGGCGTTTTGGGCATCACATATGAGCTGAGGTCCCTGGACATTCTGCTCTATCCATATCCAACTACGATTTGGCTGGCCATTGGCCTTGTGCTCGCACTCTCGCTCCTGCTGCACCTGGCAATGGACCGGCTGCTGCTGCCGCTTAGCGGAGGGGGGGAGCAGGGCTCCGTCTGGCTCAATCTGGAGCTGATCTTTGTGGGCATGCCCATGCTACAGACGCCGCGTTCGATTGCGAAGCGTGTGCACTGCATCATGCTGATGCTCTACACATTACTCATACGCACCATATACCAGGGGCTGCTCTACCATCTGATACGGACGCAGCAGCTGAATCGGCTGCCGCAGTCCATCGAGGAGCTGGTGGCCCACAATTACACAGTGGTCCTCTCGGTTGGCATTCACGATGTGCTCGCCGAGATACCCACCGTGCAGCAGATGCGATGCGTCGATGGCGACGGTACCCTGCTGCAGCCCCTGCATTACCTAGCGGAGCGTCCACGCGACAAACGCCAGGTGGCCGCCTCTGTGCTGGAAATCTTCCTCATGTACAATCGCTTGGGTGCACAAGCTCAGCAGCAGCAGCAGCAGGCGGGGAATCATTTCGAGCTGATACCACAGGATGTGATCGACCTGCAGCTGACCATGTACCTCAGGAAGCACTCCTTTCTGATCGATGAGCTCAACGAGGAGATCATGTGGATGCGCTCCGTGGGAGCTGGACGAGAGCCACTTGAGAGCTATGCTGGCGAGCAGCTACCGAATGCTGGGCTTGCGGGAACTGCATGTGATATTTGTCCTGGTTCGGATCGGGCTGTTGCTCAGCTCGCTTCTCTTTTGCCTGGAGCTGCTTTCTTTGCGCCCAGCATGACTCCAGCAAAGTAAATGATTGGACATGGTCGAATTGCTGGTATTTTAGTTTGCGTTCCGGTTGAAAACCGAAATTCCAATTAATTTTGTACTATTTGCAGCCGAAGCGAAACCCACAAAGTGCAGAAGATGCCAACGGATGGAAATGGTACGGATTGCAAGGTTTTTAGTTTAGTTTAGCTCCGAGACCTGTGTTGGATGTACAACAATGCCTGGATGCAGAAAACCTGGACGGCAACCAAAGACAGGAAGCTAGTTCGAAGCATGCTTCAGCCAATCCTTTTTTGTTTGCAGGTTCAAACCTTTATAAATGGGCGGCAATAATCGTAGCAGGCTGGTTCAAACCCCTGAAGAACTCTCGCTTGAAGAACTTGCTTTGTTGCGCAAGATTTCTTACAAGCCCTTTATATAGAGGCAAGTCCTTGTCCACATCGGAACACTAGATTATATAGTTGCCATAGGGTTAGCATAGTTGAGAATCTAATTAATCGCGCAACTGTTCCGATATACTATTATGAGCTTGGCATTGGGTCATCTATTTGGAAAGTTAGCTCCAGCTCCATAATGGGATTAGCTTCAGTTTGGGAGTAACATATTTAATTGACAAATTCGACAGAGTGTGGCTTAGAGACTATAGTAGAACTGACGCGCGTCCAGGTAGAGAGCGATGCCCACCCAGATGAGCGTGTTCCACACGGCCTCCAGCAGCAGCAGAAAGTGCGTATTCATCGCACCGATGCGCCAATGCCAGGGCAGCATTTTGTGCATGATCGTGTGGCCCACATACATGATGATGGCATTCATGCCGCACTCGGTGAACGGATAGCCGGACCACAGCTGGCGCACATCGACCACATAGTACAGCAGCGAGAGCAGCACCAGGGCCAGGGCAACGGTCACGAACACAAACGAGAGCGACCACAGATTCTTGTTCACCGGTATGACGCCCTGCTCCCTGGTGAAGCCGCACAGAGCGCCGCCCAGCAGGCCCAAAAGCGTGGCGCCCAGCAGCCAGCGCTTCAGACGCGCCTGCCATGTGGCGTGCACCAGAAGCGTGACGCCGGCAAAGGCGCCCAACAGCGCCTGGACCACGCTCAGCAGGCAGCCTGCAAAGGAAGGGTGAAGAAATTAGGAGACGGATGTGGCAAAGCGGGTTGCCGGAACCTACCAAAGACACCCTCCGGATCGAAGGCGGTGGCATCATAGACATATTTGGCCGTCGGATGCTGATAGATGTGCGCATTGCCGAGCACCTGGCGATCAATGTAGCCGGCGGCGCCACCAATGCAGCTGGGATTGGCGGCATTGTTGTGCTTGCCGCCGGGTCCGAGATAGCCGCGCGGACAACCCGGCACGGGCAGGCCAAAGGTCAGGCCCAAATAGGCAGCAATCAGGGCCAGAAGCACGGCCAGCTCGCCGCTGAACAGGCAGATGTCATAGATGGCGCGCTGCCAGGCGCGCTGCGGACTGAGCTGATCCCGCCGGCTGCACACCGTGTGCAGCAGGCCAACAACCAGGTAGGCGATGCCAAAGCGCTGCAGCACGCCCATCAGACGCAGCTGCTCCAGCTGGGGGCCATTCGTCGAATTGAGGCACAGCCCGATCGCAAACAGTTTGCACGAGCGCCAAACGATGCGACCGCAAATTCGCGTTTTGCTAATGCCACGCCCCAGCTGCGACTTTATCGAGAGGGGTATGCAAACGCCCATGATCCAGAGGAAGCTGGGAAAGACCAGATCGGCCAGATGCAGGCCGTTCCAGGCGGCGTGCTCAATCCAGCTGTAGCCGCCGCCGCCGCTGTTCACGAATATCATCAGCACAATGGACAGGCTGCAAAAAGGAGGCCAGGCTATTCAGATTACAGGGTATTCAGATTACAGGGTATTCGCTTACCCTCTGAACGTGTCCAGACTGCGCAGCCGCTTGCGCTGCGTCGCCTTCGCCGCGGCATCCCCAATGCTGTCCGCCGCGGCGGCAGCCTCATCGTAGCGATAACGTTTCCAGATGCAGCTGACCAGCTTCAGCAGGATGACCAGAGCTGCCACCAGCACGAAGACGGACAGGAAGGCTGGCGGAGTAAGTACAGTATGTCAGTTCAAATGATGCCAGTGAAACGTTTACGAATCAATCAATTTATATATTATAACAGGAGACGAATCGAGGAATTCAAATAATATTAGGAGGGAGGAATCGAGGAATTCGAATATCATGAGGAGGAATGCATCGAGGAATTCAGCGCTGCCAGTAAAACGTTTACGAATCGAGGAATTTAAGTATCCTAGAGAGAAGAGATGAATCGAGAAATTCGAATATCATAAAGAGGGATGAATCGAGGAATTCAACGCTGCCAGTCAAACGTTTACGAATCGAGAAGAGGTAGAAGAGTTGAATCGACGAATTCGAATATCATGAGGACAGGCTCAGCACGTGTGCAGAGCTGCCAGTAGAACGTTTACGAATCGAGAAAGCGCTGCGCTAAAACGTTTACGAATTGAGGTTATTCTATATATCATAGAGAGAGAGAGAGGAATCGAGGAATTCATATATCCCACAAACAGGCTGAGCACGAGTGCACCTCTGCCAGTAAAACGTTTACGAATTGAGAAATCATAGCGAGAGACGAATCGAGAAATTCGAATATGATAAGGAAAGCCCAATAACTCGTGCAACTCAGCTCACCTCGTAAAACGTTTACGAATCCTACCATATCAGTTTTATGTCAATGAAGAATATGTGCCTGTGAAATGTTTACGGACACAACACAAGAGAGAATTGTAAAAAAGTCTACGCTTGACATAGAAAAAGAGATAGGCAAAGAAAGAGAGGGAGATGGGGGAGCGGTAAAGAGGGAGAGAAAGGGAGAGCGGTAGAGGGGGCAGAGAGAAAAGGAGAGCGATAGAGAAGGAGGGAGCTATAGAAAGAGATGAAGAGAGCGAAATAGAGAAGGATAGAGAGAGAGAGAGAGGAAGAGGAAGAAAGAGAGGGTATAAATGCATATATGAGACAAATGTCACGCACTATTTAAGTCCTGAACCCATTGAAAATAGGTAAAAAATGTTATTTTTCTTGAAAATTTATGTAACAGGCGACAGAAAGCATATTTCTTTTCCCTATCGATTAAAATCGATTTCAAGCCTTGATCTCTTAAGCAGAAGAGAAGGAATCCCCTCGCCTCCCGTTCCCACCACAATTTGGAATAGTAAGCCATATTAATTCGATGAATATTTCCTATAACCATATTAGAATTTCAATTACAAGTCCAAACCAACAACAGATCGTTCCGAGAACCAGGGAAAACCCCCGCCATTAAGCCCAGCCCAGTTGACTCTGTAAAAGTTTGTGCTACAGTAGTCACTCGCAAATTGGCAACCGTTATAACATATACGCTTAGTATACTGTATTAAATGCGAAAAAACTTGAAAAAAAAACACGTATGTATGTACATGTGTTAAAATAGGAAAATAGTTTCTAGAATTATAGAAACAATTCTTAATTCTCGTAATTCCTTTTATCGACTGCATACTGTACGACTTTTGATCTAAGCAGCAGCAGCAACAACAACAACAAAAACATAAGTAGATGATTTTTGATGATAATGGCGATTAGATTGGCTAACGGAGGAAATCGGCACTTACCGTAATTAATGGGAACGCCGGGCTTGTCAACGGCAAAGCTGCAGCTGCCATTGGCCAGCAGTGTGAGGTTATACACGCCAAATTCTTGAAGATCGCTGCGACGCAGCGCGCACAGAGATGAGCTGCGGGGGTGAGGTGAACGAGGAGAAGCGCGTATAAAAGAGAAATCAACTGAATAAGCTTAACACACACACACACACGCCCACACTCATAAGAATAGCGTGTAAACAGATGTCATGATAATACTGCAATTGGAGCTATATGCATACATATGTATATAAATATGTATGTATGTATATATTATATATGCATATGCAGATAGCATATGAGCGTAGTAGAGATGGGCGCGTGCCGCATTTTTAGCAACACGATAGTAACAAAAGACAAAATTTGGAAACACGGTCTTAGATCTAGACTAGGTATATATATATGCATATATAGCATATTTAACTTTCAAGTCAAACTAGATAATTTAGTTAAAATATAAAGATGAGCTTTTGTAGCAATTAACCGATAATATTTGGCGTACTTTTTGTGTACTTTCATTTTCTAAGCAATATCAAGAACATTTAAACTCAGAACGATTCCTAAGCAGGATCACGCGCTTGCTTCTTATTTGAACACGAAAATCCTTTGCTTATGTGTGTCACGACAAAAGCACGAAACGCGCTCAACGCTAGAACCTAGTAAGACACACACACACACGCACGTGCGCGCACACACACACACCGATTGCAACACATACACATTCTCGTAGGCATAGTGACCCTGATCGTGTGCATAAATTTTGAAACTCAACGGGTATGCGGTGCTGAGCTTTAACGGTTCCAGCGGCAGCGAGCCAGCGGCGGGCAGAGCTTTCACTTTGCTAAACGGACACTGCAAAAACAACAACAACAATAACAATTAAAGCTTTTTGGCTGCAATGTGGCGGGAAATTGTGTTGACATACCGTATAACATTCATCGGAAAGGGTATATAGATAGCTGGGCTCCGCATGCTGCGTTTCCAAATACATATAGGCCTCGTCGGCGGCCAGGGCGCGCATATCCAAATCCCGCCAATGGGGCTCCGTATACTCCACCAGAAACGACATGCTTGTGACAACGTTGCGAAGCGCAATTTCAAGTCTAATTCAGAGAATTCGCAATTCACAATTCTCAATTGTTTGCCTGTTCTCGGCAGTGCGGAGCGCGCACTCGATATGGCGCTGTTGACGACTAACTGCGCTCGAGCTGCTGCAAAATTGCCATATCAACGCCTTTTTTTTATATACAAAACGAAATGAAAACTATTTCGAGTGCGCAATAAAAACAAAACACAAACACAACAACAAAAATATGCCAAGCAGCTGCAGCTAACTGCAGCATGGTGAATACCGCATACCCTTACAACATGGTGGCAAGAGAAAATCTGTATCTGGACGCAGCACTAGAAGAAAACACGCCAAACGTGGGCAATTACTGCAATTATACTTAAAATAAAATATGAATTAGTTAAATTAATAATAACATGTTGATAGATATTTTGAAAAAATGTTCAATGATATTAAGGGGCGTCTCATGTAGCCTGTGAAAGTGTGGGGGGTCACACTGTTAGTGCATGGGCATAAACAAACTTGTTGCAGTGTTGCGCAATGGTCAAGCAGTGTTGACAATGCACGCTGTTTATCGATAACGATAACGCTGCACGTAACAGCTGATTGCGCTGATGAGTGGCAAATAATTGTTGCTGCCCTTTGGCTAGAGGCCCGTGGCTGTGTGTTTTGATTAGCGCCCGCCCCCCAAATGGCCACTGGCGGCACAACGGAGACGCGACGCCTCTGCGCCATCACGTTCTTTGCCAAACTGCATCCGGGCGATGTCTGCGGCAGCAATGGCCTGCCCCTGACGCCGAATTCCATTGCAATTTTGGGGCGTTCCCAGCGGCTCAAGGAGCTGCAGCACGAGCATTTGTGTCAGTACTTGGATGTGGTGCGCAGCAAGCATGGTAAACGCAGCAGTGACAAGGCCAACTCCATCCGCTGCCATGTAAACAATTTATGCCAGTGTCTTCTTATTTCTAGAGCGCACCATTGTGGTCTCGGAGTATGTGGGCTGCACGCTGGAGGAGCACGTGAAGCGGCAAACGTCGACGAGCGCCGCACAGTTGCTGTGCATATTCCAGCAGGTGGCCAGCGGCCTGAATGTGCTGCACGGGCACAAGCTGGTCGTGCACAATCTGGAGCCGCGCCACATACTCGTGGAGAGCGGCAAGGGAGCTGTGCGCGTCAAGCTCTTCAATTATGGCATGCATTATATGACCAAGGGCGGCGCCTATGTGCCCTTTCCCATTGGCAACATACGCTATATGGCGCCGGAGCGTCTGCTTGGCGCCAACGACAACATCAAGAGCGACATTTGGGCCTGGGCCATGCTGCTGCTGGAGCAGCTGCTGCAAACGGAGCTCTGGCCCAAGCTCAAGCTGAGCAACATTGCCTGGAAGCTGTTGGCCTTTGCGCGCAACCCCAACACCGGCGGCGTTGTCGAGAAAATAGCCCGCGAGCATCAGCGCTGGGAACAATATCAGCAGCTGCCGCTGGCCGTGCGCCAGCTGCTCGAGCGTTGCCTGAGCGTGCTGCCGGCACAGCGACCGCTGCCCGCCGAGCTGCTGCAGCACGCCTGCTTCGCACAGCTGGACGAGCACAGCCAAGCGCAGCCGGCCGTCGCGGAGTCGTCGCCGTTGCCGTTGCCGCTGCTGCTGCGCTGTCCGCTGGCGCAGATCTATCATCTGTGGCAGCTGGCCGGCGGCGATGTGCAGGCGGAACTGAAAAAGGAGGGACTCATACGCAGCGAGGCGCCCATTTTGTCGCTGCCGCAAATTGTGCGCCTGAGCGGCGCCAGCGTCTGCCCGCCGCGCAGCCAATCGCATCTGATGGACGAGCGCGTGGTGCTGCTCAAGCTGCAGCCCCTGCTGCAGCGGCTCAGCCGCCTGCCCGCCAGCGTCTACTTTCCGCTGCTGCACACGCAACGCCTCCAGCCGCAGCCGAAGTCACAGCCGCGGCAGCAACAGGAACAGGAACAGGAACTGCCTCTGGTCATACGCGAACGCGACATTGAGTATCAGTTCCGGCGCGTTCGACTCTTTACGCGCCTGCTGCTGGGCTATCCGCACACGGCCGAGCAGCTGCAGCGGGAGGCGGCCATTGATATACCGCCGCTGCTGCGCGGACCCATCTGGGCGGCCCTGCTGGGCGTGCTGCCCAATGCGAGCTATGCGAAAATCGACAAGTTCACGGCGACAAGCACCGATCGCCAGATCGAGGTGGACATACCGCGCTGTCATCAGTACGACGAGCTGCTCTCCTCGCCGGACGGACATCGCAAGCTGAAGCGCCTGCTCAAGGCCTGGGTGACGGCCCATCCGCAGTATGTCTACTGGCAGGGGCTCGACTCGCTGACCGCGCCCTTTCTCTATCTCAACTTCAACAATGAGGGTAAATGGCATTCGCTTCTCGTCATTATTTCTGACTAAACTCTCGTGTAATCCTCTACAGAGCTGGCATTTCTGAGTCTGTACCGTTTCATACCGAAGTATCTGCAGTGGTTTTTCCTCAAGGATAACTCGGCTATTATTAAGGAATATCTGAGCAAATTCTCGCAGCTGAGCGCATTCCATGAGCCCCTCTTGGCGCAGCACTTGGCCAGCATTAACTTCATCCCGGAGCTGTTCGCGATACCCTGGTTCCTGACCATGTTCTCACGTATGTAGTTCCTGTGTCCTGTTTGACCGATTCACCAGCCGATTGACTGACGGATTGTTGGGCGGCGCACAATTCACGCCTTAATACGTGGTTTCAGTTATTTCACCTGCTTTGGTGGAATATAGGTGGAATGCAATATGAAATGGTGGAATATTGGTGGAATGTTGATGGAATGCAACTTTTTGCAATATATTTAAAGCAGATGAAATGGTGGAACATTAATATAACATTTTCCAACAAGATGAAATGGTGGAATATGAGTTGAATGGAAGTTTTTGCATATTCCAAAAAGATGGAATTCTGTAATATCCAGATGGAATGGCAACATGTTAAATGGACTGTAACTTTTTCTAACATATTCCACCCAGTTAAAAAGGTGGAATACGCAAATGGAATGTTGATAGAATGCAACATTTTCCACCCAGATGAAATGGTGGAATATAAGTGGAATGCAATTCTGTAACATATTCCACCCAGATGGAATAATAGAATATCCAGATGGAATGGCGAAATGTTGATGGAGTCCAACTGTTTGCAATATATTTAAAGCAGATGCTATGGTGAAAGAAGTTACTAAAATCCAAAATTTTCCAACAAGATGAAATGGTGGAATATAAGTGGAATGGATATGCATATGCATATTCCAAAAAGATGGAATTCTGGAATATCCAGATGTAATGTTGATAGATTGCAACTTTTTGCTAAATTTGCCATACCATATAAAAAGGTGGACTGTAACTTTGTGCTACAATTTCCACACAGATGGAAAGGTGGAACATATCGAATACCCAGATGGAATGGTGGAATATAAAATTTTTAACATATTCCACTCAGAATAGATGGTTTTGTGTTAAATGCGAAACACACCTGAAATTAATTTTCACAAAGATCTTTGAAAATGAGTTTGAACTCAAAATTTCCACTAGCTCAACTTTCGCCCCACTTTCACCAAGGGGTGGATTTGCGAAAAGTGTGAAAGACCTGATCTTTGTACATGAGATTGAACTCAAAATTTCCACCTGCTCAACTTTCGCCCCACTTTCACCCCATTTTCACCAAGGGATGGATTTGCAAAAAGTGTGAAAATCTCAGAAATTAATTTAAAGAACTTTGAGAGTGAGTTTAGGGCGTTAATCAAAACAGTTTCACGCAACAGTTTTCCACCAATTTTCCACAGCTGCAGGTGGAATGCCGTATGTATGTATATATCAATCAGTCAATCAGTCAGTCAGTCAGTCAGCCGGAACACACGCAGTTATCTATGCCTGTATTCAATTGGATTCTTTTCATTAATGCAGATGTATTCCCGCTGCACAAGATATTGCATCTGTGGGACAAGCTGATGCTGGGCGACAGCTCGTATCCGCTGTTCATTGGCGTCGCGATACTGAAGCAGCTGAAGAGCACGCTGCTCAGCTCCGGGTTCAACGAGTGCATCCTGCTCTTCTCCGACCTGCCCGACATCGTCATGGAGAGCTGTGTGATCGAGTCCCAGAAGATGTACGTGTGCACGCCGAAGAGCATCACGCATCGCCAGCACGCGCTGCGCCCGCAGCCGGCACATGCGCTCGACATTGGGCTGGCCGATGTGCAGCTGCGCCATCTGCAGGCCGAGCAGTGTCCACGCATCAGCGCCAAGGATGTGCATCAGCTGCTCCTGCAGCAGCCCGAGCAGCTGGCTTTGATCGATTTGCGCAGCGTTGTCGAATACGGACGCGTCCATGTCCCTCACAGCATCAATATACCCTTTGCCACGGTGCAGCTGGGCGAGCAGCGTCTCGAGGCGCTCCAAGTGCCGCAGCTGGAGGCGCAGCTGCGCCAGCGCATTGTCGTCTGCGTCAGCAATATACATCAGCACGCCGTCGAGGTCAGTTGGCACACACTGGACGCATGGCAGGGGGCTAGGCAGGGGCAAGGCGGGTAGCAGACAGTAGGAAACTTAAGCAGTTCCATGGAGTATATACGTTCCTGATCCATCCTATATTATGTCCGCCTGTTGCCTCGTCTGAGTCGCGTAAACCCTTGTATATCAGGCTCAGCAGGAGTTCAGCATATGTCGCCCCATTTCGATTTTAAATCTTAGTTTTCCCAAGCATAACCCGAAAGTTCTATGTGCTAAATACCCCGAATTTGGTGTGTAGTATATATCTATATAGTAGATGGTAGATCTAATAGATAGGCAGATATATAGTCATATATATATATTTATTAGATAGTTTACAGTTTTTATAGACTAGAAATATTCAACTTTTTGCACTCCCGCACAGATTTTAAAGCTTAAGGCTTTAAGCTCTGCAAAATCTGGCATAGATCGGACTATAAGAGCCGAGCTTATTTAGGATTTCATTGTGCACGTATCTACCGCCTAGTCGGGCACTTCCGACTAGCGCACTTTTACTCGCAACTAATCTCCTTTCTTTGTCTTTGCAGTTCTCTCACTTTTTGGTCGCCTGCGGCGTGCTGCGCACCTGCATCCTGCACAAGGGCTTCAATGTCCTGCACTCAATTGAGCCAAATATACTCATCTCGAATTGATGGGGCGATGGGTCGCCCGGCTGCCTACCAATCCTAGCCTTTAAGCTCAAACCGCATTAATTGTACTCTTTTATAATCGTATATATATCTATCTATATATATCTATATATATATATATATATACATATAGCAATTATATTATGTCGTATGTAAATAAGCATATTGTGTGTATTAATCAAGTTTTATAAATCTGCATTGTACTCGATTATGCTCGAATTATTTGAATACTTTGAATAAGCATAGAAATGTTTTATATCGCCCTTTCCCTTTCGGTTCGGTCCTTATGATCCGATCGCTATCGCGATTGCCAAGACAATATGACAACCAAAGCGAAAGGCGAAAGATAGAAAAAGTTTGCTTTTTTTTAAATTTGAAGAAAATAGGGCAAAGCATCCAATAAATAACTTCTTTACTTTCCAAATTCCCAATAAATGCCCTGAATTGAAAAACTTCCTTTTTATTGTCAAAATCAAAACGATTTTATTTTTATTCATCATTTTTTGCCTTTATTCTACAACTGAATTAATTTAATTTAATTTTCTTATTAATATCTAATTTTACTAAAAAAAAATGTTTACATTTATAAAATAATTCTTTTAATATTAGCTTAACATTTGATTTTGAATCGGTTTTTTTGCTGTCTTATGTCTTTTTTTTTCTTTCTTTTCACAATTTTCTTTTATAGTCTTCCAACATTTTTTTCTCAGTCAAATTTTCTTTTAAAGTTTTACAAATTCTAACAGAATCGGTGGCTCAGTTTTGCGTCGCTGTTACTGTTATTTAACAGAAATATTGTTAACTTTTGTGCGTAATTACGCATTTAACTTGAACGTTTTGCATTGTGCTCCGTTTTGCGTTAGCAGTGCAGATTTTGCAGCTTACGACGCTGTCAGCGTTAACAGCTCTATGTTAGCTTCACGTTGCGCAAACTACGTTTGTTTACTTGGTGGGCTCAGTTTGCTGTAGTTGCTTCACACGACACGATTCAAGTTAACGTAAGAGCAATAAAAAAAAAAAATTAAAGAAAAAAAAGTATTTAAGAGAAAAAGTTCTGCGCGTTAAAATCCAGGTGCGAAAATTGCAATACGCGTAACAACAATTGCGACGCAATGCATTAACTAATTGGCCACGCGTGCAGATGTCAACACACAGACACACACATATACATATATCTCTATATAAGTGTATGTATATATATGTATATTCAACGCAGTGCCAAACGCAATGAAACAGGTGGGCGCATTTTCTGTGGGGGTGTCTGAATGTATTTTGTGAAATGGAATTTGTACGTTTTTTTTATTGTTGTTGTCGTTGTTGTCGTTGTTTTTGTTCGCTGATGATGTTATGTTTGCAGCGTCAACGTTTTACTTTTTTTCTTGTCTTTTTTTTTTTTGTGTTTGCAAATTGTACAATACACATGCACATGTGTACGCGTGTGTGTGTGTATAGGTACATGCATATGCTGATAAAAATGACAACATGCTTTGGCGTAGTGTGTGTGTGCGCAGCAGCTGCGTCGTCAACGTCAACGTCAGCGTCGGCGTCGGCGTCATTGCGCGCAGCATCATAAAAACTATTTAACTGACCAATGAATCACTTAAACGAAAATAATGAAGTCTTTTTGTAATCTCACTCAGCACACACACACACACACACACACTCACACACACATACAAGCAAACAATGGAGGTTGTGGTGTGGTTGGGGGCCGCAACCACCAGCGCATTTGTTGTTTATGGCGCCCTCATATTGCTATCAACAGACCGCCAACTGATGGCGACGCTGCCGCCGCCGCCGCCGTTGCCGCTGCCGCTGCCGCTGCTGCTGGTGGTTGACGCGCGCGTGCCTGCCCAACAAGTTTCTTATTGGGATGATAAATTGTGTGCGTGTGTGCGTATTTGCAAACACGATTCCAAGATGATTCCTGGGCATATGACGCAAGAGCTTGGCCATTTTTTTTATTGCATACTTTTCTGTGTGTTAATGGGTCGACAGTATACATACAGGCGTGTGTGCGTGTATGCGTGTATTGCTGTGCATGGGGGAGAGAGTTGTTATTAATATGGCCGCCCTCGGCTAACTGTTAAGCGACTGAGCGGCTGCGAAATGGAGCACATTTAACGGCATAACTCATTACAATTTCAATGCAAATTTTTTACTATTATGTGTGCGCGTGTTTGTATGCGTGTATTTACATTTGGGTTGATTAAATTTTTGATGAGTATGTGCCTGTGTGTGCGTGTGTGTGTGTGTGAGGACAACAAGTATCGATTCCAGGCCATGGCTTCAGGATTGCCGCTTGGCCCAAATTGCGCACTAGGCCTAGAGACAGGGCGAACGCAAATCAAAGCTCTGCTCTGCGGCAACCCTAAAGCGACTTGACGCGACGCGACGCGACGCTCACCAAAGCGACGCTGCTTTGCATAACTGCTGCCAAGCTGACCAAGTGTGTATGTATGCGTGTATGTGTGTGTGTGTGTGTGTGTATTGGGCATAGAGATGGGTGAGATGCAATCCAATAAGAACACGAATATTCCTACAATTTTTGTATTTTTTTTTAAATTTATATTTAACTGACCAAGTGTGTATGTATGTTTGGGCATAGAGATGGAACAATTGTATCCAATAAGAATACGAATATTCATGTTTTTTTTGTATATATCATTTATACCTAGTATTTTTTTTTACCTGATTTTTGCTTGCTTTTTGAGTTGATTCGAATTTGTAGAATATTAAAATTTCGGAAAGTCAAAATTTACGAAATTTTGTATTTTAGAAAAGCTCGTATTATTTAATTTGAATTAAAATTGCTTATTTTTGAGCTTGTTTTCATATTCGACAACTTTTAAAAAGTTTTTCAACACATTCTACATAAATCTTAAATATGTGTACAT
Organism: Drosophila littoralis; assembly: GCA_018903485.1. Lineage (NCBI taxonomy): Eukaryota > Metazoa > Arthropoda > Insecta > Diptera > Drosophilidae > Drosophila > Drosophila littoralis. The sequence goes on from JAEIGF010000591.1 coordinate 1,112,109, forward strand.
ATGCATGCTGTAGAAATTCTAAAAATTAAGCGCTTCGGAAATCCGAAGTTTTTGTTACATTCGAAATAAGAGCTTTCAATTTTGGAGCGTGTTTTGTATGTATATTAATATTTACCATAATGACTAACTGACATTTTAACTAAAACTTCCTTCCGGGTCAAGCATGACGGGGTTTTGTAGAATTCTACCTTCAACTGAGTTTGCATAAAAAAGCTCAAAAACTTAAGGCGTCTGAGTCTGAGTCTGAGCGTTGAACTAACAAGCGAGCAGTCGCTGGTTCAAGTGCGCAGCAATTGTAAAGTTTTGAAGTTGGAAACAATTTGCATTGAATTGGACTCTCAACATTATTACATTGATTAAAAATGTGAAATATGTGCATAATATATTTGACA